>CM038682.1:407896477-407932344 GCA_021605205.1 Aegilops longissima
TTGGCCAACAGCTTTGTAATGATTTTGAGAATACCATTTAGCAGGGAAATTGGCCTGAAGTCATTTGGATAAGTTGGCACCTCTTTTTTTGGCACTAAAGTGATGAAAGAGGAGTTAATGCTTTCAAGATTTACATTCCCAGCATGAAAAGCCAAAATAAGCTCCAGGACCTCATTCTTGATAAAGTTCTCATGTTTTCGATTGCCAAGTTGGATTTCCCCTTCGTCTTCTCTCTTGCCCTTCGATTTTGGCCTAGGAGGAGCCGCAGTTGCCTGTCGCTCTTCCTCACGCGTCTCTCGCGCGGGGGCTGGGCAGGTGTGTGTGTGCGTTGGGCCCGCCTCGCGCCGCAAACACACGTTGCCATAGCCCTATTCCCCTAGAGCCTTGGCTTTTTCTATCCTCCTGAGATACTCTCGAACGAGCTTGTGGACATGCGCCTCCCCTTCAGTCCGTGCCCCCGGGTAGGGCAACATAGTGCACTAGGCCGCAGCTAGCTCATGCCTGAGGTCTCGCTCAAGGAAGAGCTAGGCGCCCCGCCAAGCTTTCTAACAACTTTGCAGCTTTACGATGCCTCCCGAGGTTAATGGCTCCTAAGTCAGCAACAAGGGGACTTCACCAGATGCCAAGAGGCTCGCCCTCGCGAGACAGGAAACTACCACGAGCGTATCAAGCTAAGTCATCCTACCTCACATACTCGAAACATGGGTATCGCGGCATAACACCAAAAAAATAAGCATAGAATACTGGCACAGGTGCCATTGTTTGTTACACGCCCCAGCAGGGCCTTCTACTTTTTTCAAAATGCAGGAGAAAGGAAAGGCTAAACAAAAGTTGCCCTCACGACCACAACAGCTCCCAAGACCGGGCTCCGGAAACCGCCCGGGCTCAGCCCGAGCCTTCCTCCCACTTCACCGGAGCATGGCGACGAGACGATCCGCCACCTCCCTCGAAGCAAGCCCGACGATGTGGTGGCTGGTCCTAGCTTCCGCTCCTTGTTCTTTTGTTGGAGGAGGAACCACCGCTGCTGAACGAGCAGCGGTCGTCGCCAAGGGCAAGCTCACCCTCAGCATCCTCACGACTGTCGTGAAGGCCAAGCTCACCTCGCCGCCATCGTCTTCGGTGCAGTACCCTGCGTGACGGCTGTCTTCCCCAAACACCCTCACGTAGAGGGTCGCGACGCCGTCGTACTTGAAGTGGTGGGTACATCTCCTGCTCAGGCCGCGCGCGGGGCCAAACGCCGGCCACCCGCGGGCCAAGGACACGTTCCCGGCGGCGGAAACTTCGACCGCACCCCATGAAGCCTTGCTGCAGCAGCTTTCATCCTGCACGTAGAGGCCATCAAGGCCCGTGACCGGCAGCTCGCCCGCGAAAAAGTGAGGGAGCGGGAGCCATGTGCTGGTCGGCATCGTCGACCACACAACAAACTCCGGAAGCACCTCCGCCGAGTGGAAGCGCGGCCGAGGAGGTCGGACGACCACGGCGCGCCTCCCTCCATCGCAGGGGTTGCCTTGCCCCTAGCAGCTCCTACCGCAAGAAGAAGCACCGCCAAGGCCAATCGAGGCGCGCCCACGCCCCCGAGGAGCCACAGCAAAAGTCGCGGCATGCTTGCGGGGTTGAGGGCCCCTCCTTGGGGGCCTTCCCCTTATTGGCAGCAGAGAACTTCCCCGTGGGCGCCATGGGTGCTGCCACAAGATGGCAAGGCAAGAAGGAAGAAGAACGAGCGAGTGGCAGAAGATGGAGATGAGCAAGGGGGATCTGCCCCTCCCCTCATTTATAGCCAGAGGGAGGCCAACCGCCGGCCTCCACGATCGCATGCAAATGATGATTTTCCTCTACATGCAGGAGATTCTCGTCAAGTCGGACGGTTGCCGAGGCAGCGTGGGGAAGCGGAGACGCCCACGTCCCATCAATCTCCACGCGTCAACCAAGGTCGCAGGCGGTTAGGGACCACGGCCTCCGCACTCGCCCTTTGGCTTTTCCTCGAAGCCAAGTTCGAGCGAGCCTTTGGCCCGGGGGCTACTGTCGGCGTCCTGGGAATGGGGGTACCTAGACTTGCCTTCTTGTGGCCCATGACGTGGCTCCATCGACGGCCTGGTATGGCCCAGCTTCAGCAACAACAACCTAAGACCCTCACGAGGGGCAAGCCTCGCGAGGCGGACGACACCAAGACCTCCTTGGGGGGCGGCCTCCCCAGGCTGGCTCCCGAGGAGCGCAGATATCTGTGCAAGGTGCACCTTGCGAGGTTCATATGATGTGAGCCGTGACAACCAAGGCCAGGCGGGCGCCAGCGGGTGCAGTGTACCAGTTTCTTCTTTGGTGCTAAGGAGGCAAGCACAGGCGCAGAGTCCTGAGGGGTCAAGTAAAGGTTTCCACTCTGGTGCAACAAGACAAAGACCGCCAGGACGGCAGGACGGAGGTCATCACGGAGCCCACCGCGGCGTCACCACCAGATGCTTTTGCAGGCGAAGACTACTTTTGTCAGGATAACTTGTACTAGTTGTCTCCCTTTGAATTTGGTCGTTGTGGTATCCCTTCCCGCGTACATTTGGAAAGAGGACTAAGGCCACTATAAATAGGACCTAGCCACCACAATAGATGGGATAGGATCCATTCCACCCTGACCAACTAACCAGCTCATCGAGCACAAGAACACCTCACCTCCTAAGGCTGTTCTACCATTGTAATAGTTCATCCTCAGCCCCTCGAGGCAAATCCACCACAAAGCAGGAGTAGGGTCTTACACAGCAAGGAGGCCCGAACCTGGGTAAACTGTTGTGTCTAGGTTCATTGAGCTAGGCCATGGGATCGGTGAGTTGGCAGACTGGGGAGGAAGAGTTATTCGCATGCACCCCAGAGTTCGAACCTCTCAAGGGTCTGCAGAACCTTGAATCCGACAGTGGCCACTTCAGGCCGCGCAGCCGAGTCCAAGAACTACATCCGGCTGCGGCACTGACCGGAGCTTCATCTGCGTACATACCAATCTGAAAGAAAAAATTTGCAGAAACATACATGTAGGGCATTCAAAATCAATTCTCAAGATCTGGAAGAAAAAAAGGCACAAACATATATGTATGACATTCAAAATCAATTATCAAGATCTTGCCACGAATTATTAGCACGTAAGCTAACCCTAGTTGGATTATTAGCAAAAATATTTTGTACAAAACAAACAATTAATCACTAACTCTATACGGATCACATTCAAAAAATCAGTACACTACGTGCATCTAACGGATCTTAATTACTCTGATTTCATGGACTGAGAGAACATAACCATAGGATTTGTATTCCAAGAAAATTATAGAGGGGGGAGTAACCAAAGAAAACACATGATATGTTTGCCGCACAAATGGGTATATAGATGACTAACCGGTTTTCCGTCGGAGTCGCAGTTGTTGCCGGAGTTGCTGTTGACCTCCGGCTCTGGTTCGGGGGCACGACGGCACCGACAAAGTCAACGTCGTGCTGCTGCAAACGCGAGACCTCGTCGGCGCAGACCGCAACCTCTATGGCCAGCTTCACTCGTTTCGTGGGTGTTTCGCCAGCCCCGGCATCGCCACTCCCTCCGGTGGTGCGCTTCGGCGGCATCCTCATGCACTCCAGAGTCCAGACGTTGGTGACCACTGTGGACCGGGGGTGCGGCCGCCTATTATGGCCGGCGGCTCGGGCGCGCAATTAATACGGACTAGTGGGAGCGACGCAGGCGGCGGTCAAAAGATGTCTCGTCTCCTAGTGAGCATGCGCAGCGGACTTCTGCCATTCCTACCATCATTTCACATGTCTACTCGCACGCCTCCTATCAATATGCACACCTGCATGAACGCCTCCCAGTATGCCTGCGTGGTGGACTGCTCGCATGCGTCCCGTGAACTCACGCCTGCTCGCACGGCACACGGGGCATGTTGCAGCACGTATATTTTTTGGTTCATTGATGATTCATTCTGCCGCTTTACTGCTTAACTGAAGCATGGCACGGTCTAACTCACACGTCCGAATAAATAATCCGTATGAGATATTGGTTGCCAGTTTTTAATAATCTCCCCTTTGTAAGAAGAATATATCAAAGCGGTCTCATTGATGAAAAAATACAATATCACATTCTACTGGTGTTCATATATGGCACCACGATAAGTTTCATGAATTTCATCTAGTTTTGGATTTACTGAATTTAAAAAATATATATTCTCAATATTTTGAAATCTCTTGCATAGGGAGACATGCACCTAGGGACACATATGATTTTGCAACCCATTTTGGTGCACATGTAGCTCGAATTTGATTTTTTCACATTAAATCCCTAGGAAATCAATCAATGTATAAAAACGGTCAAATGATGTCTTTTTTTAGTTTTAACACGACACTCCGCCTTTGTCACATGTTCACTGCAGAAAAAGTTTGACATGCCTTAGAGTCGCTATGGTGGTGCGGGATGTGTGTGTCTGTGTGTGGGGGTGGGGGAGGGATCCGGCAGTACACTACGAGTCGTGAACCTCCGTGTGGGATTATTGATCATTTTGTGAGTCATATATGCCACATCAAAGTCGTGAATTAGTTATTTAAAGCATTACACAGCCCTTTCATACATAATGTTCGGGCCACATGCATGCATTGGTGGTCCTCCCGGCCACTCTCCCTCGTGTGGTTATCAGCGATGTGCCCAGTCCTTAGCCCGTAAAGGTTTTTAGTTTCCACCGACAACGAGAGGCATTTGAACAAAAGGTGGGTTCATCTTGGCATGTTTGTGGTGTGGATCATGGTGGCATTCCATATCAAAGTT
The DNA here is from genome assembly GCA_021605205.1 of Aegilops longissima. Taxonomy (NCBI): domain Eukaryota; kingdom Viridiplantae; phylum Streptophyta; class Magnoliopsida; order Poales; family Poaceae; genus Aegilops; species Aegilops longissima. The sequence goes on from CM038682.1 coordinate 407,901,255, forward strand.
CGAGCACATGCGTACACACTCCCACCGGCTTGAAGTGAGGGGGTTACACGCATCATGGTGTAGTGCGTTTCCGATTTGCGAAGCATGTGCCACGTCAAGGTTGTGCATTGGGTATTCAAACATCACATAACACACGGGCGCATGCACGTGGTGGTTTTGTCCTATGACATCACTCGCATGTGCCTCTTTCTATGGGCCCACGAGGTCGCCGTCGACCAGTTGAAAGTACAATGAGAGAGAGCGGCTAATTTGACTATCAATGATGGTTCTTTTTTGGTTTGTGTTACGTATATGCACAGTATAGGAGTATGTACATGTCAAAGAGGGGGCTACGTGAATACTCTATATATATGTGTGTCATAACCTCACTCCATGTGGGGACTTTCCGGTTCCCGAGGCAGGTGCCACATCAAAGTTGTACATGATATTGGTATTCAAACATCACGCAATACCATGCAGTGTAACACCTCAAAAGTTTAACCATGGTTTGTTTATTAAAATTTTGCCAGGAGATTTAAAATTTTTACTTTCTGGATTTTCTTTTGATTTCAAAACCCCTCTTTTCTTTAATATTGTGGAGTTTTCACCCCAAGTGGAAACTTCCCAAAAATATTAATGTACTTGTATACTCCCTCAAGAAAACATTTCTTTTATCAGTGGATTTATTTGCATAATTGTTTTTCCTGAGCTTTATTCTTTTAAAGATGATTTTTATAAGCTTTAGAGCCTCCTTTGCACTACAACCATTTGATAAATCCATTTAAAATTTTCACCAAAATTTGAGGATGTCACGTGGTGTTTTTAAATCACTTTGATGCAAAAATATCTTTTATTCATTGGAGATTTGAGCTCTACCCCCAGTTTTCATAACTGGTCCAGTTGGTAATATTGCACTACAACCTATTTAAATATTCCTTTAAAACTTCCACCAAAATTAGGGGATGTCAGTAGGAGTATATATTTCATCTTTGTGCAAAAACCCACTGGTGTTCTTTGAAAAAATTGAGCAAAACATCCTCTTTTGCTCTCAGGTCCAGTTTGGCATTTTCTACTGCAACCCCATTTTAAACTAATCTCCTTGCAAACCCTAACCTAGACATGTTAAACTGCAACCCCATCCTAGCCCTCTAGCACGCGCTGGCATTACGTCGAGCATGTAGCGCGCGTGCTTTGGGCGCGCCCAGAGCGCATGTTTTGCACGCGTGCGCAGCCGAGCCGCCGCGTCGCGCCCCTAGCCTTTGCTCGCCCGCAGGGCCATGCCCCTGCCTCGCCCGCTAACCAGAAAACTCCAGGCCGCCCCTGGAGCCCCACAGCGCCGCCGTCAGGTCGGCCATGGCGGCTAGCGGCCGGCCACAGCAGGCTCCTACCATGGGCGGCGCCGCCAAGCCATACGTCTTGCGCCACCTGCCTCGAACAGCTCGAGCTCATCCACGAGCTCGCGCTAGCGCGCACACAGCCGCCACGCCGCCTGCAGCTCTGAGCGGCGGTTTGCCGTCGAGCTTATCCCGCCGCCGCCGGAACCGACCTCGATCACGTATAAAGGGGCCCCGAGCTCGTCCGTCCCTCGTGCAACCTCAAGCCGTCCCCCTAGTGCCCCTCACCAGCAAACGACGGAGGGAGGCTTTCTCCCTCGTCTCCGGCCAGTTCGGCCGCCGCCATGCTCCGGCTCCGTTCGTCGCGAGCAGGCCCTCCCCCGTCCATCCAGCACCACCACCCGACTACCCTTGGTCGTGCGGAGCCATCCAACGCCTCAAACTCGCTCGGGAACCATCCTAGACCATAACCCCAAATCCTCCTGAAGCCACCTTCGCCGCGGAGCTCGCCGCCGGCGACTCCCTTCGTCCCCACCTGCCTAGCGACCACCGGGAGGACCGCCCTGGACTGGCGGATCCATCCCTGCCCTCAGAACCCCGCGGGGAGCCGCCGTTCGCCGGCGTCGATCGCCGGAGCCCCGCCTCCGCTCGGGCAGAGGAGAAAGGAGGGAGGGGCGACTGGTCAAACCTGACCAGTGGGCCCAAGGGACCCACTGTCAGTGACCACGAGCCGGTCCACGCTGGATTAAGTGAAGGCGTAATTCCAGAAGTATGCCTCCTCCAATTTGTTTTATTCGAAACGTTTTTCTCTTTTTCAGTTTATTTTAAAAACAGAATTTTGACTAAACTTTGACTGGCTATAACTTTTTAAATATAAGTCCAAATGACTTGATTCTTTTTCTGTTGTTCCTCAAATTCTGTCTAGTTTATTTTCATGATTATTTGAAAATTTTCCAAACAACCTTTTTGTAATGTTTTAAAACTATGTGTTAATTTGAAACTTTTTTTCAAAATAGGATTGTTGGAGAGAGAAGAAAACTTTCAAAAGTTTTGGAATGCACCCTGCCTCTCCACAACTTGAAGGCAAGCATTCTGGACCCTGGCATAATATTGTGGTGTGTTATTTTGACACAGTTACAACACCTCCGTAACACAAAGTATTCGTTATTTTATGTGATGATATGATCATACTCATGAGTGCATCGTGAATGTTCCTTGCTGTTGGAATTTGATATGCTGTGATGGTAATCACCCTAGTATGCCTTTCATGCCTATCGGAAGGAATCTAGGAAAGCCTCTGTCTTGGGTAGACACGAGCTTGTCTCCAGTCTTCGTCAAGACGGTTGTGTCCGGTATGGCATAGTGAGGTATGATGAGTAGTGATTCTGTCTGTTGGTTGAAATATTTTTGTTATGCAAATCATGCAGGGAATACTTAAACCTCCTGAGTCGGTTGTAGATCGAGTCTTGTTCCATTAACCCCCATACTTGTTTCGTACTACCACTTGTCCCTGCCATAGGTAGGGTACGGTTTAGTAAGTTGTCAACCCCTTTCCTAGCACACACCGTACAGAGAGGCCATGGTGGAAGATACCGGCTGCATCCGGTAGGCATGCGACCTGGTCCGGGGGCATGGGTGTTTCCGGTTGGAGCCGAGGGGGTAGCTCCCCTAGTTTGCGCGTGTTATAAATTTTTTATCCCATGCTAATCGAGGTTGTAGCCTCCCCACTTAGAGTTTTACTTAAACGGGTGTCATGGGTGATTCCAGACACTGGTGAGTTAGGCTGGTGTGTGCGGTCAGGTGTGTTTTCAACTAAAAGACCCTAAACGGAATTAGTCCCGATGGACTAAAGAAATCCGTTACTCGTGGGTAAAGAGTACACCCTCTGCAGATATTAAACATCTATTTGAATAGCCGTGTTCATGGTTAAGGACTATAGTCTGGGATGGGTCAAGTGTCGGTCTTAGTGTCGGTCTTCGGAGGAAAAACTGCTATGCCAGAACATTGATTATGACCTGTGACATACGATGATTATTATTATTATTATTATTGTGGACTAACTATTTACATTATTTGAATTATCGAGTATCCCTGGGACGGTTCTACCTCCTGGATATTCATCGTGATTACTCTCATATAAGCCCTTTATGTGGTGTCGCTGAGACGCCCGACTGTGGCATGCTTGTTATTCCTTTTACTTATAAGCCCTTTATGTGGTGTCGCTGAGACGCCCGACTGTGGCATGCTTGTTATTCCTTTTATTTATAAGCCCTTTATGTGGTGTCGCTCAGACGCCCGACTGTGGCATGCTTTTCATTTCTTTTATTTATAAGCCCTTTATGTGGCGTCACTCAGACGCCCGACTGAGGCATGTTTTATATTAATATCCTTTCGAGGCGTCGCTTCAGACACCCGATAGTTGCCTTTTATTTCTACTCCATTATTGCATATTCATGTTGTATATGAATAACCTGCTTGCATGCATCATGGATTTTATTTTGAGACTGACATTGTGAACATAGACTATGTCAGAGCGTGATTATCATTTGTTATATTATACCTGTGTTCATAATGTTTGCGAGTACATTCAAAAGTACTCACTGGCTTGTCCCTGGCTATTGTCTTGGCCAGATTTCTTGCATGGAGAGGAGCGTTAAGATGACAGCCCTGGAAGCTACACAATGATGATAGCAACCTCGCAAAGATAGGACTTATCCAGGTAAGCTGTTCCTGTGGGAAATGGAGTCCCATAGACGCAGATGAACCACAGACCGCTTCCACCATCAGCCTATAGAAACCAATTGATGTACTCATAGGCCAGAATGGTATTGTACTACACAGTTTGTATTTTGCTTGGAATTTCTGTATCAAGTTAGTGCCTCATCAGCTAACAGTAATCTTGGGGCTGGTGAGCACAAGGGCCATTTTCTGGGAAATTGATATCCCGAAAAATCAGGTCCTGACAACCTTGGTATCAGAGCTAGGCTGACCATTGGCTAATCCTATCTGAGCCAGGTCGAAAAACCTAGGTGAACCAACCCACCAGTCCTTAACCTAACCCCAGCCAAGCTTCTCGTGTAAGATAGCCACACAGTGACCCCGACACCTTTTGGAAGTCGGTGCCCAACCTATCAGCCTAGCCTGTCGATCACACGCCAGCGACCGACACCTAAATTGTCCCATTCGCAAGCGTGAGAAGGAAGACTCCGTCCCCTTTTCTATATAAAGGGCACGCTAGCCTCAACACAGCACAGCACAACCTCTTCCCCCAAATCGAGACATAATGCCTGGACCCATCATGCACAATGAGACCAGAGCAACCAACCTTGGAGGTTTTGTGACCGTGCTCGCAAACCTCACCCGCCGTACCTATGCATTAGAAGAGCCCCCAGAATATGTTGTGTACCAAGGATCCATGAGCGGTGAGAGCCGTTAATTCTGGGCCACTGTGCACATCTATGGTAGGGGTCTATCGCCAGAACTCCCCTACAGGTTCACCGGAAGGACAACTTCCTTTGAGCCACAAGCCATCCAACTAGCTGCTGGAGAGGGTATAGTTCAACTCCGGCACTTGTCGCCCAGAGTTAACTGTCGCTCGTTCTACTACTACCCTAGCTGTGATGGGTAGGGTAGGCCGCCCCAGGTTGCCAATGGAGATCACGAGATGGATCCTGCATTGTTGCATCTCGTGCGCTATGTAAGTGCACTAGAGGAACTGTTCGATCAAATCACCCTTGATCTGGTCGCAGCTCGTGGAGAACTGGTTCGCCGAGTCCCGGCGAGAAGAGAGGATGAGCTCGACGCCGACAACCGAGTCGTGCTGTTCGGACAACCGATCGAGTCCTTGAGGACTGCCCCAGCCATCGACCAAGGTGCTTTGGTGTCCCTAGAAGTGCTCCGTCGCTTCTTGGGAACACGCTCCAACGGGATTGTAGCCAACAACCCCCGCGATGGTCATCATCGCTACCCTGACCCTGCAGCCCCTCAACCCCCTCTAGCTAATCCCGACGGTGAAACCCGTGGAGAAGCCTCGACATCCACAAGGCACGCCCGCTTAGATATAAACGAGGTAGACTAAGTCACTCGAGTAGTACCAAGCCTTGGTATTTCAACGCCCTGTAATTATGTGATCCTGTATCACCATAAATAATCGCAGCCTACTTGTGTGTCTCTATTTTGAATAGTAGCCATGCATAAATATGTTAGCATGCGGTTGCATTTTTAATTCCGGGCACAGCTACCAAAACCACCCCGACGACACCCACAGGTAATACGTCACCTTTGTGAGATATGTGTCTCTGTAGCATTGACCCCAACCCCATAAGAGCATAAACGACAAACTAGTTACCCTTCACCACGGTAAATAACCCCGCCCCAATGCTATATAAAAGGCCACCTCGTGACCTTGCCAAGTACCCCTCACCTTGTGCACAACACTCACAGCCATTCCTTTGCCATGCCGAGCCCTAGTATTTATCTGAGGACTCCAGACGCAACCCCGGGTAGTTTTGTTAAAATATTGTGGGACTTTACCTGTAGTACCATGAGTTCTATCCTTCCACCCCAGTATGAGTTGCTCAAATCAAGGATCACCCCATCCACCTCGAAATATTGGGCAGTGGTGCACATCCCTCCCGCAAACCCGAACCAAGACCCAACGGAGGTCTCCTTCATGGGGAAATCTATGTCGACTCCGCATATGGCCATAGAAGCTGCAACATACGAAGCACTTACTCGCCATCGATTCGTGGTACCCTATGCCAGCGAGCGAGGGTATTATTACTTTCCGAGTCACACAGCACCCGGAGAAGTAGCATCTTTTCTCGGTGGATGAATTGAGAGAGACCCAGTACTGGCCAACCTTGCCCAGTATGTCATCGCTCAAGAGCGTTTGACCCAGCGAGTAATGGGTTATCTCCAGAGCCTCGCCGATTTAAATCCTCAGATCGCCATTGGTAGGCCATTGAGGCCCTACCAGGAGAGGCGCATCCATCAACTAGTCAATCCGCTTCCCCCGATAGAAGAGGAGAGTGCCCCAGTACCAGAGACGTTTTCTCAGGACCCTGTCCATTTACCGTTCTCGTTGTAGACGTCACTGCTATGTTCATTGTTTCAGCTTTTATGTATGTGTTGCAACTTAAGCGTTGTGTCCTAGATTTGTGAGATGAATTAAATTTTTAGTTTCAATTAATGTGAGTGGTTTTTACTGCGGTAAATTTTTATTAACTGTTTTCACTCTCGGTAAATTCTGAAGTGAGATTTTTTCCCCTGAGTTGTCGAGGCATATATCTCTTCACGACATAGATTTTTATTCACGGAGCACCACACCAGACTCACAACCGCAACCACTCGACCTCGTGCACTAATTGCTAATGCACATACACATGTTACATCTAACTGATCACCGCTGAAGGAGAGGTTAGTGGGTAATCACTCGGGTACAAGCTACCTTCAGCACACTGACAACAGTTAGCGCCCGACATCGCACTAAATCCTCGTGATCACCGCCACCGCGAAGAGCTAACACTCGAGCGGTAGCATCACGACGACCATCGAGGATCATCACGCACAGGAGCACGAAGAACCCCAGCAACGCCACCAACCCTCCGCACATCAGGATCACGTACCAGTCCGGCATCACCTCCACCATTACAGCCTCGTTTCGAGCTCCTGCAAACAGAAATGAAGGAGAAGGAAGGAGAAGGAAGGAGAAGGAGGAGCGAGGCCAGGTGTGAGGAAGAAGAAAGGAGCACCGCAGTCATTTTATAGCTCGAGATCAGTGTACGGTAGGTGAAGTCCACCAGCGCCGTTCGTCGCTCGATCGCCGGTGTTCAGAGGCGAATCCGTGTGCAGTGTCGACAACGCACTGGCCCACGAGGTGAGTGCACGCTGCGCCGGCAGCTAGCACACCGCGCACTACCGCAGTTAGGCCTAGGTGCTCTACGTGCTAGACGTCGCCGGTGGAGAAAGCGCCGGAAAGCGCGCGAGAGAGAGAGAGGGAGAAGAGAGAGCCAGAGGTAGAAGAAGAGACCGACAGTGGGCCCCGGGTCCACCTGTCAGCCACAGAGAGCACTGTGCTCTCGGGTACGACCAGCGTATTTTAGTAATTTAGAAGTTTATTCAAAATTTACTATAACCAAAAGTAGGAATTTTCCGTAGATTTTTCCACGCAACGCCAGTATGCCACACTGTAGTTTTACACCACTTATTGCCCGCTCGCAGTAGCCACATTTTATTGCATGAATAGGATGGTTATTTTTGTGATGGTAGGAGTAATATTTTTCAAAACAGCCCTTAGCAAATCTCGAGGACGAGATTTTTTAAGGGGGGTAGTGTTGTAACACCCCAAAAGTTTAACCATGGTTTGCTTATTAAAATTTTGCCAGGAGATTTAAAATTTTTTCTTTCTGGATTTTCTTTTGATTTCAGAACCCCTCTTTTCTTTAATATTGTGGAGTTTTCACCCCAAGTGGAAACTTTCCAAATTATTAATGGACTTGTATACTCCCTCAAGAAAACATTTCTTTTATTAGTGGATTTATTTGCATAATTGTTTTTCCTGAGCTTTATTCTTTTAAAGATGATTTTCATAAGCTTTAGAGCCTCCTTTGCACTACAACCATTTGATAAATGCATTTAAAATTTTCACCAAAATTTGGGGATGTCACGTGGTGTTTTTAAATCACTTTGATGCAAAAAATATCTTTTATTCATTGGAGATTTTGAGCTCTACCCCAAGTTTTCAAAACTGGTCCAGTTGGTAATATTGCACTACAACCTATTTAAATATTCCTTTAAAACTTCCACCAAAATTAGGGGATGTCAGTAGGAGTATATAATTCATTTTTGTGCAAAAAACCACTGGTGTTCTTTGAAAAATTTGAGCAAAACATCCTCTTTTGCTCTCTGGTCCAGTTTGGCATTTTCTACTGCAACCCCATTTTATTTTGCTCTGTTGCCCATGATTCTTATTCCTGCTTATAGTCCATCCTACAAAACCCTTAAGTCCAGGAGAGTGGCCCCATTGGAGTATTTTTGGTCCATGAAACTTTACCCTTTTCTTCCTGTCCAGAATTGGTTTTCTCAAAAACTTGCGCTAACAAGTTTCTGGTTTTTCGCAATTAACCTTGCCACTCTCTTTAACACCTAAAGAGACACTGATCTAGAGTTTTTGGCCACCCCAAGAGTTGCCTAGATGCCCTTGGTATTTTGTCAAACACTTTGTATGCATGACCAGTTTTGGCTTGGTTTTTAGATTGCATCGTGGACTTGATCCCCTAACCAAACCACCATGTCCACTAATCTCCTTGCAAACCCTAACCTAGACATTTTAAACCCCAGCCCCATCCTAGCCCTCTAGCACGCGCTGGCATTACGTCCAGCACGTAGCGTGCGTGCTCTGGGCGCGCCCAGAGCGCACATTTTTCACGCGCGTGCAGCCGAGCCGCCACGTCGTGCCCCTAGCCTTTGCTCGCCCGCAGGGCCGCGCCCCAGCCTCGCCCGCTCACCAGAAAACTCTAGGCCGCCCCTGGAGCCCCACAACATCGGCGTCAGGTCGGCCATGGCGGCTAGCGGCCGACCACAGCAGGCTCCTGCCATGAACAATGCCGCCCGAGCCATACGCGCGCACCAGCTGCCCCTGGAACAGCTTGAGCTCATCCACGAGCTCGTCTGCTAGCGCACACCGCCGCCACGTCGCCCTGCAGCTATAGAACGGCAGTTCACCGTCGAGCTTATCCCCGGCCGCCGCGGAACCGACCTCGACTGCCTATAAAAGGAGCCCCCGAGCTCGTCCCGTCCCTCAGGCAACCTCAAGCCGTCCCCCTAGTGCCCCCTAACCCAGCAAACGACGGAGGGAGGCTTTCTCCCTCGTCTCCGGCCAGTTCGGCCGCCGCCATGCTCCGGCTCCATTCGTCGCGAGCAAGCCCTCCCCCGTCCATCCAGCACCATCACCCGACTTCACTTGGTCTTGCAGAGCCATCCAACGCCTCAAACTCGCTCGGGAACCATCGTAGACCATAACCCCAAATCCTCCCGGAGCCACCTCCGCCGCGGAGCTCGCCGTCGGCGACTCCCTTCGTCCCCACCTGCCTAGCGACCACCGGGAGGACCGCCCTGGACTGGCGGATCCATCCCCGCCCTCAGAACCCCGAGGGGAGCCGCCATTCACCGGCGTCGATCGCCGGAGCCCTGCCTCCGCTCGGGCAGAGGAGAAAGGAGGGAGGGGCGACTAGTCAAACCTGACCAGTGGGCCCAAGGGACCCACTGTCAGTGACCACGAGCTAGCCCACGCTGGATTAAGTGAAGGCGTAATTCCAGAAGTACGCCTCCTCCCTTTTGTGTTATTCGAATTTTTTTTCTCTTTTTCAGTTTATTTTTAAAACAGAATTTTGACTAAACTTTGACTGTCTATAACTTTTTAAATATAAGTACAAATGACTTGATTCTTTTTCTGTTGTTCCTCAAATTCTGTCTAGTTTATTTTCATGTTTATTTGGAAATTTTCCAAACAACTTTTTTTGTACTGTTTTAAAACTATGTGTTAATTTGAAACTTTTTTTCAAAATAGGATTGTTGGAGAGAGAAGAAAACTTTCAAAAGTTTTGGAATGCACCCTGCCTCTCCACAACTTGAAGGCAAGCATTCTGGACCCTGGCATAATATTGTGGTGTGTTATTTTGACACAGTTACAACACCTCCGTAACACGAAGTATTCGTTATTTTTTGTGATGATATGATCATACTCATGAGTGCATAATGAATGTTCCTTGCTGTTGGAATTTGATATGTTGTGATGGTAATCACCCTCGTATGCCTTTCATGCCTATCTGAAGGAATCTGGAAAGCCTCATCACCGGTAGACACGAGCTTGTCTCCAGTCTTCGTCAAGACGGTTGTGTCCGGTATGGCATAGTGAGGTATGATGAGTGGTGATTCTGTCTGTTGGTTGAAATATTTTTGTTATGCAAATCATGCAGGGAATACTTAAACCTCCTGAGTCGGCCGTAGATCGAGTCTTGTTCCAGTAACCCCCATACTTGTTTCGTACTACCACTTGTCCCTGCCATAGGTAGGGTATGGTTCAGTAAGTTGTCAACCCCTTTTCTAGCACACACTGTACAGAGAGGCGATGGTGGAAGATACCGGCTGCATCCGGTAGGCATGCCACCTGGTCCGGGGGCATGGGTGTTTCCGGTTGGAGCCGAGGGGGTAGCTCCCCTTGTTTGCGCGCGTTACAAATTTTGTGATCCCATGCTAATCGAGGTTGTAGCCTCCCCACTTAGAGTTTTGCTTAAACGGGTGTCATGGGTGATTCCAGACACTGGTGAGTTAGTCTGGTGTGTGCGGTCAGGTGTGTTTTCAACTAAAAGACCCTAGACGGAATTAGTCCCGATGGACTAAAGAAATCCGTTACTCGTGGGTAAAGAGTACACCCTCTGCAGAGATTAAACATCTATTCGAATAGCCGTGTCCATGGTTAAGGACTATAATCTGGGATGGGTCAAGTGTCGGTCTTAGTGTCGGTCTTCGAAGGAAAAATTGCTAAGCCAGAACATTGATTATGACCTGTGACATATGATGATTATGATTATTATTATTATTGTGGACTAACTATTTACATTATTTGAATTATCGAGTATCCTTGGGACGGTCCTACCTCCTGGATATTCATCTTGATTACTCTCTTGTAAGCCCTTTATGTGGTGTCGCTGAGACGCCCGACTGTGGCATGCTTGTTATTCCTTTTACTTATAAGCCCTTTATGTGGTGTCGCTGAGACGCCCGACTGTGGCATGCTTGTTATTCCTTTTACTTATAAGCCCTTTATGTGGTGTCGCTGAGACGCCCGACTGTGGCATGCTTGTTATTCCTTTTATTTATAAGCCCTTTATGTGGTGTCGCTCAGACGCCCGACTGTGGCATGCTTGTCATTTCTTTTATTTATAAGCCCTTTATGTGGCGTCACTCAGACGCCCGACTGAGGCATGTTTTATATTAATATCCTTTCGAGGCGTCGCTTCAGACACCCGATCGATGCATTTTATTTCTACTCCATTATTGCATATTCATGTTGTATATGAATAACCTGCTTGCATGCATCATGGATTTTATTTTGGGACTGTCATTGTGAACATAGACTATTTCAGAACGTGATTATCATTTGTTATATTATACCTGTGTTCATAATGTTTGCGAGTACATTCAAAAGTACTCACTGGCTTGTCCCTGGCTATTGTCTTGGCCAGATTTCTTGCATGGAGAGGAGCGTTGCGATGACAGCCCCGAAACCTACACAATGACGATAGCAGCCTCGCAAAGATAGGAGTTATCCAGGTCTGCTGTTCATGTGGGAAATGGAGTCCCGTAGACGCAGATGAACCACAGACCACTTCCGCCATCAGCCAATAGAAACCAATTGATGTACTCATAGGCCAGAATGGTCTTGTACTACACAGTTTGTATTTTGCTTGGAATTTCTATATCAAGTTAGTGCCTCATCAGCTAACAGTAATCCTGGGGCTGGTGAGAACAAGGGCCATTTTCTGGGAAATTGATATCCTGAAAAATCCGGTCCTGACAACCTTGGTATCAGAGCTAGGCTGACCATTGGCTAATCCTATCTTAGCCAGGTCGAAAAACCTAGGTTAACCAACCCACCAGTCCTTAACCTAACCCCAGCCAAGCTTCTCGTGTAAAATAGCCACACAGTGACCCCGACACCTTTTGGCAGTCGGTGCCCAACTTATCTGCCTAGCCTGTCAATCACACGCCAGCGACCGACACCTAAATTGTCACATTCGCAAGAGTGCGAAGGAAGACTCCGTCCCCTTTTCGATAAAAAGGGCACGCTAGCCTCAACACAGCACATCACAGCCTCTTCCCCCAAACCGAGACATAATGCCTGGACCCATCGTGCACAATGAGACCATAGCAACCAACCTTGGAGGTTTTGTGACCGTGCACGCAAACCTCACCCGCCGTACCTATGCATTAGAAGAGCCCCCATAATATGTTATGTACCAAGGACCCATGAGCGGTGAGAGCCGTCAATTCCGGGCCACTGTGCACATCTATGGTAGGGGTCTATCGCCAGGACGCCCATATAGGTTCGCTGGAAGGACAACTTCCTTTGAGCCACAAGCCATCCAACTAGCTGCTCGAGAGGCTATAGTTCAACTCCGGCACTTGTCGCCCAGAGTTAACTGTCACTCGTTCTACTACTACCCTAGCCGTGATGGGTATGGTAGGCCGCCCCAGGTTGCCAACGGAGATCACGAAACGGATCATGCATTGTTGAATCTCGTGCGCTATGTAAGTGCACTAGAGGAACTGTTCAATCAAATCACCCTTGATCTGATCGCAGCTCGTGGAGAACTGGTTCGCCGAGTCCCGGCGAGAAGAGAGGATGAGCCCGACGCCGACAACCCAGTCGTGCTGTTCGGACAACTGATCGAGTCCTTGAGGACTGCCCCAGCCATCGACCAAGGTGCTTCGGTGTCCCCAGAAGTGCTCTGTCGCCTCTTGGGTGTTGGAAATATGCCCTAGAGGCAATAATAAATTAGTTATTATTATTATATTTCCTTGTTCATGATAATCGTTTATTATCCATGCTATAATTGTATTGATAGGAAACTCAGATACATGTGTGGATACATAGACAACACCATGTCCCAAGTAAGCATCTAGTTGACTAGCTCGTTGATCGATAAATGGTTACGGTTTCCTGACCATGGACATTGGATGTCGTTGATAACGGGATCACATCATTAGGAGAATGATGTGATGGACAAGACCCAATCCTAAGCCTAGAACAAAGATCGTGTAGTTCGTATGCTAAAGCTTTTCTAATGTCAAGTATCATTTCCTTAGACCATGAGATTGTGCAACTCCAGGATACCGTAGGAATGCTTTTGGTGTACCAAACGTCACCATTTAACTGGGTGGCTATAAAGGTGCACTACGGGTATCTCCGAAAGTGTCATTGGGTTGGCACGAATCGAGATCGGATTTGTCACTCCGCAGACGGAGAGGTATCTCTGGGCCCACTCGGTAGGACATCATCATAATGTGCACAATGTGACCAAGGGGTTGATCACGGGATGATGTGTTACGGAACAAGTAAAGAGACTTGCCGGTAACGAGATTGAACAAGGTATGGGGATACCGATGATCGAATCTCGGGCAAGTACAATACCGATAGACAAAGGGAATTGCATACGGGATTGCTTGCATCCTTGACATCGTGGTTCATCCGATGAGATCATAGTGGAACATGTGGGAGCCAACATGGGTATCCAGATCCCGCTGTTGGTTATTGACCAGAGAACGTCTCGGTCATGTCTGCATGGTTCCCGAACCCGTAGGGTCTACACACTTAAGGTTCGTTACGCTAGAGTTGTTATGGGAAATAGTATGTGGTTACCGAAGGTTGTTCGGAGTCCCGATGAGATCCCGGACATGACGAGGAGCTCCGGAATGGTCCGGAGGTGAAGATCGGTATATTGGATGAAGGGTATTGGAGTCCGGAATTGTTCTGGGGGTACCAGGTGATGACCAGCGTGTCCGAAAGGGGTTTGGAGGCCCGGCAAGCTTTGGGGGCCTTATGGGCCAAGGGAGAGGGCACATCAGCCCACTAAGGGGCTAAGCGCCCCTCCCACCCCATCTCACGTAACCTGGAGAGGTGGGGGCGCCACCCCTAGGGCAGCCGCCCCTCCCGGCTTGGTGGGCAAGTTTCCTAGGGGGTGGGGAGCGCCAAAACCCATGTAGGGTTTCCCTATGGCCGCCGCCCTCCCTAGGGAACCCTAGGCGCCTCCCCTCCTCCCTTCCCCTATATATAGTGAGAGAGAGAGGGCAGCCGCACCTTTCCCCTGGCGCAGCCCTCTCCCTCCTCCAACACCTCCTCCTCCTCCATAGTGCTTGGCGAAGCCCTGCCGGAGAACCACGAGCTCCATCACTACCATGCCGTCGAGCTGTCGGAGTTCTCCCTCAACTTCTCCTCTCCCCTTGCTGGATCAAGAAGGAGGAGACGTCCCCGGGCTGTACATGTGTTGAACGCGGAGGCACCGTTGTTCAGTGCTTAGATCGGAATCAACCGCGATCTGAATCGCTGCGAGTACGACTCCTTCATCCCCGTTCTCTTGAACGCTTCCCCTTAGCGATCTACAAGGGTATGTAGATGCACTCCCCTCTCTCTCGTTTCTAGTCTCTCCATAGATAGATCTTGGTGACTCGTAGGAAAATTTTGAATTTCTGCTACGTTCCCCAACAGTGGCATCATGAGCTAGGTCTATGCGTAGTTTCTATGCACGAGTAGAACACAAGTTGTTGTGGGCGTTGATTTTGTTCAGTATGCTTACCGTTACTAGTCCAATCTTGTTTCGATGGTATTGTCGGATGAAGCGGCCGGACCGACCTTACACGTACACTTACGTGAGACAGTTCCACCGATCGACATGCACTTGTTGCATAAGGTGGCTAGCGGTGCCGCCTCTCCGCTTTAGTCGGATCAAATTCGATGAAAAGGGTCCTTATGAAGGGTAAATAGCAATTGACATATCACGTTGTGGTTTTTATGTAGGTAAGAAACGTTTTGCTAGAAACCCATAGCAGCCACGTAAAACATGCAAACAACAATTAGAGGACGCCTAACTTGTTTTTGCAGGGTATGCTATGTGATGTGATATGGCCAAAAGAATGTGATGAATGATATGTGATGTATAAGATTGATCATGTTCTTGTAATAGGAATCACGACTTGCATGTCGATGAGTATGACAACCGGCAGGAGCCATAGGAGTTGTCTTAATTTATTGTATGACTTGCGTGTCAATGAACTACGCCATGTAATTACTGTACTTTATTGCTAAACCATTAGCCATAGTAGTAGAAGTAATAGTTGGCGAGACAACTTCATGGAGACACGATGATGGAGATCATGGTGTCATGCCAGTGACGATGATGATCATGGAGCCCCGAAGATGGAGATCAAAAGGAGCAAAATGATATTGGCCATATCATGTCACTTTTTGATTGCATGTGATGTTTATCATGTTTATGCATCTTATTTGCTTAGAACGACGGTAGTAAATAAGATGATCCCTCATTAAAATTTCAAGAAAGTGTTCCCCCTAACTGTGCACCATTGCGAAAGTACGTTGTTTCGAAGCACCACGTGATGATCAGGTGTGATAGATTCTAACGTTCACATACAACGGGTGTAAGCCAGATTTACACACGCGAAACACTTAGGTTGACTTGACGAGCCTAGCATGTACAGACATGGCCTCGGAACACAAGAGACCGAAAGGTCGAGCATGAGTCGTATGGTAGATATGATCAACATGAAGATGTTCACCGATGATGACTAGTCCGTCTCACGTGATGATCGGACACGGCCTAGTTGACTCGGATCATGTAATCACTTAGATGACTAGAGGGATGTCTATCTGAGTGGGAGCTCATAAGATGAACTTAATTATCCTGAACATAGTCAAAAGCCCTTTGCAAATTATGTCATAGCTCGCGCTTTAGTTCTACTGTTTTAGATATGTTCCTAGAGAAAATATAGTTGAAAGTTGATAGTACCAATTATGCGGACGTAGAGAAGGCTTATGTCCTTAATGCACCGCTCGGTGTGCTGGACCTCGAACGTGGTCTGTGGATGTTGCGAACATCTGACATACACGTTTTGATGACTAGATGATAGTTCGGTAATGTTAAATGGTTTAGAACTAGGGCACCAAAGACATTTTTGAAATGTCGCAGAACATATGAGATGTTCCAAGAGCTGAAATTGGGATTTCAGGCTCGTGCCCACATCAAGAGGTATGAGACCTCCGACGAGTTTTCTAGCCTACAAACTAAGGGAGAAGATCTCAATCGTTGAGCTTATACTCAGATTGTCTTGGTACAACAATCACTTTTGATAGTGATGTTTCTCCAAACACATTGCCACCAAGCTACTAGAGCTTCGTGATGAACTATAACATAACAGGGATAGATATGATGATCCTTGAGCTATTCGCAATGTTCGACACCGCGAATGTAGAAATCAAAAAGGAGAATCAATTGTTGATGGTTAATGAAACCACTAGTTTCAAGAAGGGCAAGGGCAAGAAGGGGTACTTCATGAAACGGCAAATCAGTTGCTGCTCCAGTGAAGAAACCCAGCGTTGAACCCAAACCCGAGACTAAGTGCTTCAGAATGAGGGAACGGACACCAAGCGTAACTACCCTAGATACTTGGTAGATGAGAAGGCTGGCAAGGTCGATAGAAGTATATTGATATACATTATGTTAATGTGTACTTTACTAGTACTCTAGTAGCACCAGGGTATTAGATACCGGTTCGGTTGCTAAGTGTTAGTAACTCGAAATAAAAGCTACGGAATAAACGGAGACTAGCTAAAGGTGAGCTGACGATATGTGTTGGAAGTGTTTCCAAGGTTGATGTGATCAAGCATCGCACGCTCCCTCTACCATCGAGATTGGTGTTAAACCTAAATAATTGTTATTTGGTGTTTGCGTTGAGCATACACATGATTGGATTATGTCTATCGCAATACAGTTATTCATTTAAGGAGAATAATGGTTACTTTGTTTATTTAAATAATACCTTCAATGGTCTTGCACCTAAAAGGAATGGTTCATTGAATCTCGATCGTAGTGATACACATTTTCATGCCAAAAGATATAAGATAGTAATGATAGTACCACTTACTTGTGGCACTGCCATGTAAGTCATATTGGTGTAAAACGCATGAAGAAGCTCCATGTTGATGGATCTTTGGACTCACGCATTTTTTTTGAAAAGTTTGAGACATGCGAACCATGTCTATTGGAGTATATGCATGAAGAAATTCCATGCAAATGGACCGTTTGGACTCACTTGATTTTGAATCACTTGAGACATGCAAATCATACCACATGGGCAAGATGACTGAAAGCCTCGTTTTCAGTAAAATGAAACAAGAAAGCAACTTGTTGGAAGTAATACATTTTGATGTGTGCAGTCCAATGAGTGCTGAGGCACGCAGTGGATATCATTATGTTCTTACTTCACGGATGATTTGAGTAGATACTGAGTTTATTTACTTGATGAAACACAAGTCTGAATTATCGAATGGTTCAAGAAATTTCAGGGTGAAGTTGAAGGTCATTGTGACAAGAGGATAAAATGTCTATGATATGATCATAGAGATGAGTATCTGAGTTACGAGCTTTGGCACGCAATTAAGACATTGTGGAAATTGTTTCACAATTAATACCGCCTGGAACACCATAGTGTGATGGTGTGTCCGAACGTCATAGTTGCACCCTATTGGATATGGTACGTACCATGATGTCTCTTATCGAATTAACACTATCGTTCATGGGTTAGGAATTAGAGACAACCGCACTCACTTTAATAAGGCACCAGGTAATTCCGTTGGGACGACACCGTTTGAACTATGGTTTGGAGAAACCTAAGTTGTCGTTTCTTAAAAGTTTGGGGCTGCGACGCTTATGTGAAAAGGTTTCAGGTTGATAGGCTCGAACCCAAAGCGGATAAAATGCATCTTCATAGGACACCCAAAACAGTTGGGTATACCTCCTAATTCAGATCCGAAAGCAATAGGGATTGTTTCTAGAAACGGGTCCTTTCTCGAGGAAAAGTTTCTTTCGAAAGAATTGAGTGGGAGGATGGTGGAGACTTGATAATGTTATTGAACCATCACTTCAACCAGTGTGTAGCAGGGCACAGGAAGTTGTTCCTGTGGCACCTACATCAATTGAAGTGGAAGTTGATGATGGTAATCATGAAACTTCGGATCAAGTCACTACCGAACCTCGTAGGGTGACAAGGATGCGTACTACTTCAGAATGGTATAGTAATCATGTCTTGAAGGTCATGTTGCTAGACAACAATGAACCTACGAGCTATGGAGAAGCGATGGTGGGCCCGGATTCCGACGAATGGCTCGAGGCCATAAAATCCGAGAGAGGATCCATGTATGAAAACAAAGTGTAGACTTTTGTAACACCCCAGATGTAACTTTCCATATTTGTAACTCCAACTCTTGCCATTTTCGGCATTGTGATCTGATATTCCCTCCGTGGTTGGGTTTTGTCTTTCGTTTTGCATTTTGTTCATGTCATGCATCTCATATCATGTCATCATGTGCATCTCATTTGCATACGTGTTCGTCCTCATGATTCCGAGCATTTTCCCCGTTGTCCGTTTTGCAATCCGGCACTCCTATGTTCCCCGGCGTCCCCTTTTACATTTTTCAGTGAGCGGGTACTAAACATTCTCGGAATGGACGGAGGTTTTTCAAGTGGCCCTGGTATAGCACCGGTAAACCACCTGTCAAGTTTCGGGTCATTTGGAGCTCGTTTGGTACTCCAACGGTTATCCGCATATCCGCGAAGGCCTCTTTTAAGTTGCAGCCCAACACCCCTCCAAAACAGCCCAATAACCAATCTAAGTCACTTCCATGCTCTCCGTCGTCGGATCACGATCGTGTGGGGGAAAACTACACTCCATTTGGAGCTTCCTACCTCCTTCTACCTATAAATATAGCTCCCTTCCCAGAAATCCGGACGAAACCCTAGTCTCCCCGCTCCCTTCGCGCTGTCGGACGAAATCCGGACGGCCGGACACGTCCGCCCGCGCCACCGGACGAATCGCAGGCTGCCACGTGCCCGGGCGGTCCCAGGTTGTTGCGCCGCGGGCCCAAAGGGGCCTCCTGCCCAGCAAGCGCGGGCCGCGCCCAGCGCTCGCCGCCGCCGCCTCCCGCCATCCCGCGCCTCCCGTCGGCCGCGCCGCCGCGCCTCCCGCCCGGCCGCCGCGCCGGGCCTCCCGTCGCCTCCCCTGCCTCCGCGGCCGCCGGATCCGGCGAGATCCGGTCGGCCCGCGCCTCCCCCGGACGTCTTCCTCCCCTTCGGCACCAACTCCGGCGAGGATCCAGCCAGCCTCGAAGTCCGCGCCCGGATCCGATCTCGGTTGACTTTCCTTCTCCCCCGAAATCCTCTAAGTCATTATTCTGCAGATTATTTGTTGCATGTTCATCGCATCATAACTTTGCACCCGTAGCTCCGTTTTGGGCGTGTAGCATACCTTAATGTTCGCCTCGATGAGTACATCATTTCATCTCATTGCTTCATTTTCATTTGAGCTCATCTTGATGCCCGAAATGCTGTTAGAAGAGGGCTATATGATGTTAGTTTCAGATTCTTATCAGAACATGCACTTTTGTCATTTTTGCCATGATTGATGTGTGCATCCTATGATCTTGAGTCCTACATGTGTTTTGTAATATGCCATGCCATATTTACAGGGGTGTATGCCATGTATTTTTTCGATCTCTGTGGTGACTAGCACAAGCATGCAAACTAGGCTTCATGATGTTGCTGATTTCAGCCCCTGTTTTGCTGATATTTTTATGCCATGTAAACTTGATGCTACAGAGAGATCCATGCTTATTTTGAGATAATTCAGTAAGGATGTTTTGAACATATGGTTATGGTCTATCCATCCATGCCCTTCTTTGCAATTATGGAGTGCCATAGCTTGAGTCAGTCGAGCTCTACTTTTGCTATAAAATGTTTCCTGGCAGATTGTTTACATGTTATTCAATTTTGCCAAGGTTGTTGTAGTTGATCCGTGTATGCTATGATGTTGTTCTTGCCATGTATAGCTTCTATGCCATGTCTTCTTGATGGATGTATGCTTAGTTTATCATGTAATGCTCTGTAGTGAGTGCATCGAGCTCAAAGATGCCTACATAATTCTGTCAATGCCATGCCCTGCTTTCTTGAATCATAAGGAAACTTGCTATATTGACATGGGTGTTATTACATTTTCTGATCCCTTTTGGCTCTTGGTCAGTAAGGGACTTCTGTTCTATGCTTTGAGTAGATTAATGCCATGCCTTGTTTTTCTATTATAAGTTCCTATAGCATGTTGTTTGCTTGCTCTGAACATTGCTTCCTGATGCTGATTCTGCCATGTTCAGTATTTTCACTAAGTCTGTGAAGCTGTTATATTTTGCACTTTTGCCATGCTTGTTTGGACCTGTTATGTTGTGAATTAGCCATAGCTCAGTGTTCATCTTTTGTCAAGCATCTTGAGTAGATCACCGCCATATGATTTGTTTGCACATTTGGGTGAGTATCTTAATTTCTTGTTGCTTGCTATGTGGCATCATGCTGTTAATGGCAGATTTGTGCCATTCTTGTTTTGCTTGTCATTTGCAAACCGTGCATCCGATTGCATATCACATCTCGCATATCATGCCATGTATTGCATCATGTTGCTTGTGCATTGCACCGTGATTTATTATGGTTCCATTGTTTGTGTTCTTGCTTTGGGTAGAGCCAGGAGACGAGTACGTGAACGAGGAACCTGTTGAGAACGCTTATGAGGATCAAGTTTTCGACAACTCTGAGAACCTTGCAGGCAAGATGACCATACCCTCGAAATCACTTCTATCTTTGCTTGCTAGATGCTCGCTCTTTTGCTATGCCTATGCTACGATGCCTATCACTTGCTTATCATGCCTCCCATATTGCCATGTCAAGCCCCTAACCATCCTTTCCTAGCAAACCGTTGTTTGGCTATGTTACCGCTTTGCTCAGCCCTCTTATAGCGTTGCTAGTTGCGGTGAAGATGAAGTTTGTTCCTTGTTGGAACATGGAGATGTTGTTCCTTGTTGGAACATGTTTACTTGTTGGGATATCACAATATCTATTGTTTAATTAATGCATCTATATACTTGGTAAAGGGTGGAAGACTCGGCCTTATGCCCGTGTTTTGTTCCACTCTTGCCGCCTAGTTTCCATCATACCGGTGTTATGTTCCTTGATTTCGCGTTCCTTACGGTTGGGTGATTTATGGGACCCCTTGACAGTTCGCTTTGAATAAGACTCCTCCAGAAGGCCCAACATTGGTTTTACCATTTGCCACCTAAGCCTTTTTCCCCGGGTTTTCGCGAGCCCGAGGGTCATCTTTATTAACCCCCCGGCGGTGCTCCTTCGAGTGTTGGCCCGAACCGAGCTGCCCTGAGGGCCACCTCGGGAAACTCGAAGCCTGGTTTTACTCGTAGCCTGTCTCATCCGGACGTGCCCTGAGAACGAGATATGTGCATCTCCTATCGGGATTTGTCGGCACAATCAGGCAGCTTTGCTGGTCTTGTTTTATTGCTGTCGAAATGTCTTGTAGTCCGGGACTCGAGATCGATCGGGTCTTCCCAGAGAAGGAATATCCTTCATTGACCGTGAGAGCTTATAATGGGCTAAGTTGGGACACCCCGCAGGTATTATCTTTCAAAGCCGTGCCCGCGGTTATGAGGCAGATGGGAATTTGTTAATGTCCGGTTGTAGAAAACCCGTAGTTGACCTTGATTAAAATACATCAACCGTGTGTGTAACCGTGTTGGTCTCTTCTCGGCGGAGTCCGAGAAGTGAACACGGTGTTGGAGTTATGCTTGACGTAAGTAGTTCGGGATCACTTCTTGATCGCTACTAGCTTCACGACCGCGCCTTGCTTCTCTTCTCGCTCTCTTTTGCGAATGTAGCCACCATATATGCTAGTCGCTTGCTGCAGCTCCACCTCACAACTCTGTTCTTCCTATAAGCTTAAATACTCTTGATCTCGCGGGTGTGAGATTGCTGAGTCCCCGTGACTCACAGATTCTACCAAAATAGTTGCAGGTGCCGAGGATGCGAGTGCAGATGACGCAACCGACCTCAAGTGGGAGTTCGACGAGGAACGTGGTCGTTACTATGTGTCTTTTCCTGATGATCGATAGTGGAGCCAGTTGGGACGATCGGGGATCATGTAGCATTTGGGGTAGTCTTCTTTTATTTTGGTTCCGTAGTCGGACCTTTAGTGTAATCTGGATGATGGATGTTTATTTATGTATTGTGTGAAGTGGCATCGTAAGCCAACTATGTATCTCTTTCCTTATGTATTACATGGGTTGTGTGAAGATTACCTCACTTGCGACATTGCTTTCAATGCGGTTATGCCTCTAAGTCGTGCTTCGACACGTGGGATATATAGCCGCATCGAGGCGTTACAAGTTGGTAATCGAGCCATCCCCACTTAGGAGCCCCCGCTTGATTGTTTGTCGGCGTTGTTGAGTCTAGAACAAAAATGTTTTGAGTCTCAGGATTATATATATCGGAGAGTAGGATTCTTTTTACTCCCCAGTCCCTTCGTCGCTCTGGTGAGGTCTCCTGACGTAAAAGTTTTGACTCTCCTCTCCTCAAATTTCACAAAAAAAAATTAGGATCACGCGGGTATCTTGGAATCGTTTCGATGGTTTTGTGACGAGAACATTGTTCTTGGTGCCTCGACATTTAGGGGTTGTGGCGGTGTCCCGGGAGTTGAGCTCCGAGGTGTTGTCATCTCAATTTTATCGTTGCGTTCTGGAATACCGAGCTTTGCCGACATCGAAAATCTCTTTTGTACAGTTGTTGGTGAGATAACCCGATAACCCAAGATCTTTGGCGAGCTCGAGTATTGCCATGACTCGTATAACGGATGCTTTTCGAAGGTCGAGGTACACGATTTTCGAAGGTTTCTTGGTTATGTGTTGACAGATGGATACAACTTGATCTAGGTATTGTTAGTTTGGGTGATATATTTTGTGTCCCCTATATCCCCAACACCAGATTGCATAACCAGAAAGTTTCGGGAGTTTATAGGTGGGATTCAAGTAGCTCTTAGCATTTCTTCCCGCAGATATTTGGTTTGTGATTGGGTAATCCTTACCACTTATTTGTTCCAGTCGTACCTTGTTATTTTTTTCATCAACCCTTAATCAAGTGGCTTCTCACCTTAATGGACGTGTGATGTTAGCTTTGGAATTCATTCGTTCATCCTTGTTCGAATGTTTATTGTGAAGACTATATGTTGCAATTTCTATCCGTTGATTCAACTTGTCTATCTGTCTATCAAGTGCTAACGGATGTCACCCTCTTCAGGATGGCTCCGCCAACGCGTCTGAATCCGGATCGCAATGATGGGAGTCAGTCGAACCCTCCACCTCCACCTCCGCCTCCGGAGGACGGCAAGCTATCATGGCAGCCACCAACGCAAATGCTCAGATGATTTTGCAACTCTTGCAAGAGCGTACCCAACGGCAAGACAACCAAGGAAATCAAGGCCAAGGCAACAACCAGCCGCACTTTGCTACCCTCAATCAGTTCCTCGCTAATCAGCCGAAGTCTTTCAGCTTCTGTGTCGAGGCCACAGATGCCGACGATTGGCTTGTGGACATCTGCAAACATTTTGAATGTAGCAATGTCAGACCTGAGGACTTTGTCAAGTTTGCTTCGTTTCAACTCAAGGACCAAGTTGCCGAGTGGTACCAGCAATACAAAGATTCCAGAGGAGGTCGTGTCATTACCTGGGATGAGTTCCGTCGAGACTTCAAAGCTCACCACATTCCGGAAAGTGTTGTTGAGAGCAAGCGTGAGGAGTTCCGCAATCTCAAGCAAGGCAACATGTCTGTGTATCAATACAATATCGAGTTCGAGAAACTCGCTCGCTTCGTTAAGCAAGACGTACCTGATGAAAAGAGT
Organism: Aegilops longissima; assembly: GCA_021605205.1. Lineage (NCBI taxonomy): Eukaryota > Viridiplantae > Streptophyta > Magnoliopsida > Poales > Poaceae > Aegilops > Aegilops longissima. The sequence goes on from CM038682.1 coordinate 407,925,139, forward strand.
ATGATCTATCAATTCAGAGGTGGTCTCAGAGAAGATCTGCAATTAGCTCTCGTGCTTTTTGAGCCGGAAAAGTATGATGAATTCTACAACATGGCACTGAAGCAAGAAGCTGCCCAGCTCAAATGTGAGGCTTCTAAGAAGAGAATCAGGGATGCAGTTCAGTCTTCTTCTTCCTCTCAAGTGGCAGCTAAACAACGAAGTTCTACCTTCCTCCTCCTCCGTTTAAATCGGCCTTATCGCCAGAAGAACTCAGGTGGTCGTGGATCTTCCCACCCACCCAACCCAGGCTATCGTAACAAGTCAAATTCTCAAGCTCCAAGGTCAAATGCTCCTTATCACCGTCCGCTCTCATAGGTGACTTGCAACAAATGTCAGCAGAAAGGTCACTATGCGAACAAGTGCTTCAACCAAAGGCGCCTTCCGCCTCCTCCTCCTGTGAGATCTTCCAGCAATGCAGTGGTCAAGCATAATGCCAAGTATGCAAAGGTGAACATGATGAATGCAGCTCAAGCGGAGGAATCTACTAACGTGATAATGGGTAATCTTCCAGTTAATGATATTCCTGCAAAAGTCTTATTCGATACTGGTGCATCGCATTCTTTCATGTCATATACTTTTGCATCGAAGCACAATTTTTATACAGAGGCATTACCTAGAGCATTACAAGTTGTTTCTCCGGCTAAGCGTTTGAGATCTACCATTTTAGTTTCCGAATGCCGGTATCAAGATGGGCGACTATAGATTTCTGGCTAAACCAATTGTCCTTGGTGACTCGGATATTGATCTTATTCTTGGGATGGACTGGCTTTCTCAGCACGAAGCTCAGCTTGATTGTGCTGCCAGGGAAATTCAATTGACTCACTCTTCTGAGGATGTGATCATCTATGTCGCTCGTGATGAAACCATTTGGTTGTTTTCTCTCAATGAGAAGGGCGAATTGGATGCTATCTCTCAGATTCCAGTCGTTTGTGAGTACCAAGATGTCTTTCCGAAGAGCTTCCAGAATGCCTCCTCACCGCCGCTTGAATTCGTTATCGATCTTGAGCCCGCACGAACCCGTTTGCAAGCGTCCGTACAAGCTTGGACCTAATGAGCTGAAGGAATTGAAGAAGCAGCTCGATGAACAAGAGCGTCTGGTTTGATCGACCGAGTTCATCTCCTTGGGGTTGTGGTGTTCTTTTGTCCGGAAGAAGGATGGCACGGACCGACTTTTGCGCCGATTACCGTCCATTGAATAAGAAGACTATCAAGAACAAGTATACACTTCCCAACATCAATGAGCTTTTCGAGCAACTCAAAGGTGCTAAAGTATTCTCCAAGCTTGACCTTCGTATGGGTTATCATCAGATTCGCATTCGTGAACAAGATATTCCCAAGACAGCATTCGAACAAGCTTTGGTTCTTATGAATATCTTGTCATGTCTTTCGGCCTTGTCAATGCTCCTCCAACATTCTCTCGGATGATGAACTTCATCTTCAACCCCTACACCAATGAATTCATCTTGGTCTATCTCGATGATATTTTGGTCTTCTCCAAGAATAAGAAGGATCATGCCAAACATTTGCAATTGGTGCTCGACAAGCTCAGAGAGCATCAATTCTATGCGAAGTTTTCCAAATGTGAATTTTGGCTTGATGAAGTGCTTTATCTTGGTCACATCATCTCCGCCAAGGGCATCTCTGTTAATCCCAAGAAGGTATCTGCAGTTGTGAATTGGGAACCTCCTCAGAATGTCAAGCAGCTCCGCAGTTTTCTTGGACTTGCAAGCTATTGCCGAAGATTCGTTGAGAACTTCTCTAAGATTGCAAAGCCTCTTTCCAACCTCCTCCAGAAGCATGTGAAGTATGTCTGGTCTCCTGAGTGTGACGTTGCTTTCAATACTCTCAAAGAGAAACTCTTCACAACTCCTGTCTTAACTCCTCCTGATGAATCCAAGCCATTCGAAGTTTTATGTGATGCTTCTCTTCAAGGTCTCGGTGCTGTGTTAATGCAGGAGAAGAAAGTTGTGGCCTATACCTCTTGTCAGCTGAAGCCCAATGAAAAGAACTACCCCACTCACGATCTTGAGTTGGCGGCAGTTGTCCATGCATTGATAACATGGAGACATCTCTTGTTGGGAAGGAAAGTGGACATATTCACCGATCACAAGAGCCTCAAGTATATCTTCACTCAACCCATCCTCAACCTCAGGCAAACTCGATGGGTCGAAATGATTCAAGAGTACAACCCAAGTATTGAATATACTCCGGGCAAGGCCAATGTGATTGCAGATGCTTTGAGCAGGAAGGCTTATTGCAACAGCTTAATCCTCAAGCCCTTCCAACGGATCTTTGTGAAGCTTTCATAAGCTGAATCTTCAAGTTGTTCCTCAAGGTTTTCTTGCCAACCTCATAGTCTCTCCTACTGGAAGACCAAATTCGTGAGGCTCAACTCCTGGATACCATGGTGAAAAAGGTGAAACGTGGTATCGACAAGGGCATTTCCAAGTACAAGTGCTTCCACATTGATGACAAAGATACTCTTTTCTTCGAGGACCGGATTGTGGTTCCTAAGGGTGATCTACGTAAAGTCATTATGAACGAGGCACACAATTCCCTTCTATCCATTCATCCTGGAAGTACGAAGATGTACCATGACCTCAAGCAATCGTATTGGTGGACTCGAATGAAGCGAGAAATTGCTCAATTCGTGAATGAGTGTGATGTCTGCAGAAGAGTGAAAGCAGAACACCAACGACCAGCTGGTCTCCTCCAACCTCTTGCTACTCCAGAATGGAAGTTTGATCATATTGAAATGGACTTCGTGACTGGATTTCCAAAGTCCAAGCGTGGAAATGATGCTATCTTCGTTGTCATTGACAAGCTTACTAAAGTGGCTCATTTTCTTCCTATCAAAGAATCTATCACATCAGCTCAGTTGGCAGAGCTATACACCTCCAGGATTGTCTCCTTGCACAGCATTCCACAATTGATCTCTTCAGACCGTGGCAGCATCTTTACCTCCAAGTTTTGGGATTCTTTTCAGAAGGCCATGGGCACCAACATTCATTTCAGCATAGCTTTCCACCCTCAAACAAGTGGCCAAGTCGAGCGAGTAAATCAAATCCTTGAAGATATGCTCAGGGCTTGTGTCATTTCCTTCGGTATGAAGTGGGAAGATTTTCTTCCATATGCCGAGTTCTCATACAACAACAGCTTCCAAGCGAGTTCGGGCAAGGCCCCATTCGAAATTCTCTATGGCAGAAAGTGTCGTACTCCTCTAAATTGGTCCGAGATGTGAACGCCAACTTCTTGGCAACGACTTGATCACGAAGAGGAAATGTGCAAAGTCATTCGTGAGAATCTCAAAGCCGCGCAATCGCGCGGAAAGAGCTATTATGATGACAAGCACCGTGATGTGGCTTTTGAAATCGAGACCATGTCTACCTCCGCGTCTCCAATGAAAGGCACTCGCCGCTTCGGTATCAAAGGAAGCTTGCCCCTAGATACGTGGGTCCTTTCAAGATCATTGGCAAAAGAGGCGATCTCGCCTATCAACTTGAGCTTCCGTCCAACTTCGCGAATGTGCACGATGTGTTTCACGTGTCACAGCTTCGCAAGTGCTTCAAGACTCTGGCGCACTATCAACTTCGAAGATATTGACCTCCAAGAAGATCTCTCTTATCATGAGCACCCCGTTGCTATTCTTGAAGAAACCGAGCGCAAGACTCGCAACAAGTCAATCAAATTCCTGAAAGTGAAGTGGTCACACCATTCCGACCGAGAAGCCACACAGGGCGCGAGGATCACCTCCGTTCGAATATCCGGAGTTCTTTCAGTCCTAGATCTCGGGACGAGGTCCTCTTGTAGTGGTGGAGTGTTGTAACACCCCGGATGTAACTTTCCATATTTGTAACTCCAACTCTTGCCATTTTCGGCATTGTGATATGATATTCCCTCCATGGTTGGGTTTTGTCTTTCGTTTTGCATTTTGTTCATGTCATGCATCTCATATCATGTCATCATGTGCATCTCATTTGCATACTTGTTCGTCTCATGATTCCGACCATTTTCCCCGTTGTCCGTTTTGCAATCCGGCACTCCTATGTTCCCCGGTGTCCCCTTTTACATTTTTCCGTGAGCGGGTACTAAACGTTCTCGGAATGGACCGAGGTTTGTCAAGTGGCCCTGGTATAGCACCGGTAGACCACCTGTCAAGTTTCGGGTCATTTGGAGCTCGTTTGGTACTCCAACGGTTATCCACATATCCACGAAGGCCTCTTTTAAGTTGCAGCCCAACACCCCTCCAAAACAGCCTAATAACCCATCTAAGTCACTTCCATGCTCTCCGTCGTCGGATCACGATCGTGTGGGCGAAAACTACACTCCATTTGGAGCTTCCTAACTCCTTCTACCTATAAATATAGCTCCCTTCCCCGAAATCCGGACGAAACCCTAGTCTCCCCGCTCCCTTCGCGCCGCCGGACGAAATCCGGACAGCCGGACACGTCCGCCCGCGCCACCGGACGAATCGCAGGCTGCTCGTGCCCCGGCGGTCCCGATTCGCCCGCGCCGCCCGGGCCAAAGCGGGCCCCTCCCGGCCAGCGCCCGCCCGCCCGCACGCTCGCCGCCGCCGCCCGCTCCACAATCCGCCGGCGCCGCCTCCCTGGTCGCCGCCTCCCGCCGTCCGCGCCGCCCGTCGGCAGCGCCGTCCCGCGCCGCCGCCGCCCGCGCCTCCGCCCGGCCCGCGCCCCGGCCTCCCGTCGCCTCCCGCCTCCGCCCGGCGCGGATCCGGCGAGATCCGTCGGCCCGCGCCTCCCCCGGCCGTCTTCCTCCCCTCCGGCACCAACTCCGGCGAGGATCCGGCCAGCCTCGAAGTCCGCGCCCGGATCCGATCTCGGTTGACTTTCCTTCTCCCCCGAAATCCTTTATTCTGCAGATTATTTGTTGCATGTTCATCGCATCATAACTTTGAACCCGTGGCTCTGTTTCGGGCGTGTAGCATCCCGAAATGTTCGTCTCGATGAGTACATCATTTCATCGCATTGCATCATTTTCATTGGAGCTCATCTTTATGCCCGAAATGCTGTTAGAAGAGGGCTATGTGATGTTAGTTTCAGATTCTTATCAGAACATGCACTTTTGTCATTTCTGCCATGATTGATGTGTGCATCCTATGATCTTGAGTCCTACATGTGTTTTGTAATATGCCATGCCGTCTTTACAGGCGTGTATGCCATGTATTTTTTCAATCTCTGTGGTGACTAGCACAAGCATGCAAACTAGGCTTCATGATGTTGCTGATTTCAGCCCCTGTTTTGCTGATATTTTTGTGCCATGTAAACTTGATGCTACCGAGAGATCCATGCTTATTTTGAGATACTTCAGTAAGGATGTTTTGAACATATGGTTATGGTCTATCCATCCATGCCCTTTTTTGCAATTATGGAGTGCCATAGCTTGAGTCAATCGAGCTCTACTTTTGCTATAAAATGTTTCCTGGCAGATTGTTTACATGTTATTCAATTTTGCCAAGGTTGTTGTAGTTGATCCGTGTATGCTATGATGTTGTTATTGCCATGTATAGCTTATATGCCATGTCTTATTGATGGATGTATGCTTAGTTTATCATGTAATGCTCTGTAGTGAGTGCATCGAGCTCGCGAAGATGCCTACATAATTCTATCAATGTCATGCCCTGTTTGCTGAATCTGTTAACGAAACTTGCTATATTGACATGGGTGCTATTACATTTTCCGATCCCTTTTGGCTCTTGGTCAGTAAGGGACTTTTGTTCTATGCTTTGAGTAGATTAATGCCATGCCTTGTTTTGCTATTATAAGTTCCTGTAGCATGTTGTTTGCTTGCTCTGAACATTGCTTCCTGGTGCTGATTCTGCCATGTTCAGTATTTTCACCAAGTCTGTGAAGCTGTTATATTTTGCACTTTTGCCATGCTTGTTTGGACCTGTTATGGTGTGAATTAGCCGTAGCTCAGTGTTCATCTTTTGTCAAGAATCTTGAGTAGATCATTGCCATATGCTTTGTTGGTATGTTTGGGTGCAGTAGCTTAATTTCTTGTTGCTTGCTATGTGGCATCATGCTGTTAATGGCAGATTTGTGCCATTCTTGTTTTGCTTGTCATTTGCAAACCGTGCATCCGATTCCGGTGATCTTTATATCGATTTCAACCGAAATCATCCCACCTTTCCAGCGGCATACTTGGTTTGCCAAGTTGATGCCTGGTTCATCACTTTCCTTCCGGAGCACACATACGCATTGCATATCACATCTCGCATATCATGCCATGTATTGCATCATGTTGTTTGTGCATTGCACCGTGATTTATTGTGGTTCTATTGTTTGTGTTCTTGCTTTGGGTTGAGCCGGGAGAAGAGTACGTGAACGAGGAACCTGTTGAGAACGCTTACGAGGATCAAGCTTTCGACAACTCTGAGATACTTGCAGGCAAGATGACCATACCCTCGAAATCACTTCTATCTTTGCTTGCTAGATGCTCGCTCTTTTGCTATGCCTATGCTACGATGCCTATCACTTGCTTATCATGCCTCCCATATTGCCATGTCAAGCCCCTAACCATCCTTTCCTAGCAAACCGTTGTTTGGCTATGTTACCGCTTTGCTCAGCCCTCTTATAGCGTTGCTAGTTGCAGTGAAGATGAAGTTTGTTCCTTGTTGAACATGGAGATGTTGTTCCTTGTTGGAACATGGAGATGTTGTTCCTTGTTGGAACATGTTTACTTGTTGGGATATCACAATATCTATTGTTTAATTAATGCATCTATATACTTGGTAAAGGGTGGAAGACTCGGCCTTATGCCTGGTGTTTTGTTCCACAATTGCCGCCCTAGTTTCCGTCATACCGGTATTATGTTCCTTGATTTCGCGTTGATTTATGGGACCCCCTTGACAGTTCGCTTTGAATAAGACTCCTCCAGCAAGGCCCAACATTGGTTTTACCATTTGCCACCTAAGCCTTTTTCCCCCGGGTTTTCGCGAGCCCGAGGGTCATCTTTATTTACCCCCCCCCCCCCGGGCCAGTGCTCCTTCGAGTGTTGGTCCGACCCGAGCCGCTTGCGGGGCCACCTCGGGGAAACTCGCAGCCTGGTTTTACTCGTAGCCTGTCTCATCCGGATGTGCCCTGAGAACGAGATATGTGCAGCTCCTATCGGGATTTGTCGGCACAATCGGGCGGCTTTGCTGGTCTA
>CM038682.1:408634076-408936286 GCA_021605205.1 Aegilops longissima
GGTAGGGGGAGATCTTCATGCGCACCCCAGTGTTAGAACCTTAAGGGTCTGCCAGAACCCAACATCCGACAAAGGCCCAGCTGGAGGCTAAGGAAAAATTTCTAGCCAAAGAGCATGCCGCCTTCAATTCCCTTGAGTAGAGGTCCCGCAAGGCACTGCGGGATCTCTACGGGAGGGGGTTGAAGGAGCCGTTGGTGACTCCTGAGGAAGGCCCCGCCGAGCTGCTCCCCCAGCTTGTCATGGCGCTCGAGGGCGTTGTCATTGGGGTCGGACCCATGGTGGAAGGAGAAGCCCGCACGCTCTCCTCATTGGCTTTAACGCGTGTCTTCAGCCACCTCCACCTTCGCGACCCCAGCTTAGACTTTGGAGCCTTGCTTGAACCTGTGGACCTGGAGCACTGCACCGCTGCTGCCGAAGCCGTGAAGGACCAGGTGGAGGCCCTGCTGCGGAAGTTCCTCACCATCGACCCCACGACCACGGCTGATGGTGCCGCCGACCCTACGGCCGCGGCTGATGGCACGGGCGACGGCGACATTGTCAACGACGGGGCACTCCTCGCGAGCGATGGCAGCGCCCAAGGCTAAAGAAGAAGCTCGGTCGTGGCGCTCCCCTCCACTTTATTTCCTGCAGCATGCACCGTGCCTCGTGGAGGCGTAAAAACTTATATGCTTGCATCTTTGAATGAGAGTATGTTCTGTAATAATTTGGTAGGATTTTGCGATTTCCTCCCTGCTTGCTTTAACGTTCTACTTCGATAGGGCCCGGCCCCGCGCGTACCTCAGCTGCCGTTGAGCCGTCCGAATCGCCGGGACGAGACCAAGGTGTGAGGGGCTACGTGACCAGTTAGGCTCCTGAGTCGTGATGCTCAAGAGTCCCCCTTGACGTGCGAACAACCCTAGGGAATGAGATGCGAGAGTAGGCCTTGGAGGTCTGCGTTGGCAGGGCTCGGCCCCGTGCGTACCTCAGCCGTCGTTGGGTCGTCCAGATCACCTGGACGAGATCAATGTGCGAGGGGCTACATGACCAATTAGGCTCCGGAGTCGTGATGCTCAGGAGTCCCCCTTGACGTGCGACAAGCCTTCATACCTTTCCTTGCCGTGGTCCCGCTCGGGAGGGGCGCGCGAAGACCAGGTCCGAGGGACCTGGCAGGGCGGCGTACGCTAGGTGGGACCTATTCATAGCCTGCGTGCCTAGCCCCCTTGCGTGACCCTCCCAAAGGGAGAGCGTTGCGGTGAGGCTAGACACCTGTAACGCCCAAGATGAGATTCTATCCTAATCACGTGATGAACTCATGATTGGGGCACAACCACATTTCGAGCACATAGCAAGGTGGATATCATTACAACATACCATGTACTGAATAGATGAGAATACAAGATAAAGGCTTACACTCGCCACAAGCTACAACATGAATACAACAGTTTATTAATACATAGCAATCATCATACAGAAGAGCAGGATCCGACTACGGATGAAATCAAACGAAAAAGAAGAACGACATCCACCATGCTATTCCCAGGTTCCTTGACCCGGAACCTATCCCTTGATCGAAGAAGAAGCAGAAGAAGAACTCCAAAACAAGCATGCATCACACTCGCATCAGATCAACGCATTACATGTACCTGCAACTATTGTTGTAGTAATCTGTGAGGCACGAGGACTCAGCAATCCCATTACCATGGGTATCAAGACTAGCAAAGCTTAATGGGCAAGGAATGGATAAGTGGTGAGGTTGCAGCAGCACTAAGCATTATATGGTGGCTAACTTACGATTACAAGAATAAGATGAGAATCTATGCAACGGTCGCAAACTAGTAGTGATCAAGAAGTGATCCTGAACTACTTAGGTTCAAACATAACCCAACCGTGTTCTCTTCCCGAACTTCGTCGAAAAGAGACAATCACGGTTACACACGCGGTTGGTGTATTTTATTTCGGAACTGGTGTCAAGTTCTTTACAACCGGATATTAAAAACTCCCATCTTCCACATAACCATGGGCACGGCTTTCGAAAGATCAAACCCTACACGGGTGTCCCAACTTAGCCCATGACAAGCTCACGATCCGCGGAGACAATCCTCCATCACGGGACATCCGATCAAACTCGGGATCCCGGTGCACAATACATTTCGACAATGGTAAAACAAAACCAGCAAGACCGCCTGATGTGCCGACAAATCCGGATAGGAAGATTACCGAATCAATGAAGGAGACGAACGGGCGTAGTCGAACGAATCCTCGCAATCACAACGAAACCGGAACTATCGAGAAGGAGTACAACCGGAAAAAAGCAAACAACATAGTAAACACACAAGCATAATCATGGCATGATGCACTATCAAGTATGATGCATGTACGGTTTAATGAAGCATGGCATGGCAAAGTGCAACAAACAATACTACAAATCAAGTGGAGCTCAATAAGCAATGGAGTTGCATATTGACGAAACACCACATTCAAATATTTAGTTCTCTCTCGTTTATGTACCCGACAATATTAAATGTTGTTTAACATGTCAAGAAGTGAAGCACCCTTGAACTACATATTTAGGCAAGTTTAAATGAGGCCGAAATAACTAACAACAATTTCGGAAAATCCCCATATGCATATTTCGAATTTCATACTGTTCTGCCCTAAATCATATTTTAATGTTGTTAAACAGTAAAATAAAGTTCACTATGCTAATCTATGCATTTTCCTACCCCTTTCACATATAAAGTTTATTAAATTCAGAGCTATGGTTAATTAGTTATGAAATAAATCATTTTAACATGCTATTTATGCAAATAAGTACAAACAACATTTTAAACATTTTTAACTTGGATGAAAATGGCATATTGTGAAACTAGATGAAATTCTAAGCATTTTTCATGTAAAGTTTGTTTAATTTGGATGCACGGTTGGTGTCACAGCCCTAGCTCAGCCCCTGTTGTTTTGCTTGATCATCATGTCATCATGTTTAAAATTCAAATAATTTTGAATTGGGGATGTTCAAACCCTAGCACCAAATGAATTCAACAAGGGTTTACTAAAATAATATTTCAATGAACCTGAGATGCCCTTCATAAATGTTCATCATTTTTGAATTGGTCAAGAACCTCTGCCAAAAATGGTACTCACTTCTCTAGGACACTTTGGATCTTTGAATTAAATCATAAAGTATTTTCATTTGGACATTTAAATGCTATAAATAATTTTAAATGTCCAAATATTCTTGAAAGTATTTTTTGGATGTTGGAATTAAGTTCAGAGGTGCTCATAAATATTTTCAGCATTTTATAAAATGGTTAGGCATTTATGCTAAATCAAAAACAACAACAGAAAAAGAAAACAAAAACAAAAACAGAAAGAGAGAGTGAGAGAGAGAGGACCTGGCCCACCTCCAGCTGGCGGCCCAGCCCACCAGGCGAAGCAGCTGTCTTCAACCTCTGCCAGTAGGGAGAGGCGTGTAGACGCACGTGCGATCGCCGTGGCCAGCTCCCTGCCTACTTCCTCCTTCCCCGGACCCATTCGACCGCCACGGAGATGCCCAGCACCCCCTGCACCTCTCCCCTCTCTCCTCGGGACCCCTTCCCCTCCTCTGCTGTCCGCACGGCACCACCGAACACACCCGCCGCCGCTGACAAGCACCACCACGGCCACCGGCCTCCACATGCCTCTCCGACGCGCCAAGAAGTTCCGTCATCGACCTCTACACTGTCTTCGCCAAGCCACATGAGCGGAAGCGCCCTGCAGCGGCTTCCCCGACCTCTTCTTCAAGCTTCGGCCGCCGAGATCGCCGGCGACTATGTGCCCTCCCTGACGCCTCCCCGAGTTCGTCGTCCGCCCCGTCCAAACTTCAGTGAACTCCTGCCACTAACCCCTCTCCTCCCCGCATTATTTGCACCATGTAGCCACCGATTCCACCAGAGCCGCGAGCTCGGCTCCGCCGGCCAAGTCGCCGATGTGGCCATAGCCACTGCAGCTTGTGTCCGAGCACACCACCGTGCTCAACACGTTCTCATGAGCCCGTTGCCACCCGCAGCACCTCCTCCTGAGCTCTGTACCTCCACCTCAAGAATGCCCGAGCTGTTGCCACCGCTGAACCTCGTCGCCGGCCACCCCAGCTCGCCCCGTTTGCACCGTTGGATGCGCGGGATCACCAGCAGCTCGTAGATGCTCCCTGTCATTGATTTGGGCATCAGAGGAGCGAACCCGAGCCCCTCCGCCGCACTTGTCCTGGGTCTATGACCAGTTGACCAGGGGGTTGACCTCCCTGGGTCTATGACATGCGGGCCCTGCCTGGCTAATTAACCTAGTTTAGGTTTAAACTTTATTTGTCTAACCTAGGTTAGTGTTAACTATGTTTAGTTAGTTTAGTTAGTCGTTGACACACGGGACCAACTGGTCAGTTTTGACCTGGACCGCCCCGTTGACTTGATGGCGTCATGCTGACGCAGTAAATCCTTTTCTGGAATTAGTTTATTTCTAGTTATTTAGAAAATCCAGAAAAAGGGTTAAACTTCAATAAATCATAGAAAATAATCTACAGCTCAGATTGAAAAGATTTATATATGAAAAATGATCAGAAAAATCCAATCTATCAATTGGTACTTGTTTCATGCATGACAAAGAAACTTAACCTTGCTTTTTAGATCAAAACATGATAATGTACTTTATAAATTCATAACTTGAGCTGGAATTTGAACCCTTGGTTCAAATTGACTCAAACCCTTCTGGGTTTAGTTGCACTAGCTCAACACACTCATTTTGCCATGTCACATTCATGCATCATATTATTGCATTGGATTAATTGTGTTCCTTCTATGTTGCCAGTATTTGTCCCCTTTCAGTAGACGTGGTTCCGATGATGAGATCGATGACACCGATGAAGAACTATAGTATCTTCAGAAGTGCGAGGCAAGCAAAACCCCCTTGTTCATTCCGATATAATCCCACTCTCTTGATCCTGCTCTCTTTTACTGCATTAGGACAGCAACGATCAACTGTTCCATGCTGCGGTAGTTGAACTCATTTCCTCTGCATGACCTGTCATTGCCACAGTAAATAGATGAAACCCACTAGCATGAGTAGGAGTTGTTTGAGCCCTGATGTGCCTACTCATTCATGCTTGTTTTCATGCCTGCTACTGCTTAGAGTTGAGTCGGGTCTGATTCATCAGGGATGAATTGGATTGTGGTGAACATGTCCTACTATTGAGAGCTAAGTGTGTGAACATGATTTGGTAAAGGTTGCGGTGAGAGGCCATGTAGGAGTACATGGTGGGTTGTCTCATTGAAACCGTCCTCAGGAACTGATTTATGTGTTTGTGATCCATGAATAGCTACTACCACACGTTGGGCCCTGAAATATGAACCCGCTCAACTTATTAACCCCCCTATCCTCTGTCTACGAGTTGCAAGTAGTTTCTGGTGTTTGTAGTATGCTGGAGGCTGTGCGCAACGCTGACCCGAGGGGTGGGCTGTGATGCGGTAGGCATGTGGCACGGTGTACCGGGACGCCTGTTTCGTTCCTCGGGAACCCTGCACTCATCATTCGGGGTCGTAGTGGAAACCTCGGCCGGACTCCCTGCGGATGGAACCTGAATAGGCGATAAACCTGGACTAGGGACTTGTGTGGTTAGTCAGGTCATGGTCTACACCCATGTCGGCTTTCTCTTGAAGTCTGCCGAGCACATGTCGTTTGCAGACGCTAAGTGGTGGAAACATGTGTGAAGAAGTACACCCCTGCAGGGTTATAAATGATCTATTCGAATAGCCGCGTCCGTGGTAAAGGACCTCTGGGTTGCCTATACAGTTCATAGACAAGTGAAAGCGGATACTCTAAAATGCACAAGATAAGCGTGAGTTCTATGGATGGCGTTATCGTAGGGAGACGGGAGCGGATCCATAGTGGTGTATTGATTGGTGAATATGTGGACTCGTGTGCGCCACCTCAAAAGAGTTACTTGCAAACGTAGTTCAGGATAGCCACTGAGTCAAAGTTGGCTTGCTGCAGTTAAACCCCACCATGCATTTGTTTATACTAATGCATACGTAGCTAGTTCTGATGCAAGTCTTGCTCGCTACATTTGTACTCACGTTTGCTTAACTTATGTTTTTGCAGAGAGACTTCAGTCTCACTAGAATTTCCGCGTGGACTTCGACGTTTAGCTTGTTACCTCAACTACGATCTTGTGCCCTTGGCAGTGTCTTGTAGATAGTCAGGCTTCTCAGCCTTTTTCATTTGTAGTTGTGTGTACTCAGACAAGTTAAGCTTCCGCATGTGCTTACTGCTTGTATGACTTGAATGTTGTGTCATCAGACCCATGTTTGTAATATCTGGCTCCTCGGAGCCTAATGAATAAATACTTTGAGTCGAAGAGTTTTGTTGTGATGCTATGTTGTATTTGCACATATCGAGCATATTGTGTGTATGTTATTGAAATGCTTGGTATGTGTGGGATCCGACAACCTAGTTGTTTATTCTTGGTAGGCTCTCTTAACGGGAAATGTCTCCTAGTGCTTTCACTGAGCCATGGTAGCTTGCTACTGCTCCCGAACACTTAGGCTGACCGGCATGTGTCCTTCTTCATTCCTGTGTCTGTCCCTTCGGGGAAAGATCACACATTGTTCCTTTAAGTCCTTGTAGCTTGTTACGACTTGGGTACATACGTTGATGACCGACACGTTCGTTGTTGAGTCATGTATGCTTGTCCCTATAAGTTAGTGCCACTTTTAGTTTACGACTAGTCATGTCGGCCCGGGTTCTCTGTCATGTGGATGCTATCAACACTATCATATACGTGACCAAAAGGCGCAAACGGTCCCATGCCAGGTAAGGTGGCACCCGTGGGATACCATGCATGAGGCCGCAAAGTAATATGATGTGTTACATGCTAGATCAGTGTGACTTAGGATCGGGGTCCTAACAGGTAGTGAGATATTATATGCATGATCAACAGGGGTTTTTCTATAAAACTACAAAACCTGGGATAATTGCTAAAATTGCAACAGAGAGAAAAAAACACTATCGGGCTAAATCTGAATACAGGCCCAACAGGAACAGGGGGCGGCTCACCCAAGGGCTAAGGCCCGGTCGGTGGAGAAGGCAGCAGAAGGCGAGGCGAGCTTGGCCTGATGTGGTGGCCAGCAGGCGACCCACGCATGAGGCGGGCACAGTCAACGTGCGGTCGAGCGTTGTGGCGTGTAGCTTGACCTAACACAGGGGATGGAGGGGAAGCAGGGTGGCGATGGTGCTGGCGGTCTCCGGTGAGGCGGCGCGGCCATCTGGAGGCGAGGATGCAAGGCCTTGGCGCGGCTGCGATGCAGGGCTCGGGTCAACGAGGGCGAGCAGAGGCGCGTCGTCCTCCCTACTTGAACGAAGCAGAGGCGGGGCTGCTACTGCTGCTGTCCTTCCCACTGCTCGATAGGAGGACGCAGGCGAGGAGGAGCTCCGAGACGGCAAGGACTTGGCGATGGGGACGGCCGGGACTGGAAGGAGAGGACACACGGCGGCTCCGGTCACCGGCAGCCATGGCAGCAGGGGCGAGCGACTCAGTGGTTATGCAGGCAGTCAACGCGAGCGGCGACCTGGCGGGCGAGCAGGAGGGCCACGCAGGGTCGCAGGCGACGGCGGCGAGACTTGAAGTGGGCGTCGGCGGTACGGCCGGGTTCAACGAGACGGAGACGACTGGATCCGGCGAGAAGGCATCGGAGAGGGCCGGATTTGGGGTTCGGGAGGCGTCCAGAGATGCTCCCGGGGCGTGGCTGCATCCTGGTACAGAGAGAGAACGAGAGAGACAGAGATGAGATAGAGAGGGGAGGAAAATGGAGGAAAGAGAGGGCGCGACGGGGGCTCGCCGGGGTGGCGGAGGGCATCGGTAGGAGGAGCTCTGCTCCGGCAAGGTGGAACTACGGCTTGGCATGCAAAGACAGCGGTGAGGCAGAGGACGCATGGGTGTGGGGAGACTCGCTGGTGGTCTTGATCCAGACGGGAGCGGGGGCCTGCCCGAGTGGCTGCTGCGCTCGTGCAGCTCGCGTAGCAAGGAGGGGAGGCTGCGGGCGGTGGCGAGGAGAATCTTCATGGGGATAGTGATGGCTGGGATGGATTGGTCTGGTGGGGAAAACGAGGTAGAGCTCGGGCTGTGGTGGTTGGTGGGATGGGGATCCGATGAGGTGCCCGGGGGGATTAGATGGATTGATGGGATAGGGCTAGGGTTTCATCTGTATATATATATATATATATATATATATATATATATATATATATATATATATATATATATATAAGTGGGTTTGATTAGGGGCTATTAGGTCCCTCGATCATAATCGGACAGCCCGAGATAAGTGGGTTAGGGGAGTCCAAACATGAACCCAAGATATTTTAGCGATGTTTAGGGATGATCCGGACTCATCGGTAACAACTGCCCAGGTCGGGTCAACAGGAGTTTCAGACGCGGGCGAGGGGTTGATGCACTGTGCAAGGAGGGGTTAGGTGGTTTGACAAGAGGGAATTGAAAACCCGGTTGGACTCGGATCGGTCAACAAAGGCAAAGGGGGACATGGCAACTATGAATGGATGCAAGCTTTATGACAACATGCAAATGCAATGCGCATGATGCTATGATGAAATGCAACATACAAATAAAACACACGGTGGTCACGCAAAACATGGAAGGCGTCTGGAGCATTGGTCTCGGGGTGTCATAACACCGAGCCTGGTGGCTCCCTGAGGTTATTGCGGCCCTGGGGCCGCCCTCAGTTGTTTATCACCAGCGCGGAGCGTGGCGCTTCCACACTTGCACGGGCATAGCCACTCCTCGACCGTGTCGACTGCCAACGCGGAGCATGGTGCTTCCACTGGTGCGTGGGAGGGGGCTTCCTCTGAGTGGAGCCCCCAGGGCGTGTATAGCCCCGCCCTGACACGTGGCTTGCACGGCAGGGCTAGAGGAGGTGTGTATGGGCACCCGTGAGCCAGCGTGGGACTCACGAGGCCCTACGTCAAGGCGGATTGCACCTGAACTTGATTCGGAACACTTGTAATCATCATGCAAGATGGTTAGGCAACCTGCGCCGAGTAAATCTCCTGAGGTTATCGGATGTTAAGGCCAAACACCAATGACCCTAGGAGGTGACGTGAACGGGGCCGGCCCGCCAGAAAGAGCTCAGTCGTTGGGTTTAGCGACACTGCCGGGACGGACCCGAGCATAGACGCCGTGCCCAGCCTTCTCATGTGAAGGTCCTGAAGAAAGACAGTTGGCGCGCGGCTCCCATGGTGACGAGGCACCGGGTCGCGCACCCTAGCTCATCCGCCCATGATTAGCTCGCGCGAGAACAAAGCACCTAGAGCCATGGGAGGTGACGTGCACAGGAGATGGCCCGCGAGCCAGAGCTCAGCCTCTTGGGTTTAGCGATGCTGCAGGGACGGACCCGAGCACAAAAGTCGTGCCAGTACTTAATCATGAGGCGGTCGCTGGTGGGTTTGCAAGGGCGTACGACGTTCATGACAACGAAGTACCATACAAGCAGATGATAATCATGAAGCGACTGATGAAAAAGAGTAGAGCTGATTCTGATAGATGCAAACGATACATGCCACAGGGACGGGCATGCGGCCTGGGAATGATGCAGCCCGAGGGGCGGTCCCAATCGAACGACTAGAAGATGCAAGGAAGGTACAAGTCGTAGGGACAGGCCCATGCGATCTGGGGATAATGCAGCCCAAGGGGCGCCCCCAACTGAATAAACCAGAAAATGTAACCTGGCACCATTGCTGAAGAGATGTTGAAGTAGCCAAAGATGCGTGCTGAAGAAGTCGCTCCTCATGAGCCGCCAGGGTCCTGAACCTCGGGAGGCTCTGGAGTCTCGTGAAGAACCGTCGCCATCTCCGCCAGGACCGCCTGATGCCTGGCCTCCTTAGTCGCCATGATGCTCTGTATGTGGCGCTGAGATGCAACAGACGCGTTCAGCAAGCCAAAGGGCATGCTACATAGCTGTGAGACGGGCCCTCGCACCGGCCGACATGCGACGGCCAGTAGAGCCGCTGAGAGGCGACCCTGTTGAATCTTGGAATGTTGACGCAGACGCGCAGCTCACTATCCTCGCCAGCACAAGGAGTCGCGCCAGGTGGTGGGCGGCAGTCGCCGTGCATAGCTCACGCCTCTTGAAGCTCCTCAGTTGCCTTGGTGATGAACTACTGAGCACCTGGCGTCTCGCGCCTTGTGCCCTCCTGGTGGAAGCGCGCGTTGAAGCAAGCCTCCATGTGGTGCCCGAGCGCCTCCCACGTGACATTGGCTAAGCCTCCAGAAGAGAGCCCTCGGGCCCAGCCTGAGGGGGGCGCCGGGCACACCTTCCTATGTGAGGGAGGGAGGCGCCCCATCCGTGGGTGCAGGTCCTGTGGCCCTGCCGCTGGACGCCCTTCTCCCCTGAGGTTCCTGGCGGAGCAACAGCTTCTTCTTCTTGGAGACAGCCTCAGGAGGGTACATGGTGTCTTCGTCATCGGGATCCTCGACTGCCGCAGCTTGGTAGGCGCGCTCGAGGGAGCACACTGCATCCTTCTCGCAGGCGACCGTGATGACGTCGCGGCTCCCTGGCATCTTGAGGAAATTGTAACCATGATGAGTGACTGCCATGAACCTGGCTAGGGCCGGGTACCCGAGGAGGGTGTTGTATGGAAGAGGGATGTGGGCGACGTTGAAGTCAATGAGCTCCATGCAGTAGTTGTCGCGCTGGCTGAAGGTGACAGGGAGGCGGATCTGCCCTATCGGAGTGGTCGAGTCGTAGGTCACTCCTGAGAAGGGTTTGGTGGGCTGCAGCTGGTCATAGAGCACCTGGAGTCGGTCGAATGTTTCGATGGACAGAACATTGAGCCCTGCACAGCCATCGATGAGGGTTTTGGTGACAAGGACGTTGCTGATAATGGGCGAGCAGAGCTTCGGGAGGGCGCTGGCAGTTGCCGCACACTTGAGCTGGTCAGTCAAGCTGAAGGTGATGGTGCACTTGGACCACCTCAGCGGACGCGTAGCCTAGAGCTTGGGAAGGGTCGCATTCACCTCGCGGGCAAACTGCTTGAAGATGCGATGAGAGGTTGGGGCCTGAGCGCCGCCCAGTATGCAGGCTATGGCACGAGGCTCCTGGAAGCCCCCAGCCCGTGTCGGATGATACGTCTCTAACGTATCTATAATTTTTTATTGCTACATGCTATATTATCTACTGTTTTGGACATTATTGGGCTATATTATCCACTTTTATATTATTTTTGGGACTAACCTATTAACCGGAGGCCCATCCCAGAATTGCTGTGTTTTGCCTATTTCAGAGTTTCGCAGAAAAGGAATATCAAACGGAGTCCAAACGAAATGAAACCTTCGGGAACGTGATTTTTCTCACTAAACATGATCCAGGAGACTTGGACCCTAAGTCAAGGAAGCTTCGAGGAGGACACAAGGTAGGGGCGCGCCCCCCCAGGCGCGTTGTTCACCCTCGTGGGCCCCCTGTTGCTCCACCGACGTACTCCTTCCTCCTATATATACCTACGTACCCCCAAGCGATCAGATACGGAGCCAAAAAACTAATTCCACCGCCGCAACCTTCTGTACCCACGAGATCCCATATTGGGGCCTCTTTCGGAGCTCTGCCGGAGGGGGCATCCATCACGGAGGGCTTGTACATCAACACCATAGCCTCTCCGATGAAGTGTGAGTAGTTTACCTCAGACCTTCGGGTCCATAGTTAGTAGCTAGATGGCTTCTTCTCTCTTTTTGGATCTCAATACAATGTTCTCCCCCTCTCTCGTGGAGATCTATTCGATGTAATCTTCTTTTTGCGGTGTGTTTGCTGAGACCGATGAATTGTGGGTTTATGATCAAGATTATCGTTGAACAATATTTGAATCTTCTCTGAATTCTTTTATGTATGATTGGTTATCTTTGCAAGTCTCTTCGAATTATCAGTTTGGTTTGGCCTACTAGATTGATCTTTCTTGCAATGGGAGAAGTGCTTAGCTTTGGGTTCAATCTTGCGGTGTCCTTTCCCAGTGACAGTAGGGGCAGCAAGGCATGTATTTTATTGCTGCCATCGAGGATAACAAGATGGGGTTTTTATCATATTGCATGAATTTATCCCTCTACATCATGTCATCTTGCTTAAGGCGTTACTCTGTTTTCATGAACTTAATACTCTAGATGCATGCTGGATAGCGGTCGATGAGTGGAGTAATAGTAGTAGATGCAGGCAGGAGTCGGTCTACTTGTCTCGGACGTGATGCCTATATACATGATCATACCTAGATATTCTCATAACTATACTCAATTCTGTCAATTGCTCAACAGTAATTCAATCACCCACCGTAAAATACCTATGCTCTTGAGAGAAGCCACTAGTGAAACCTATGGCCCCCGGGTCTATATTCATCACGTTAATCTTCCAACACTTAGTTATTTCCTTTGCTTTTTACTTTGCTTTTATTTTACTTTGCATCTTTATCACAAAAATACCAAAAATATCATCCTATCATATCTATCAGATCTCACTCTCGTAAGTGACCGTGAAGGGATTGACAACCCCTTATCGCGTTGGTTGCGAGGAGTTATTTGTTTTGTGCAGGTACGAGGGACTCGCACGTAGCCTCCTACTGGATTGATACCTTGGTTCTCAAAATTGAGGGAAATACTTACGCTACTGTGCTCAATCACCCTTTCCTCTTCAAGGGAAAACCAACGCAGTGCTCAAGAGGTAGCAAGAAGGATTTCTGGCGCCGTCGCCGGTAAGTCTACGCAAAAGTCAACCTTCCAAGTACCCATCACAATCCCTTATCTCCCACATTACATTATTTGCCATTTGCCTCTCGTTTTCCTCTCCCCCACTTCACCCTTGCCGTTTTATTCGCCCTCTCTTTTCCGTTCACCTCTTTTCCGCTTTCTTTTTGTTTGCTCATGTGTTGGATTTCTTGCTTGTCTTGATGGCTCTACCTAGATTTGGTGATCTTCACCTTAAAATATTAGAGGAGATCGAAAGCAACGTCAGGAGTTTTATGGTTCTGCAATTTGAGCATAATAATTTCTTCAGAAACGAGATTAAAGAACAAAAAATCTTTATGAGTTATATGAATAAAGAGCTCGATGATATTTCTAAAGAATTTGATGATTTGAGATCCCAAATTGCTCGTCTTGAAAATTTGATAGCTGAAATATCGGATAAGCAGGCTACCTTAGTTAATAAGATGGCCGCTAAACCAGATTACTGTGAAAATAAAGATGAAGATCTAAAAGTTATTGATGTGTCCCCTATTAAATCTTTGTTTTGCAATATGAATCTTGATAATGATGGGACTGAATATGATCCACCTTTACCTATAAGGCGTTCCAAAAATTCGGAGTTTTTAGATCTTGATGCTAAAATTGATACAAGTGGGATTGAAGAAATCAAAACCCTAGACGTTGCTAAACCAACTATTTTGGATTTCAAGGAATTTTATTATGAAAGTTCCTCTTTGAATGATTGTATTTCCTTGTTGCAATCCATGCTAAATTCTCCTCATACTTATAGTCAAAATAAAGCGTTTACTAAACATGTCGTTGATGCCTTGATGCAATCTTATGAAGAAAAGCTTGAGTTGGAAGTTTCTATCCCTAGAAAACTTTATGATGAGTGGGAACCAACTATTAACATTAAGATTAAGGATGATGAGTTTTATGCTTTATGTGATTTGGGTGCTAGTGTCTCCACTATTCCCAAATCTTTGTGTGATTTGCTAGGTTTCCGTGATTTTGATGATTGCCCTCTAGACTTGCACCTTGCGGATTCCACTATTAAGAAACATATGGGAATAATTAATGATGTTTTTATTGTTGCAAATAGGAATTATGTGCCCGTAGATTTTATTGTTCTTGATATAGATTGCAATCCTTCATGTCCTATTATTCTTGGTAGACCTTTTCTGAGAACGATTGGTGCAATTGTTGATATGAAAGAAGGGAATATTAGATTCCAATTTCCATTAAATAAAGGCATGGAATACTTCCCTAGGAATAAAATAAAATTACCATATGAATCTATCATGAGAGCCACTTATGGATTGCCTACCAAAGATGGCAATACCTAGATCTATCCTTGCTTTTATGCCTAGCTAGGGGCGTTAAACGATAGCGCTTGTTGGGAGGCAACCCAATTTTATTTTAGTTTTTTGTTTTTTGCTTCTGTTTAAGAATAAATATTTGTTCTAGCCTCTGGTTATATGTGTTTTATGTTTTAATTAGTGTTTGTGCCAAGTTAAACCTATAGGATCTTCTTGGTTGATAGTTATTTGATCTTGCATAAATTTCCAGAAACTTTCTATTCACGAAAACAATTGTTAAAAATCACCAGAACGTGATAAAATAGTTATTCCAATTTCTGCTGATCAATAAACAAATTTCCTAGGTCTTCCTATGTTTGCCGATTTGTTGGAGTTACATAAGTTTGCGTTAGTTACAGATTACTACAGACTATTCTGTTTTTGATAGATTCTGTTTTTCGTGTGTTGTTTGCTTATTTTGATGAATCTATGGCTAATAAAATAGTTTATAAAACATAGAGAAGTTGGAATACAGTAGGTTTAACACCAACATAAATAAATAATGAGTTAATTACAGTACCTTGAAGTGGTCTTTTGTTTTCTTTCGCTAACGGAGCTCACGAGATTTCTGTTGGTTTTCAAGTTTTGGGTGAAAGATTTTTGATGGATTATGGAACAAGGAGCGGCAAGAGCCTAAGCTTGGGGATGCCCATGGAACCCCCAAGATAATCTAAGGACACCAAAAAGCCAAAGCTTGGGGATGCCCCGGAAGGCATCCCTCTTTAAATCTACTTCCATCGGTAACTTTACTTGGAGCTATATTTTTATTCACCACATGATATGTGTTTTGCTTGGAGCGTCTTGTATGATTTGAGTCTTTGCTTTTTAGTTTACCACAATCATACTTGCTGTACACACCTTTTGAGAGAACCATACATGATTTGGAAATTATTAGAATAGTCTTTGTGCTTCACTTATATCTTTTGAGATATATAGTTTTGCTCTAGTGCTTCATTTATATCTTTTAGAGCACGGTGGTGGATTTGTTTTATAGAAACCATTGATCTCTCATGATTCACTTAGATTATTTTGAGAGTCTTAAATAGCATGGTAATTTTCTTAAATAATCTTAATATGCTAGGTATGCGAGAATAGTAAAAACTTTCTTATGAGTGTGTTGAATACTAAGAGAAGTTTGATGCTTGATGATTGTTTTGAGATATGGAGGTAATAATATCAAAGTCGTGCTAGTTGAGTAGTTGTTAATTTGAGAAATGCTTGTGTTGAAGTTTGCAAGTCCCGTAGCATGCACGTATGGTAAATGTTATGTAACAAATTTGAAACATGAGGTGTTCTTTGATTGTCCTCCTTATGAGTGGCGGTCGGGGACGAGCGATGGTCTTTTCCTACCAATCTATCCCCCTAGGAGCATGTGCGTAATGCCTTGTTTTTGATGAATTGTAGATTTTTGCAATAAGTATGTGAGTTCTTTTTGAATAATGTTGAGTCCATGGATTATACGCACTCTCACCCTTCCATCATTGCTAGCCTCTTCGGTATCGTGCATTGCCCTTTCTCACATTGAGAGTTGGTGCAAATTTCGCCGGTGCATCCAAACCCCGTGATATGATACACTCTTTCACACATAAACCTCCTTATATCTTCCTCAAAACATCCACCATACCTACCTATTATGGCATTTCCATAGCCATTCCGAGATATATTGCCATGCAACTTTCCACCATTCCGTTCATCATGACACATTCATCATTGTCATATTGCTAGCATGATCATGTAGTTGACATAGTATTTGTGGCAAAGCCACCGTTCATAATTCTTTCATACATGTCACTCTTAGTTCATTGCATATCCCGGTACACAGCCGGAGGCATTCATATAGAGTCATACTTTGTTCTAGTATCGATTTGTAATCATTGAGTTGTAAATAAATAGAAGTGTGATGATCATCATTTTCTAGAGCATTGTCCCAAGTGAGGAATAAATAAAAGAGAGAGAAAGGCCATAAAAAAGAGAAGGCCCAAAAAAATGAGAGAAAAAGAGAGAAGGGACAATGCTACTATCCTTTGCCACCCTTGTGCTTCAAAGTAGCACCATAATCTTCATGATAGAGAGTCTCTTGTTTTGTCACTTTCATATACTAGTGGGAATTTTTCATTATAGAACTTGGCTTGTATATTCCAACAATGGGCCTCCTCAAGTGCCCTAGGTCTTCGTGAGCAAGAAAGTTGGATGCACACCCACTTAGTTTCTTTTGTTGAGATTTCATACATTTATAGCTCTAGTGCATCCGTTGCATGGCAATCCCTACTCCTTGCATCAACGTCAATCGATGGGCATCTCCATAGCTCATTGATTAGCCTCGTTGGTGTGAGACTTTCTCCTTTTTTGTCTTCTCCACATAACCCCCATCATCATATTCTATTCCACCCATAGTGCTATGTCTATAGCTCGCGCTCATATATTGCGTGAAAGTTTATAGGTTTGAGATTACTAAAGTATGAAACAATTGCTTGGCTTGTCACCGGGGTTGTGCATGATGAGAGCATTCTTGTGTCACGAATATGGAGCATGACTAAACTATATGATTTTGTAGGGATGAACTTTCTTTGGCCATATTATTTTGAGAAGACATAATTGCTTAGTTAGTATGCTTGAAGTATTATCATTTCTCTGTCAATATGAACTTTTGTCTTGAATCTTTTGGATCTGAATATTCATACCACAATTAAGAAGAATTACATTGAAATTATGCCTGGTAGCACTCCGCATCAAAAATTATCTTTTTATCATTTACCTACTCGAGGACGAGCAGGAATTAAGCTTGGGGATGCTTGATACGTATCCAACGTATCTATAATTTTTGATTGCTCCATGCTATATTATCTACTGTTTTGGAAATTATTGGGCTTTATTATCCACTTTTATATTATTTTTGGGACTAACCTATTGACCGGAGGCCCAGCCCAGAATTCTTTTTTTTTGCCTATTTCAGAGTTTCGCAGAAAAGGAATATCAAACGGAGTCCAAACGGAATGAAACCTTGGGAACGTGATTTTCTCACCGAACATGATTCAGGAGACTTGGACCCTAAGTCAAAGAAGCTTCGAGTAGTCCACGAGGTAGGGGGGCGCTCCCTCCCCCCAGGCGCGCCTTCCACCCTCGTGGGCCCCCTGTTGCTCCACCAACATACTCCTTCCTCCTATATATACCTACGTACCCCCAAATGATCAGATACGGAGCCAAAAACCTAATTCCACCGCCGCAACCTTCTGTACCCACGAGATCCCATCTTGGGGCCTGTTCCATAGCTCCACCGGAGGGGGCATCCATCACGGAGGGCTTCTACATCAACACCATAGCCTCTCCGATGAAGTGTGAGTAGATTACCTCAGACCTTTAGGTCCATAGTTAGTAGCTAGATGGCTTCTTCTCTCTTTTTGGATCTCAATACAATGTTCTCCCCCTCTCTCGTGGAGATCTATTCGATATAATCTTCTTTTTGCGGTGTGTTTGTTCAGACCGATGAATTGTGGGTTTATGATCAAGAGTCTCTTCGAATTATCAGTTTGGTTTGGCCTACTAGATTGATCTTTCTTGCAATGGGAGAAGTGCTTACCTTTGTGTTCAATCTTGCGGTGTCCTTTCCTAGTGACAGTAGGGGTAGCAAGGCACGTATTGTATTGTTGCCATCGAGGATAACAAGATGGGGTTTTTATCATATTGCATGAATTTATCCCTCTACATCATGTCATCTTGCTTAAGGCGTTACTCTGTTTTCATGAACTTAATACTCTAGATGCATCTTTGGATAGCGGTCGATGAGTGGAGTAATAGTAGTAGATGCAGCAGGAGTCGGTTTACTTGTCTCGGACGTGATGCCTATATACATGATCATACCTAGATATTCTCATAACCATGCTCAGTTCTGTCAATTGCTCAACAGTAATTCGTTCACCCACCGTAAAATACCTATGCTCTTGAGAGAAGCCACTAGTGAAACCTATGGCCCCCGGGTCTATCTTCATCATATTAATCTTCCAACACTTAGTTATTTCCTTTGCTTTTTACTTTAATTTTATTTTACTTTGCATCTTTATCACAAAAATACCAAAAATATTATCCTATCATATCTATCAGATCTCACTCTCGTAAGTGACCGTGAAGGGATTGACAACCCCTTATCACGTTGGTTGCGAGGAGTTATTTGTTTTGTGCAGGTACGAGGGACTCGCGCGTAGCTCCTACTGGATTGATACCTTGGTTATCAAAACTGAGGGAAATACTTACGCTACTATGTTGCATCACCCTTTCCTCTTCAAGGGAAAACCAACGCAGTGCTCAAGAGGTAGCATCGGATTCGGGGTTCGGCAGACCCTTGAGAAGTTCAAACTCTGGGGTGCGCACGAAGAACACTCTCTTCCTAGTGTGCCGCTAAACGATCCCACGACTTAGCTCGACGAACCCAAAGAACAAGAGACATGGGGGTTTATCCTGGTTCGGGCCACCTTGCGGTGTAATACCCTACTCCAACTTTGTGGTGGATTGCCTCAAGGGGCTGAGGATGAACTAGTACAGTGGTGGAACAGCCTCAGGAGGTGTGGTGTTCTTGGGCTTGATGAGCTGGTGGGTGTAAGAATGATATGAATGATCCGTCCCTCGCTACGGTGGTGGCTAGGTCCTATTTATAGTGGCCTTGGTCCTCTTCCCAAATGTAGGCGGGAAGGGATCCCAAAATAGCCAAATTTGAAGGGAGAAAACTAGTACAAGCTATATTGACAAAAGTAGCTTCCCCTTCCAAAGGTTCTGGTGGTGACGTTGCAGTGGGCTCCGCGATGACCTCCGTCCAGCCATCCTGCCGGTCCTGGTCTTGCTGCACTGAAACGGAAACCTTTTCTTGATTCCTGGGACTCCGCACCTGCGCTTGCATCCTTAGCACCAAAGAGGAAATTGGTACACTTCGCCCGCTTGCGCCTGCCTGTCCTTGGTCGTCATGGATCACGTGATGTGAACCTCGCGAGGTGCACCTTGCATTGACATCTCCGCTCCTCGGGAGCCAGCCTGGTGAGGCTGCCCCAGGAAGGTCTTGATGTTGTCCGCCTCGCGAGGCTTGGCCCCTCGCGAGGGTCTTGAGTTGTTTCTTGCCGAAGCTGGGCCGTACCAGGCCGTCGATGGAGCCACGCCTAGGGCCGCAGGCAGGCAAGTCCGGGCACCCCCGTTCCGAGGACGCCGACAGCCCCCTCGTCCTGGTGGTGTTCGTCATTCCTCCTCGGCGCTGGTGGCAGCAGAGGGAGGCCAGTGTTATCCTGAGGGCGGTCCTTGCGAGGCTGGTCCCTCCAGGGGCCCTCGCGAGGCTGGCCCTGCCAGCGTTCCACATGAGGCTGATCGCGCCCTCCTGGTGTGGGCCGCGGTCATCCCAGCGTCCTCCACTTCGGCCTCCTCCTTGGTCGTAGCCTCGATCGCTGTGCTCAGGGCGATGACCGAGCCGCCCGTCGCAGATGGCCCTGAGCTCATGGCAGTCATTGGTGTTGTGGTTGTGTACGTCGTGGAAGACGCAGAATGGACGGCTGCCCTTGGATGACCCCCTTGCGCTTAACTGTCAGGACCCCGATTCCAAGTCACATCGATCTAGCCGGTAACACCTCATATCACTTTGCGGCCTCACGCACGGTATTCCCACGGGTGTCGCCTTACCATGGCCCGGGACCGTTTGTGCCTTTTGGCTCACGTATATGATAGTATCGCTAGCATCCATATGACAGAGAACCCGAGCCGACATGGCTAGTCGTGAACCCAAAGTGGCACTAACCCATGGGGACAGGCATACATGAATCAACATCGAGCATGTCGGTCTGCAGCGTGTGAATCCGGCTGTAGCACTGGCTAACAGGACTCAGGGAACCCGGCTGTAGCAGCTAGGCAGGACTCTGGATGTCACCGCGTGACATTTCCCGAAGGGACAGACACAGAATGAAGTGAAACACATGCCGGCCATCAAGTGTCTGAGCAGTAGTCTTTGGGCTAGCAGGACTCCGGTGAACCGGGCTGTAGCGGAATACTATGGCCCATGGAAGCACTAGACTACATTTCCCCATAAGAGAGGCTGCCAAGGATAAACAACTAGATTGTCGGATCCCACACATACCAAGCATTTCAATCATACACACAATATGCTCGATATGTGTAAATACAACATGGCATCACAACATAACTCTCGACTCAAGTATTTATTCATTAGGCTCAGGAGCCAAGATATTACAAACATGGGTCTCATGACCCAGCATTGAGCATACAAATCAAAGCACATGCGGAAGCTTAACATGGCTGAGTACAGACATCTACAAATGAAAAAAGGCTTAGAAGCGACTATCTACTGAGATCTGCCGAGGGCACAAGATCGTAGCTGGGGTAACAAGCTAAGCGTCAAGTCCACACGGAACTACTAGCGAGACCGACATCTCTCGCAAAACATAAAATAGGCAAGCGTGAGTACAAATGTACCCAGCAAGACTTACATCGAACTAGCTACATATGCATCATTATCAACAAAGGGGTGGTGGAGTTTAAGCTGCGGCAAGCCAGCTTTGACTCGGTGGCTATCTGAACTACTACGCAAGTAACTCTTTTGAGGTAAGCGCACGAGTCCACATATTCACCATATCAATACACCACTAAGGATCCGCTCCCGTCTCCCTACGAGAATGCCATCCATAGCACTCACGCTTATCTAGCGCGTTTTAGAGTATCCACTTTCACTTGTCTATGAATTGTACAGGAAACCCAGAAGTCCTTTACCGCGGACACGGCTATTCGAATAGATGATGTTAACCCTGCAGGGGTGTAATTTTTCACACACGCTCTCGCCACTTACCACCATGTACACGTCGTGTATCTCGGCAACCTTCAAGCGGAAGCCTGGCGAGGGAGTCGGCCACGACTTGACTAACCACACAAGTCTCTAGTCCAAGTTTATCGCCTATTTGGGTTCCATCCACGAGGAGATCCGGCCGGGGTGTCGCTCATGGCCCCAAACGATGAGAGCATGGTTCCCGAGGCACCAAACGGGCATCCCGGTACACCATGCCTCGTGTCTCTACCGCAACATAGCCCACCCCTAGGGTCAGCGCTATGCACGGCCCCCAACACATATCCTACAAACACCATAAACTAGCTGTAACTCCTGGATAGAGATCAAGTTGATTAATAAGTCGAGAGAGCTTGGAGTGCCCGGAGCCCAATGTGTGGTAGTAACTGTTTCATGGATCACAAACACAGAACTCAGTTCCTGAGGACGGCTGCAATGAGACAACCCACCATGTACTCCTACATGGCCTCTCACCGCTACCTTTACCAAATCGTGTTCACACACTTAGCTCTCAACAGTAGGACATGTTCACACACCTCCGATTCATCCGCGATGAATCAGACCTGACACAACTCTAAGCAATAGCAGGCACGACAAACAAGCATGAATGAGTAGGCACATCAGGGCTCAAACAACTCCTACTCATGCTAGTGGGTTTTATCTATTTACTATGGCAATGACAGGTCATGCAGAGGATAAAGGGGTTCAACTACTGCAGCAAGTAACAGATGAGTCGTTGTTGTCCTAATGCAGTAAAAGAGAGCAGGAGTGAGAGAGTGGGATTGTATCGGAATGAACAAGGGGGTTTTGCTTGCCTGGCACTTCTGAAGATAGTATAGTTCTTCATCGGTGTCATCGAACTCATCGTTGGAACCACGTCTACTCAGAGGGGACAAGCACCGACAAACAAAGAAGAAACACAATCAATGCAATGCACAATATGATGCATGCTATGACATGGTAAAGTGAGTGTGTTGGGCTAATGCAAATACAACCAGATGGGTTTCAGCTATTTTGAACCAAAGATTCAAAGTACAAACACATTTGTGATCTTAAATAGTACTTTATCATGTTTTGCACTAAACAGCAAGTTAACTTGTTTAAACATGCATGAAACTAGTACAGATGGATAGATTGGATTTTTCTGATAATTTTTCATATATAAATTATTTCATTTGGAGTTACGGTTGAATTACTATGTATTTTAGAAGTTTGTACTATTTTCTGGAATTTCTGTATAAGAATAATTCGATGTCGAATTAATCGTCGGCATTCGTCGAGAGTGACGTCAGCGGTCAACGGGGCCGGTCCAGGTCAAACTGACCAGTGGGTCCCGCGTGTCAGTAGTTACTTAAACTAACTAAATTTAGTTAGTGCTAATCTAAGTTAATTAGCAGAGCGGGCCCCACTTGTCATAGACTCTGGGGGAAGTCAACCTGGCCACCCAGTCAAAGGTCAACGGGGTCAAACCCACCGGCGTTTAGCCGCCGGCGAGGCCAGACGCGGCGGAGGAAGTGCAAATTCGCGCTCCGCGACCAAATGGTCGGCGAGACCATCTGGTGGCGGGAGCAAGCCGCAGCATTTGGTGGCGGTGGTTGGGCTCGGGAGTTCTTGAAGGCGTCGCGGCGGCGACCTTGGCGGTCGCCGAGTCGGGTGAAGACGAACCCGGTTACGGGCACGGCGACGCGCGCGGAGTGGTGCTACGGGTTCTCGCGAAGTCACGATGAGTCGTTGGACATGGTGGTGTGGCGGTGGGTGGCGGAGCATCCTCGGCGACGAGCTCCGCGGCGGCGCGTGCGGTGAAGCCTCATGCAGTCACTACGGTTCTCGGGGGAAGGAACGGAGAGGATGGGGAGGTGCAACAGCTCACGGCGATCACGTAGGAGCAGACGGCGAGGTCGGGGACGAGCTGACGCGGCGGTGACGACGAAGGGGATCTCCGGCGATGGCGGAGTCGGGCGAGGTTGCGGGGCAAGCGAGCGCTCGGGGCTCGGCTTGCTAGGAGGAGACGACGATGGCGGAGCTTCTGGACATGGTGGCTCGGCGTGGGGACGACGGAGAAGCGTGACTCGTCGGCGGTTGGCGGCGGTCGTCGGCCATGGTGCGGGAGCGAGGAGAGAGGCGAGGCGAGTGAGGTGTCCACGGGTCGGGCGGCGACGTGGAGCCTGCCAGTGTCGAGGTGCAGGCGACAAGCGGTGGCGCCGTGGCAAGCTCGGGCTCGCCGGCGTCACCTCTGTGCTGCTGGCGAGGCGAAGCAATTGGTGGCATGGGCCAAGCCACGATCTTTGGGCGGCCAGTGGGCTGCTGTAAGTTTCTCTCTCTCTTTTATTTGTTTCATTTTCTATTTTTCTTCCTCTGTTTTGATTTAGTTTAGCAACTAAATCATTTTAATAAATTATGTAGGTTATTATATGGCTTGCTAAAATATATACAAAGCCACTCACAAACTTCGAATTATTGGAGTCATATTTAATATATATTAAATATAAATCCAAAGCAAATAATTATTGGATTAATTCAAATGGCCAGAATAAATATTTCTGTGACTCCAAAAATATTGGTTTGAATTTCACCTCATGCCAATATTTTCACAGAATAACAGGAACATTTTCTGGGACTCATTTGATGAGATTTAAATGTTGGTTATTTTTAGGGGTTTTCTGAGGCTTTGAAAATTCCTCAATTCAAATTTCATTTGAATTTAAACATGATGCACACATGGAAGCTGGCATAGGTCAGACCAGGATTAGGGATGTGACATTAAGGTCCTTGGCCTTGGCCTTCTTGTCCTCTTGGTTGGTCTCTGGGAGCTCGAGGAGGGAGAGGCATCCTTCCTCAGCTCTCGCGCACTTGGTTGCCATGTTGAACATCTCCAGAGCCGTGCACAAATCCTCATGTATGGCGAGATCTTCCTTCATCTACACATCGCGGATACCATGAGAGAATGCGGAGATGATGGCCTCGTCCGACACCTTGGAGATCTTGAGACAAACGATGTTGAAGCGCTGGATGTACTTCTGCAGGGTCTCCCCTGGTTGCTGCTTGATGCGCCTAGGTCACCCGCAGCAGGCGGACGGTCGCGAGTGCCCTGGAAGTTGGCGATGAAACGCTCGCGCATCTCGCCCCAGGAGGAGATCGATCCCATGGGCAGGTTAAGGAGCCACGAGCGTGCGCCATCTTTAAGGGCCATGGGAAACCAGTTCGCCATGACCTTCTCGTCGTCGTTGGACGCCTCGATGCTCAGCTCATAGAGCCGCAGGAACTCAGCAGGGTCGGGGGTGCCGTCGTACACGGAGGCATGTCGGGCTTGAACTTCCCCAGCAAGACAACGCTTTGTAGCTCTGGATTGAAGGCGCGGCAGCCTGCTGTGGTCACCGGCGCCCGTCTTGGAGGGAGAGCCTGGTCATGGCGCTCACGCACCACCACCGCAGGCGGCGGGCGGCCCTGAAGTGGTGGTGCGGGGAGCATTGGAGCATCTTCTTGCGGCCGCCGGACCTCCTGGCAGCTTTCTTCTTCACACGCGGGTACCCTTCACGGCGGGCCACGTCGCGGGGTCGTGCAACTTGGTCTGATGGCGCCATCTTGACGAGGAGGTGGCGGAGGTGCTCCATGGGCTACGTCGCCCACGGCAGGCGGCGGGCAAGGCAGCGAGAGAGACGGTGCAGGAGAGCCCAGGACGGCGCTGACGAGCTCGACGATGCGGTCCAGCCAGTATTCGTAGAAGTCATCGACGGGGCGGTAGCACAGGAGCTCACGCGCCATGAGCAGCACAGCCTGCATGTCCGCCGGCCGGGGATGCGCTTGAGACGATGAACCAGCCGGAGTCAGCGAAGGGGTGGCTGCACATCCATCACGCTGCACGGAGGGGTGCAATGACGAAGCTTGCTGCTCATGCCCCGCCGGGCCAGTGGCGGCGTTGGCGGCAGGCGATGGAGAACGACGTGGAGGCCCGCCGGCAGGCACCGTCTGGGCGACGTGAGCGGCGAGGGCGGCCCGACACTCAGCACGGGCTCGATGGGTGTCAGCCATGGAAGCGGTGGAGCGGTGGCGAGTCGACTGGCGTAAGGGAGGCTCCGACGCACCCCTACCTAGCGCGCCAAATGTCGGATTCAGGGTTCCGTGGACCCTTGAGAGGTTCGAACTCTGGGGTGTGTGCGAAGAACTCGTCCTCCCCAGTCTGCCTGCTCATCGAATCCATGGCCTAGCTAGACGAACCCAATGAACAAGAGACACAACCGTTTATCCTGGTTCGGGCCACCTTGCAGTGTAATACCCTGCTCCAGCTTTGTGGTGGATTGCCTCGAGGGGCTGGATGAACTAGTACAGTGGTGGAACAGCCTTAGGAGGTGAGGTGTTCTTGTGCTCGATGAGCTGGAGGGTGTGAGGGTGGTCTGAATTATCCGTCCCCTCTATGGGGGTGGCTAAGTCCTATTTATAGTGGCCTTGGTCCTCATCCCAAATGTAGGCGGGAAGGGATCCCACAACGGCCAAATTCAAATGTAGACAAATAGTACAAGTTATCCTGACAAAAGTAGTCTTCGCCTGCAAAGGCGTCTGGTGGTGACGCCGCAGTGGGCTCCGCGATGACCTCCGTCCTGCCGTCCTGGCGATCTTGGTCTTGTTGCACCAAAACGGAAACCTTTGCTTGATTCCTCGGGACTCCGTGTTTGCGCTTGCCTCCTTAGCACCAAAGAGGAAACTGGTACACTACGCCCACTGGCGCCCGCCTGGCCTTGGTCGTCACGGCTCACATCATTTGAACCTCGCGAGGTGCAGCTTGCATAGATATCTCCGCTCCTCGGGAGCCGACCTGGGGAGGCCGCCCCCAGGGAGGTCTTGGTGTCGCCCGCCTCGCGAGGGTTGGCCCCTCGCGAGGGTCTTGGGTTGTTATTCTGGCCCTGGGCGCACCGGGACTGAACCACTCCGTGGGGACGAGCGAGCAAGTATGGGTACCCCCATTCCCAGAATGCCAACAGTATGCCTCTACGTTCATCCCGAGCTGCCGCCCCAGAGCGATGTGCATCAGCCACTAGAAGGTTGCTCCGGCATTACGCAGCCCGAACGGCATGCAGGTGTAGCAGTACACCCCGCATGCGGTCAAGAAGGCCGTCTTCTCGACATCATGCACTACCATCTTGATTTGGTGATAGCCCGAGTAGGCATCCAGGAAACACAAACAAGTCGCACTCGACGGTGGAATCGATGATCTAATCAATGCGTGGAAGCGGAAAGGGGTCTTGAGGACAAGCCTTGTTGAGGTTGGTGAAATCGACGCACATGCGCCCCTTCCCTCCTTTTTTGGGGATGATAACCGGGTTTGCCAGCCATTCTGGGTACCGCACCTCCCGAATGACGCCAGCCTCTTGCAGCTTGCGTGTCTCTTGGACGATGAACGACTGCTTCTTCATGGACTGCTGCAGCGCCTTCTGTTTCACCGGGCGCGCGTTAGGGCACACCCTCAAGTGATGCTCGATTACCCCCCTCGGGATCCCAAGCAGATCCTTGGGCTCCCATGCAAACACATCCTTGTTTGCGCGTAGGAAGCTAACCAACGCCTCTTCTTCATCTGGAGGGAGGCCAGTGCCTATGGTGAAGGTGGAGCCCGACGCCCCATCTTCATCGACCGACACCTGCTTCGTCTCGGCCCAATCTTGAGAAAACAACTGCTTCTTCTTTGCTGGTGTAGCCCCCAGGGCTTCCGAGGCTCCCTCCTTGCTCGGTCGCGCAGCCGCCGCGGCTCTGAAAGCGAGCTTGAGGGCTATTAGCGCATCCTTGGTGTCTCCTGCCACAGTCAGGACACCGCTGCTACCCGGCATCTTCATGAGGTTGTAGTTGGGGTGGGTCGCCGCCATGAATTTGGCCAAGGCCGGGTACCCGAGGATGGCGTTGTACGGGAGGCCGATGCGGGCGATGTCGAAGTTGATAAGATCGGTGTGGTATTTGTCGTGTGTGCCGAAGGTGACGGGGAGGCGGATCCGCCCAGGGGCAGGTGGAGCCGTCGATGACCCTGGAGAAAGGCTTGGTAGGGCGTAGCCGGCCATGGGGCACATGAAGCATGCCGAATGCCTCTATAGAAAGGATGTTGAGGCCGGCACCGCCATCGATGAGGGTCCTAGTGACTACTATGTTGCAGATGGTGGGAGTACAGAGCATCGGGAGCGCGCCAGCGCCGGCCGTGGTCGTGGGGTGGTCCCTGGAGTCGAAGGTGAGGTCATCCTTGGGCGCCGCCCAACCTGGTGGTGCCCCCCGCCTTACATGGGCGGCGCCTACCCAGCGAAAGAACTGCTTGACGTGGCGGTCCGAGGGCGGCGCCTGCGAGCCGCCGAGGAGGGCTGTGATAGCGTGGGGTGCTGGTGCTATGAAGCATGCGATGAAGAGGTCGCGCAGCTCCTCCCAGGAGGCAAACGAATACTCCGGCAAGCCCAGCAGCCAGGCGCGGGGCACGCCCGCGAGGGCCATGGGAAGCCAATTTTCGATGACCTTGTCATAGTCGCCAGCCGCCAAAACTGCCTCCGCATACGCCTGGAGAAACCCCACCGGGCTGCTGCGCCATCGTATCAAGGCGCCATCTCCGGCCTGAACTTGGGTGGCCACTGCGCCCACCGCAAGGTGGGCGTGAATGCTCGAAGACCCACGGCACCCATGCACACACCCGTCGATCCGGTCAGTGAAGCGACGCTCACCATGAGGTCCAAACGGCGTGGGTGGAACGCGACAGACGGAGAGGCAAACTTCGACGCACCCCTGCCAGGCGCGCCAAATGTCAGATTCGAGGCTCCGTAGACCCTGGATAGATTCGAACTCTGGGGTGCGTGTGAAGAACTCAACCTCCCCAGTCTGCCGACTCGTCGATCCCACGGCCTAGCTCTATGAACAGGAAGGAAAGGGGACAAGGCATTTTACCCAGGTTCGGGCCACCTTGCGGTGTAAAACCCTACTCCTGCTTTGTGGTGGATTGTCCTCGAGGGGCTGAGGATGAACTAGTACAGTGGGAAAACAACCTTAGGAGGTGTGTTCTTGTGTTTGTGTGAGTTGGTGAGGGTGAGGATGGAACGGATCCCATCCCTCTCTATGGTGGTGGTGCTACTCTACTTATAGTGGCCTCGGTCCTCTTCCAAAAATGAAGGCATGAAGGGATCCCACAATGGCCAAATTCGAAGGGAGACAACTAGTACATCTTATCCTGACAAAAGGTAGTCTTTGCCTGCAAATCCTCTGGTCCTGACACCATGGTGGGCTCAGTGATGACCTCCGCCCTGCCGTCCTGGCTGTCTTGGTCTTGTTGCATGGAAATGGAAACCCTTGGCTGATTCCTTGGAACTCTGCTCCTGCGCTTGCCTCTTTAGCACCAAAGAGGAAACTGCTGCACTACGCCCGCTGGCGCCCGCCTAGCCTTGGTCGTCATAGCTCACGTCATCCGAACCTCACGAGGTGAGGGCTTGCATAGGAATCTCCGCTCCTCAAGAGCCAGCCTGAGGAGGCCGCTCCTTCTAGAGGTCTAGGCATCGTCTGCCTCGCGAGGCCTGGCCCCACACGAGGGTCTTGGGTTGTTGGTGCTGAAGATGGGCCGTACCAGGCCATCGATGGAACCACGCTATGGGCCACAGGCAGGCAAGTCTGGTTACCCCCGTTCCCAGAACGCCGACACATGGTCCAGTAGCGGCAGATCGTACTTGATGGCGGCCAAGAGTAGATAATCTGTGGACAAAGTAGTACAAGCATGTAGAAAAATTCTTGAAGAATTAATTTGCGGAGCAAAGAACTAGAATAAAAACAGATATCACCTACAGCTTTGCTTGTGTATCTAGCGGTCGAAGATGGACAAAGTGATTCTAGCTCACGTGCGACAATACTACTCCAATTAGTTAAAGTAGTATCGTTGCTCGTACAGTAGTACTGCCAATTGATCTACATGCTTCAGTCTTCACATGAGGGAGTGACGGCTTGGTCCGATCGGTTCCTACCCAATACTCAGGACTTGAAGCGAACCCAATCGGCCAGATAGGCTGTAGCGGAAAACGAGGTCTTGGCGGCTTACGATTTGACGGATGTACGCGGACCAGCAGCAGCAACTTAGGCGAATCAAAGAGAACAACCACATGTTTATTTTGACGCGTACGTACGGACCTCCAATCCTATCAGACTCGGCTTGTTAATCGATCTGGCTTTGGATCGCCGATCGTAAGTCGCGTGTGGCAGTGCATGGATAAAACCCTAATCCTCTCGTCTCAAATTTCTTATACGAACTTAGCTCTATATACCATTGGTTGGATAAAAACGAGATCAAACGAGACATCAAGGACACTAATTTTTATGTGGAAACTCTTGCAGTTGAAAACCACGGACGCGCGAAGGTGCAATCACTATGATGGACGTGTATTACAAGCATGAGACGACAGACCATCTTTAGGTGTGACTACATAGGGTATATATGAGGGCAATACATAAGAGTCTTTGGAGGATAAGTAAACGAGTTGTACTCGTACGCGTTGATGTCAACGCAACGCCTACACCGGTTTTACTACGTATAGTCCAACATGGTACTAGAATTTGGATCACCATTTAACAATCTCACCTTGAGCCAAACTCCCTAAAGTAGTCGAATAATGTAAATAACTCCATCCAAATCAGCATACAAACCTTGTGGGTCAAAGTCCATCGGACTAGTGTGAAATACCAACTAAGCTGATCCAAGCTCAAACCTATTGGTAGGAACTGGCTTTGTCATCATATCAGCAGGATTATCATGCGTACTTATCTTGCATACCTTCAAATCACCTTCAGCAATAACATCTTGAATATAGTGAAATCTGACATCAATGTTCTTTGCTCTCTCATGATACATTGGATTCTTTGTAAGATGAATCTCCACAAAGCTCAGTATATAAACCTTTCAACCAGATAGCTTCTTTGCATGCCTCAGAAAATGCCATATACTCGCCATTAGTTGTGGAACAAGCTCCAATAGACTTCAAAGTTGCTCTCCAACTCACAGCACAACCACCAATGGTGAAAACATAACCTGTGAGTGATCTTATCTTATCCAAATCACCAGCAAAATCAGAATCAACAAAACCAACAAGTCCATCTCTAGTTTTCTCAAACTATAAATAAGCATTAGAAGTACCTAAAGGTATATGGAAATCCACTAAACTGCTTTCCAATGCTTTTTTCAAGGATTAACCATGTATCTTCTGACAACACTCAATGCATATGACAAATCCGGGCAAGAACAAACCATGGCTTACAAAAGTGAACCTACTGCACTTGAATAGAGAACCCTAGACATGTACTCAACATCGGCATCTGACTTAGGGCATAAGTCTGATGATAATTTGATGTGTGCAGCTAACAGAGTACTTATTGGCTTGGAATTACACATATTAAAACAACGAAGAACTTCGGCAATATATCCCTTCCGACTTAGATATACTTTTCCATATGGTCTATCTCTGGATATTTCCATGCCAAGTATTTTGTTTACTGCACCGAAATTCTTCATCCCAAATTAATTACTCAATTTCTTCTTTAATTTATTAATCTCTGACATACTCTCACTAGTACAACGAGGTGCTATACAAACGGTTTTTAACCCCTTTCCGTGTCGGCATTTGGAACCGTCCCCTAGTGATTGTGGGCGATAAGGGGGTCCTTCCCACACGACCCAGAAACCGTCGGGGATATGCCCTCCTGGCACACACGCTTGGCAAAATGAGGTCGTGTGTGACCGGCGAGCGACCAAACACGGTTATCGTCTGATAGTGCTAAAAATACAATTATACAGGCGAAATCATTTCCAGTCGTAAGTACATCCCACACAGTCAGTCCCCGCTAAGCATTTCTGTTCATATATACATCCCACACAGTCGCTCCAAGGAAAACGTTTCTGTTCACAGGTACATCACACACAATTTTCCCCATTCAATTGTTTGTGATAGCATATCCATTGCACACGGTATTAACAATTTTATCGTTTGTGTTATTGAATGCATCACACACAGTGCATAGAAGAAACTGTGTGGCAAAGGCTGTCCATCACACACAATTTTTATGTGGTAAACGTTTGTGCCAGGTGGCCTAACACAAATAGTTTTCAAGAGCATGTCGTGTGTGGCCCACGGTGTTTTCTCAATAACCGTTTGCAATAGAAAAACCAATTAGCAGGCTAATTATCCTATTATTAATAATCCATTTATTAATCAAATTGACATTTCCTATTAAGCACGCAATATATTTCATTTTCATAATTGAAATACATCAGAGTACAACATCATATAGCTTCAGCACTCAGCTACCCCATTACACAACTGCACCAGCACCAAGTTTCACATGCAACATCTATAACCTTTCGAAATTAACATCATAGACGGTACATAGACAGATGTATCACATGTGGAAAACTGCTAAAGCAGAAGGCGAATATTAAGCCTTCATTGATGTTGAAGGTCCTTGCAACTTTTGGCCAGTGCCTATGGATGATTAATCATCCATCCTTCGTCCTCTTCAGGAACACTTCAATATTGAACCGTGGGTGTTGTATGAATACCTTCTTCGCCTCCTGACCATACAGGTTGTTTGATAGGTAATCATCAGTGGACTACTTTGGAAAACCCTGAAAACAAGGATGTGCATAAATATCTTCTCTATATTGGAAATGGGGCAAAGGAATAAAAAAGACAAGGTATAATAGTTAGTACCATCCTGTAGTGAACTGATGTCTTCTTCATTGTGTAGACAAAGATCTTGCTGTTTTTTGTCGCTAATTTCATTATCCTAACAATCTTTCTGAGTTTCTTGACTTGGCTGATATTCATGGACAACTCATTTCCCCATATGCAATAAGGGTTGAACAGTGGGACAAAACCTCTGACAGCAGGACCTACATGTGCAAGACCAAATTGTTAAAAACCTAAATATTAGAATGGTTCCTGCAATTGCACAATAATGTGCTATTAGACAAAGGACCATGCATGTGCAAAACCTCGATTGTAAACCTCAGTGCTTACCATTGTTTCCCTGCAACACATATAAGGTACTTAGTTATCGGGTTAAGTGAGGGTTCGCATGCTAAGTAAAATATGATTATGAAAAATAAGCATATTGCAGATTCATCAGATTAATTCAAGCCAGAAGGAAAACCCATCTATCCAAACCAAGCATGACTAAGAACTAGGAAATATAGCACTTGTATATGTTTCTCATGTATTAAGTGCAGCCAAACTCGATTTATTCCTCACATGTACAACAATACAAAATTCTACCCACGAAAATTGGACATCGCATTGCAGAATTGAACCAAGTAGTTAACTAAACACCACAACAAATTAACCAAACATTAACTGAGCACCACATTGCACAATATAACATACTCCTAATAGAAGATCAAATAGTTAACCAAACCAAGTATGCTTAACAACTTGGAAATATAGCAATTTTATTTAGTACAGCCAAATTCAATTTATTCCTCACATGGTATACAATAACAGAATGCACCCACAACAATTGAACATCGCATTGCAAAATTAAACCTAACAGTTAACTAAACACCACAACAAATGAACCAAACGTTAGCTGAGCACCACATTGCACAATATAACATACTCCTAATAGAAGATCAGACAATTAACCAAACCAACCATGCTTAACAACTTGGAAATATATCAATTGTATCTGTTTCTCATGTATTTAGTACAGCCAAATTCGATTTATTTCTCACATGGTATACAATAATAGAATGCACCCACAACAATTGAACATCGCATTGCAGAATTGAACCAGACAACCAACCGCGTCACGTCGTCGACGCGCGAGGCATCGATGGTGGCCTCGACGGCGAGGTGCTCCTCCAAGATCTGGGGGTCGACACGAATGGCAGCCATCGCGACCTCATCCGTGCGTGCGACTGCGATTTGCTTCTCCGCTGCCAAATGCTCCTTGAGATCCTGGCTATACTGCGCGCACCATGGCCTAGAGCGGCGCTTATTTGGTGGAGGGGTAGGTGATTTGGGTTGAAGGTGTCGTGCCGGCGGTCGGGGCATGTGGGATGTGGAAGGAGGAGGAGGATGGGGTCGGATGTGGATTACCTGCCTGGATAGACGAGGCCAAGCAGCGTGAAGGAGGGTCACCGGTGAGGAGGCGGCGCTGCAAGCAAGGAGTGAAGGTTTCATCTTGGAAAGGAAGGCGGAAACAGGGGAAATGTGGCTTTTGGTAAGGGAGAGGCGGCGGGGAGGTAGATATTTCCGCGGAAGCCAAAAATTTGGAATCGCATCAGCAAAAAACTGGCGCGCAAAGTGTCATCAGACACGGTCCCTTATTCAGAACTGTGTACGATATGTGAACATCACAAATGATTCAGATAGCTTAACCCGTGTGTGATGAGTTTGAACGTCAAAAATTTTGGTTCGAATTTCCCTTGTTACATTGGTCATCCACGTCATTGCATAATTTGGGTACACAAAGAAGACTACATCACACCCACACTTCCTAATCGAGCAAGTCAGCAATGAAACAGAGCTAGCTGACCTAAACATTACTCTAACAAATTAAAGACCGGCACTCTTAATTAAACAAAACAAAGAGTACTACTAAGGCTAGTGTTCGTCGATCTCTGCTGCCGCCTCCATGTCCAGCTCACGCCCGACGATCTCTTGGGGAAGGGGCTCCATGGCATCAATCGCACCATACTCGGCAAGCATCTCGCCATCCGCATCCGCCATATCTTTGGAATAGGCCGCCACGAGCTAGGTGTGGGCGGCCGCGATCTGGGCTTTCGCGGGCTCCTTCGTGGAAAGGTATGCCGCGCAGGAACAGACGGTTGCTTGAACATTCTCGGCGATGGCCAACTCTTCGACCGTGGATGGCCGACCATTTCGGAGAAGCTTACTTAGATTTGTGCGGTGACCGCCATGAGCTGGGCATGGACGGCCTCAACATGGTCGTGGGCGGCCTCCATCAGGGCTGACAGCTGCTGTACCGCTCTCGCCTGCTGCTATCCCCGAGGCAGATGTTGCCGCTGCTGCCTCAGAAGCAACAACGTCCGTGTGGGCTACCTTGGTCGCCCGGACGTAGATTGCGGTCGCCCTCACGAAGCTTGTTAGCACGCGCCTGGCGGCTGCGGCCGCGCTCTCGCCGGAGTGGGCCGCCGAAGTTGCCCTCATGACGCGGGTCCACGTCCCCATCTTTCACCGGTGACGATTGAGCAGTGAAATGATATTTGAGGAGCGGGCTAGTGTGTTTGACACTCCGACGGTGCTCCAAGATATTTTGTGCTGCATCTCACACGATTGGTGAGAATAAACTGTGTGCGATCTACTTGATTTTTTGTCTTGATTGAATTACATAATGGGGTCAGAGTTGCAAAGGATGGTGTTTGAATTGCTAGAACTTTTATCTGCGGTGAACATGCAACTATAAGTGTGTCATCAAAAATTGGAATTATTCAGGGTTCGTTTGGACGTTTTTATACATTAACTTGGTTTCATAGGCATTTCAGGTGCATAATTAAAATTTGAACTACATGCACATGCTCCAGTGCATATAAACGGGTTAAAAAAATCAAATTTGTGTCCTTGGTTGCATGCTTACGTCCCATGCAAGAAATGGGAATGAATGTCAAACACCCTACCACCGTCACTCGGTCGCAAACATTGAGATACCTGGGTTTTTAAATTCTAGTAAATCCAAAACTCATTTGAAATTCATGAAACTTGGCATGCTATCATGGAGCGGCATCAACATGCCATGGTAATTTTTTTGTCCCATTAGGGCCAGGTTTGGGTATAAGCTTCTCACATACCAAAGCTTCTCAGAACAAGTGTGATGGTTTCGGTAGGGAACGTGCCACCTTTGGGGACGAAACGATATCCGTTGCCTCTTATTGCTTCCAAAACTTTTCTAGTGTCAACATAGAACAACAGGAGTGTTGTGTTTAATTTTGGAATTTTTCGGGGTTCGTTTGGACATTTTTATACATTAATTGGGTTTTCTAGGCATTTTATGTGCATAATTCAAATTTGAACTACATGCACATGCTCCAGTACATATAAATTGGTTGAAAAATTAAATTTGTGCCCGTGGTTGCATGCTTAGGTCCCATGCAAGAAATGGGAATGAATGTCAAACACCCTGCCACTGTCACTCGGCCACAAACATTGAGATACCTGGTTTTTAAATTCTAGTAAATCCAAAACTCGTCTGAAATTCATGAAACTTGGCATGCTATCATGGAGCGGCATCAACATGCCGTGGTAAATTTGTTGTCCCATTTGGGGCAGGTTTGGGTATAAGCTTCTCACAAACCAGAGCTTCTCATAGCAAGTGTGATGGTTTCGATAGGGAACATGCCACCTTTGGGGACAAAACGATATCTGTTGCCTCTTATTTCTTTCAAAAAATTTCTAGTGTCAACATAGAACAACAGGAGTGTTGTGTTTAATTTTGGAAACTTTCGGGGTTCGTTTGGACAGTTTTATACATTAACTGCATTTTCTAGGCATTTTATGTGCATAATTCAAATTTGAACTACATGCACATGCTCCAGTGCATATAAATTGGTTGAAAAATCAAATCTTTGTCCTTCGGTGCATGCTTAGGTCCCATGCAAGAAATGGGAATGAATTTCAAACACCAGGGCACTGTTGATTGCCGGCAAAACATTGAGATACTTTGTTCTTAAATTCTAGTAAATCCAAAACTCGTCTTAAATTCATGAAACTTGGCACGCTATCATGCAATGGCACCCGACATGCTGTGGTATTTTTCGTGTCCATTTTGAGAGAAGGCGCACTCGAATAATAGCCAACAAAGGAATGTTGAAACAAATAGCTGCCACTTTAACATCTTAAACATTTTGTATAATTTAAATTGTGTGTGTTTTGTTAACCATTCACGTGACGCCACGCCTCACTCTTTTAATGGCTAGGAGGTGTGGCACCCTAGCTCAGAGAAACCGGAACGCCCCGTATTCCAGCTCAGAGATCAAGGAGAAGTCTTCTAGAATACAACACTACATAGCATAGAACAAATCAGCTCTTTATTATGATCTATATGGGTACAAGGGGATTACATCGGCACCGCAACACTACGCGTGCCTGATGCGTCCATTTTGCATCATGCTTTTATATAGATATTTACTGCATTATGGGTTGTTATTACACATTATGTCACAATACTTATGCCTATTCTCTATTATTTTACAAGGTTTACATAAGGAGGAGAATGCGGCACTGGAATTCGGGTGGA
Source organism: Aegilops longissima (assembly GCA_021605205.1). Taxonomy (NCBI): domain Eukaryota; kingdom Viridiplantae; phylum Streptophyta; class Magnoliopsida; order Poales; family Poaceae; genus Aegilops; species Aegilops longissima. Next base: position 408,670,234 of record CM038682.1, read on the forward strand.
AAAGGAGCAAATATTAGAGACCTATTTCGCACAACTCCAAAAGTCCTGAAACTCCACAAAAGTTATTTTTGGAAACAATGAAAATCTTGGCGGAAGAAATACCGGAGGGCCCCACACCTGGCCACGAGGGTGGGGCGCGCCTAACCCCTGGGCGCGCCCCTGCCTCGTGGGCCCCTGCTGGCCCTCCGGTGCCCATCTTCGCTATATGAAGTCTTCGTCCGAAGAAAATCACAAGCAAGCTTTGGGACGAGACTCACCGCCACGAGGCGGAACCTTGGCGGAACCAATCTAGGGCTCCGGCAGAGCTGTTCTGCCAGGGACACTTCCCTCCGGGAGGGGGAAATCATCGCCATCATCATCACCAATGCTCCTCTCATCGGGAGGGGGCCAATCTCCATCAACATCTTCACCAGCACCATCTCCTCTCAAACACTAGTTCATCTCTTGTATCCAATTCTTGTCCCTAAGTCAGGATTGGTACCGTGAGGTTGCTAGTAGTGTTGATTACTCCTTGTAGTTGATGCTAGTTGGTTTATTTGGTGGAAGATCATATGTTCAGATCCTTTATGCATATTAATACCCTCGATTATGAACATGAATATGCTTTGTGAGTAGTTACGTTTGTTCCTGAGGACATGGGAGAAGTCTTGCTATTAGTAGTCATGTGAATTTGGTATTCGTTCGATATTTTGATGAGATGTATGTTGTCTCTCCTCTAGTGGTGTTATGTGAATGTCGACTACATGACACTTCACCATTATTTGGGCCTAGAGGAAGGCATTGGGGAGTAATAAGTAGATGATGGGTTGCTAGAGTGACAGAAGCTTAAACCCTAGTTTATGCGTTGCTTCGTAAGGGGCTGATTGGGATGCATATGTTTCATGCTATGGTTAGGTTTACCTTAATACTTCTTTTGTAGTTGCGGATGCTTGCAATAGGGGTTAATCATAAGTGGGATGCTTTTCCAAGTAAGGACAGCACCCAAGCATCGGTCCACCCACATATCAAATTATCAAAGTACCGAACGCGAATCATATGAGCGTGATGAAAACTAGCTTGACGATAATTCCCATGTGTCCTCGGGAGCGCTTTTCTCTATATAAGAGTTTGTCCAGGCTTGTCCTTTGTTACAAAAAGGATTGGGCCAACTTGCTGCACTTTATTTACTTTTGTTACTTGTTGCTCGTTACAAATTATCTTATCACAAAACTATCTGTTACCTATTATTTCAGTGCTTGCAGAGAATACCTTGCTGAAAACCGCTTATCATTTCCTTCTGCTCCTCGTTGGGTTCGACACTCTTACTTATCGAAAGTACTACGATAGATCCCCTATACTTGTGGGTCATCAAGACTCTTTTCTGGCGCCGTTGTCGGGGAGCGAAGCGCCTTTGATAGGTGGAATTTGGTAAGGAAAAATTTATATAGTGTGCTGAAATTTGATGTCACTTGTCACTATGGAAAGTAATCCTCTGAGGGGCTTGTTCGGGGTATCTTCACCCCGACCAGTAGAACAAAGAGTTGCTCCTCAACCTACTGAACCTACTGAAAATGAAAATGTCTACTTTGAAACTCCTTCGGGTATGTTAGAAAAACTGCTAGCTATCCTTTTGCAGGAGATGGAACATTACATCCTGATGAGCACCTAATATATGTGGATGAAGTTTGTGGATTATTTAAGCTTGCAGGTGTGCTCGATGATGTTATTAAGAAGAAGGTATTGACATGGTATAGGCTATGTGATGATATGGGATCATGGAACTACAAATGATTGAAATTGGAATTTCATCAGAAGTTTTATCCTATGCATCTTGTTCATCGTGATCGCAATTATATATATATAATTTCTGGCCTCGCGAAGGAGAAAGCATCGCTCAAGCTTGGGGGAGGCTTAAATCAATGTTATATTCATGCCCCAATCATGAGCTCTCAGGAGAAATTGATTATTCAAAAAATTTATGCTCAGCTTTCTGATAACAATCGCACCATGCTCGATACTTCTTGTGTTGGCTCTTTTATGATCAAGACTATTGAATTCAAATGGGATTTATTGGAAAGAATTAAACGCAACTCTGAAGATTGGGACCTCGACGAAGGTAAGGAGTCAGGTATGACACCTAAGTTTGATTGTGTTAAATATTTTATGGATACCGATGTTTTCCGTAAATTTAGCACTAAATATGGACTTGACTCTGAGATAGTAGCTTCTTTCTGTGAATCTTTTGCTACTCATGTTGATCTCCCTAAGGAGAAGTGGTTTAAATATCATCCTCCCATAGAAGTAAAAGTAGCTGCACCTATTAATGTTGAAGAAAAGACTATCACTTATAATGATCTTATTGTTCCTACTGCTTATGTTGAGAAACCACCTTTTCCTGTTAGGATAAAAGATCATGCCAAAGCTTCAACTGTGGTTCATAAAAGCAATATTAGAACTTATACACCTCCTGAGAAAGTTAAAGTTGAACCTAATATTGCTATTGTTAAAGATCTCTTGGCTGATAATATTGATGGGCACGTTATTCATTTCTGTAATGAAACTGCTAGAATTGCCAAACCTTGTGCTAAAGATAAACATAGACTTGTGGTAGGCATGCCTGTTATTTCTGTTAAAATAGGATATCATTGTTTTCATGGCTTAAGTGATATGGGTTCTAGTGCTAGTGCAATACCTATTGACTTATACAAACAAATTATGCATGATATTGCACCTACTGAGTTAGAAGATATTGATGTCACAATTTAACTTGCCAATAGAGATACTATTTCACCCATGGGAATTGTTAGAGATGTTGAAGTCTTGTGTGGGAAAATGAAATATCCTGTTGATTTTCTTGTTCTTGGTTCCCCACAAGATAGCTTTTGTCCCATTATATTTGGTAGACCCTTCTTGAACACTGTTAATGCTAGGATAGACTACGAAAAGGATGTGGTTACTATTGGTTTAAGTGATATGTCTCATGAGTTTAACTTTTCTAAATTTGACAACACCGTGAAGAGGAATTGCCTAGTAAGGATGGAATTATTGGTCTTGCTTCTATTGCCATACCTCCTAGTGATCCTTTAGAGCAATATTTGCTAGACCATGAAAATGATATGTTTATGAATGAAAGAAGGGAAATAGATGAAGTATTCTTTAAACAGGAACCCATCTCGAAACACAATTTTCCTGTTGAAATCCTAGGGGATCCCCCTCCACCCAAGGGTGATCCCGTGTTTGAGCTTAAACCGTTACCTGATAATCTTAAATATGCTTATCTTGATGAGAAAAAGATATATCCTGTTATTATTAGTGCTAACCTTTCAGAGCATGAAGAAGAGAGATTATTGAAAACTCTGAAGAAGCACCGCGCTGCTATTGGATATACTCTTGATGATCTTAAGGGTATTAGCCCCACTGTATGCCTACACAAAAATAAATTTGGATAAATATGCCAAACCAGTTCGTGATCACCAACGACGGCTGAATCCTAAGATGAAAGAAGTGGTAAGAAACAAAATAATAAAGCTTCTTGAGGTAGGTATTATTTATCCCGTTGCTGATAGTCAGTGGGTAAGTCATGTCCATTGTGTCCCTAAAAAGGGAGGTATTACCGTCGTTCCTAATGATAAAGATGAATTGATCCCGCAAAGAATTATTACAGGTTAAAGGATGGTAATTGATTTCCGCATATTAAATAAAGCTACTAAAAAAGATCATTACCCCTTACCTTTTATTGATCAAATGCTAGAAAGATTATCCAAACAAACACATTTTTGCTTTCTAGATGGTTACTCTGGTTTCTCTCAAATACCCATGTTAGCCGATGATCAATCAAAGACCACTTTTACTTGCCCTTTCAGTACTTTTGCTTATAGACGTATGCCTTTTGGTTTATGTAATGCACCTGCTACCTTTCAAAAATGCATGATGGCTATATTCTCTGACTTTTGTGAAAAGATATGTGAGGTTTTCATGGATGATTTCTCCGTTTATGGATCCTCTTTTGATGATTGCTTGAGCAACCTTGATCGAGTTTTGCAGAGATGTGAAGAAACTAATCTTGTATTGAACTAGGAGAAGTGCCACTTTATGGTTAATGAAGGTATTTTCTTGGGGCATAAAATTTCTGAAAGAGGTATTGAAGTTGATAAAGCCAAGGTTGATGCTATTGAAAATATGCCATGCCCCAAGGACATCAAAGGTATAAGAAGTTTCCTTGGTCATGCTCGTTTTTATAGGAGGTTCATTAAAGACTTCTCAAAAATTTCTCGGCTCTGACTAATCTATTACAAAAAGATATACCATTTGTCTTTGATGATGATTGTGTAGAAGCATTTGAAGTACTTAAGAAAGCATTGATCTCTGCACCTATTGTTCAGCCACCTGATTGGAATTTACCTTCTGAAATCATGTGTGATGCTAGTGATTATGTTGTAGGTGCCGTTCTAGGGCAAAGAGTTGATAAGAAATTAAATGTTATTCAATATGCTAATAAAACTCTAGACAATGCCCAGAGAAATTATGCTACTACTGAAAAAGAATTCTTAGCAGTTGTATTTGCTTGTGATAAGTTCAGACTTTATATTGTTAATTCTAAAGTAACTATTCACACTAATCATGCTGCTATTAAATATCTTATAGAAAAGAAAGATGCTAAACCTAGACTTATTAGATGGGTTCTCCTGCTACAAGAATTTGATTTGCATATTATTGATAGAAAGGGAGCTGAGAACCCGTTGCTATGCATAACTTGTCTAGGTTAGAAAATGTTCTTGATGACCCACTACCTATTGATGATAGCTTTCCCTATGAACATTTAAATGTCATAAATGCTTCTCGTACTGCTCCATGGTATGTTGATTATGCTAATTACATTGTTGCTAAATTTATACCACCTTGGCAATTCTTTTTGCTAAATTTATACCACCTAGTTTCACATACCAGCAAAAGAAAAAGTTTTTCTATGATTTGAGACATTACTTTTGGGATGACCCACATCTTTATAAAGAAGGAGTAGATGGTGTTATTATACGTTGTGTACCTGAGCATGAACAGGAACATATCCTACGCAAGTGTCACTCCGAGGCTTATGGAGGACACCACGCTGGAGATAGAACTGCACATAAGGTATTGCAATCCGGGTTTTATTGGCCTACTCTCTTCAAGGATGCCCGTAAGTTTGTCTTATCTTGTGATGAATGTCAAAGAATTGGTAATATTAGTAGACGTCAAGAAATGCCTATGAATTATTTACTTGTTATTGAACCATTTGATGTTTGGGGCTTTGATTATATGGGACCTTTTCCTGCCTCTAATGGATACACATATTTTTTAGTTGTTGTTGATTATGTTACTAAGTGGGTAGAAGCTATTCCAACTAGTAGTGTTGATCATAACACCTCTATTAAGATGCTTAAAGAAGTTATTTTTCCAAGGTTTGGAGTCCCTAGATATTTAATGACTGACGGCGGTTCACATTTTATTCATGGTGCTTTTTGTAAAATGCTTGCTAAGTATGATGTTAATCATAGAATTGCATCTCCTTATCACCCGCAGTCTAGTGGTCAAGTAGAATTGAGCAATAGAGAGCTCAAATTAATTTTGCAAAAGATTGTTAATAGATCTTGAAAGAATTGGTCCAAGAAACTTGATGATGCATTATGGGCCTATAGAACTGCATATAAAAATCCTATGGGTATGTCTCTATATAAAATGGTTTATGGAAAAGCATGTCACTTACCTCTCGAACTAGAACATAAGGCATATTGGGCCATTAAAGAGCTCAATTATGATTTCAAACCTACCGGTGAGAAGAGGTTATTTGACATTAGCTCACTTGATGAATGGAGAACCCAAGCTTATGAGAATGCCAAATTGTTTAAAAAAAAGTTAAAAGATGGCATGACAAAAGGATACAAAAGCGTGAGTTTAATGTAGGTGATTATGCATTGCTATACAACTCTCGTTTAAGATTTTTTGCAGGAAAGCTTCTCTCTAAATGGGAAGGTCCTTGCGTTATCGAGGAGGTCTATCGTTCTGGTGCCATAAAAATCAACAACTTCGAAGGCACAAATCCGAAGGTGGTGAACGGTCAAAGAATCAAACATTATATCTCAGGTAATACTATAAATATTGAAACCAATGTTATTGAAGCCGTGACCCTAGAGGAATACATAAGGGACACTTTCCGGAACGTTTCAGACTCCGAAAAGGAATAGGTATGTGGTACGCTAAGTAACCCGAGTCCAAAACAGTTCTAATGGCAATTTTTCTCTCTTTTGGAATATTTAGAAAAATAGAAAAATAAGAAGCAGTCCGGGAAGGACACGAGGGCTCCACGAGGGTGGAGGGCGCGCCCCCCTGCCTCGTGGGCACCTCGTGCGCTCTCCGGACTCTGTTTTCTTGCACGATACGTATTTTGGTCGGTAAAAATTCATTATATAATCTCCCGAAGGTTTTGACCTCCGTATTACGCAAATATCTCCTGTTTTCGTTTCGAGCTATTGCTGCAGATTAGAGCAAGATGTCTTCTCAAGAGTCAGTCGGGGAGAGCCGGGTGTCCCATCCAGCACCGAGATCAAGGACAAATAGCGACACTGACTACTTCAGGCCAGCAACGGAGAAAGAGATGGAGGCTGATTAGAAAAGGATAGACGCCATGGAGGAAGATCAAGAAGTCACTTCTCGATTCCGAGCTGGATTCACAATGGGAGAACTACAGAGCTCGGCTATTCCAAACTCGGTTATCCCTTCCAATGTTAGATTTATTTCTTATGAAAATATGAAGAAGAGTGTCACTTGTTCTCCCGCAGCTATGCAACACCCTTGGGTGCAAGGAGCTTTGGCCGTAATAGGAAAGCTTCGTAAGGAGATAATGGATCTCAAGCAGTGACTCAATAAGCTCGAAGAATATAATCGTATCCTGAGGAGTATCATCGCCAAGAATATCACACCAACACCTCCGAAGAAGGAAATATAATCACATGGGTATGGGCACTCCCCTTGGCAACTGCCAAGCTTGGGGGAGGTGTCCCGGTATCGTATCACCACCACATCTCCTATCTTTACCATTTTTCTTAGTTCGATCTTTAGTATTATCTTGATCTAGTAGAATAAAAGTTTTGGTATGGTCTAGTTTTGAGTTTTGCTTTATGATCCCTCTATGTAATCGAGTCTGTGAGCTATATATAATAAAGATTAGTATTGAGTCAAGGGCTTGATTATCTTGGTATGATCTGGAGTGAATAAAAGAAAAGAGAAAAAGAATAAAAAGAAACATAGAGATCATATTGATCTTATGGAGAGTAATGACTTCACATAGAAAGAGTATGATGATTAAAAGTTGTTGAGAGTTGACAAACATAGCTTTGGTCATCGTTGCAATTAATAGGAAGTAATAAAGAAAGAGAGGTTTCACATATAAATATACTATCCTGGACATCTTTTATGATTGTGAGCACTCGTTAAAATATGACATGCTAAAGAGTTGATGTTGGACAAGGAAGACAACGTAATGGGTTATGTTTTCTTATATCTAAAATAAAGTATATTGTCATGGATCATCCAACATGTTGAGCTTGCCTTTCCCCCTCATGCTAGCCAAATTCTTTGCACCAAGTAGAGATACTACTTGTGCTTCCAAAAACCCTTAAACCTAGTTTTGCCATGAGAGTCCACCATATCTACCTATGGATTGAGTAAGATCCTTCAAGTAAGTTGTCATCGGTGCAAGCAATAAAAATTGCTCTCTAAATATGTATGAATGATTAGTGTGGAGGAAATAAGCTTTATACGATCTTGTGATGTGGAAGAAATAAAAGCGACGGACTGCATAATAAAGGTCCAGATCACAAGTGGCAATATAAAGTGACGTTCTTTCGCATTAAGATTTTGTGCATCCAACCCTAAAAGCGCATGGCAACCTCTGCTTCCCTCTGTGAAGGGCCTATCTTTTACTATTATCTTATACCTTATGCAAGAGTCAGGGTGATCTTCACATCTCCTTTTTATATTTTATCCTTTGGCAAGCACAGTGTGTTGGAAAGATCCAGACATATATATCTAATTGGATGTAAGTTAGCATGAGTTATTATTGTTGACATTACCCATGAGGTAAAAGGTTGGGGGGGTGAAACTATAAGCCCCTATCTTTCTTTGTGTCCGATTAAAATTCTGTAACCACAAGTATTGCGTGAGTGTTAGCAATTGTGAAAGACTAAATGATAGTTGAGTATGTGGACTTGATCAAAAGCTCTGACATAGACTCTTTCTGATGTTACGATAAATTGCAATTGCTTCCATGACTGAGATTATAGTTTGTTGGTTCTCAGTAAAGTTTCTGATTCATACTTTGCATTGTGAATAGATTATTACTTGAGCATAAGAAATCATATGACATTATCCATATATGTTGTTGTTTTAAGAATAATCATGATGCCCTCATGTCCGTATTTTATTTTATCGACACCTCCACCTCTAAACATGTGGACATATTTATCGTTATCGGCTTCCGCTTGAGGGCAAGCGAGGTCTAAGCTTGGGGGAGTTGATACGTCCATTTTTCATCATGCTTTTATATCGATATTTATTGCATTATGGGTTGTTATTACACATTATGTCAAATACTTAGGCCTATTATCTCTTATTTTACAAGGTTTAAATAAGGAGGGAGAATGCCGGCAGCTGGAATTCTGGGCTGGAAAAGGAGCAAATATTAGGGACCTATTCTGCACAACTCCAAAAGTCCTGAAACTAAACGGAAGTTATTTTTGGAAATTATAAAAAATACTGAGTGGAAGAAATACCAGAGGGGGCCAACACCCTGGCCACGAGGGTGGGAGCGCACCCTACCCCCCTGGGCGCGCCCCCTGCCTCGTGGGCCCCCTGTTGGCCCTCCGGTGCCCATCTTCTGCTATATGAAGTCTTTCGTCCGAAGAAAAATCACAAGCAAGCTTTCAGGACGAGACTCCGCCGCCACGAGGCGGAACCATGGCAGAAACCAATCTAGGGCTCCGACAGAGCTGTTCTGCCGGGGACACTTCCCTCCGAGAGGGGGAAATCATCGCCATCATCATCAACAACGCTCCTCTCATCGGGAGGGGGCCAATCTCCATCAACATCTTCACCAGCACCATCTCCTCTCAAACCCTAGTTCATCTCTTGTATCCAATTCTTGTCCCTAAGTCTGGGATTGGTACCTATAGGTTGCTAGTAGTGTTGATTACTCCTTGTAGTTGATGCTAGTTGGTTTATTTGGTGGAAGATCATATGTTCAGATCCTTTATGCATATTAATACCCCTCTGATTATGAACATGAATATGCTTTGTGAGTAGTTACGTTTGTTCCTAAGGACATGGGAGAAGTCTTGCTATTAGTAGTCATGTGAATTTGGTATTCGTTCGATATTTTGATGAGATGTATGTTGTCTCTCCTCTAGTGGTGTTATGTGAACGTCGACTTGTTGGAAATATGCCCTAGAGGCAATAATAAAAGGATTATTATTATATTTCCTTGTTCGTGATAATTGTCTTTTATTCATGCTATAATTTTATTATCCGGAAATCGTAATACACGTGTGAATACATAGACCACAATATGTCCCTAGTGAGCCTCTAGTTGACTAGCTCGTTGATCAATAGATAGTCATGGTTTCCTGACTATGGACATTGGATGTCATTGATAACGGGATCACATCATTAGGAGAATGATGTGATGGACAAGACCCAATCCTAAGCATAGCACAAGATCGTGTAGTTCGTTTTGCTAGAGCTTTTCCAATGTCAAGTATCTCTTCCTTAGACCATGAGATCGTGTAACTCCCGGATACCGTAAGAGTGCTTTGGGTGTACCAAACGTCACAAAGTAACTGGGTGACTATAAAGGTGCACTACAGGTATCTCCGAAAGTGTCTGTTGGGTTGACACGGATCGAGACTGGGATTTGTCACTCCGTATGACGGAGAGGTATCTCTGAGCCCACTCGGTAATGCATCATCATAATGAGCTCAAAGTGACCAAGTGATTGGTTACAGGATCATGCATTACGGTACGAGTAAAGTGACTTGCCGGTAACGAGACTGAACGAGGTATTGGGATACCGACGATCGAGTCTCGGGCAAGTAACGCACCGATTGACAAAGGGAATTGAATACGGGATTAATTGAATCCTCGACTTCGTGGTTCATCCGACGAGATCATCGAGGAGTATGTAGGAGCCAACATGGGTATCCAGATCCGCTGTTGGTTATTGACCGGACAGCCATCTCGGTCATGTCGCGATGTCTCCGAACCCGTAGGGTCTACACACTTAAGGTTCGGTGATGCTAGGGTTGTATGAATATGAGTATGCAGCAAACCGGATGTTGTTCGGAGTCCCGGATGAGATCCCGGACGTCACGAGGAGTTCCGGAATGGTCCGGAGGTAAAGAATTATATATAGGAAGTGCTATTTTGGCCATCGGGAGAATTTCGGGGGTTACCGGTATTGTACCGGGACCACCGGAAGGGTCTCGGGGGTCCACCGGGTGGGGCCACCTATCCCGGAGGGCCCCGTGGGCTGAAGTGGGAGGGAACCAGCCTGGTGGACTGGTGCGCCCCACTTGGCCCCCTGCGCCTAGGGTTGAAACCCTAGGGTGGGGCGCCCACTTGCCTTGGGGCAAGCATCCCCTGGCGCCGCCCCTTGGGAGATCAGATCTCAGGGTGGCGCCCCTGTGGGGCCTATATAAGGGGAGGGAGGGTCAGCCGCACCCTTGCATCTTGGCGCCCCTCTCCCCTGCTACACCTCTCCTCCTCCGTCACGTGCTTGGCGAAGCCCTGCCGGAGTGCTGCTTCTCCACCAACACCACGCCGTCGTGCTGCTTCTGGAGCCATCTTCCTCAACCTCTCCTTCCCCCTTGCTGGATCAACAAGGAGGAGACGTCATCCACTCCGTACGTGTGTTGAACGCGGAGGTGCCGTCCGTTCGGCACTCGGTCATCGGTGATTTGGATCACGGCGAGTACGACTCCATCATCCACGTTCTAGTGAACGCTTCCGCACGCGATCTACAAGTGGTATGTAGCTGCAATCTCTCTCCCATGACTCGTTGCTTAGATGAACTCATAGATTGATCTTGGTGAAACCGTAGGAAAATTTTTAATTTTCTGCAACGTTAACCAACAGTGGCATCATGAGCTAGGTCTATGCGTAGTTCTCTATTGCACGAGTAGAACATAATTTTTTTGTGGGCGTAGATCTTGTCAACTTGCTTGCCGCTACTAGTCTTTTCTTGCTTCAGCGGTATTGTGGGATGAAGCGGCCCGGACCGACCTTACACGTACGCTTACGTGAGACAGGTTCCATCGACTGACATGCACTGGTTGCATAAGGTGGCTAGCGGGTGTCTGTCTCTCCTACTTTAGTTGGAGCGGATTAGATGAAAAGGGTCCTTATGAAGGGTAAATAGAAGTTGACAAAATCACGTTGTGGTTATTCGTAGGTAAGAAAACGTTCTTGCTAGAACCCAATTGCAGCCACGTAAAAGATGCAACAACAATTAGAGGACGTCTAACTTGTTTTTGCAGCAATTGTCATGTGTTGTGATATGGCCAGAAGTTGTGATGAATGATGAATGATATATTGTGATGTATGAGATCATGTTCTTGTAATAGGAATCACGACTTGCATGTCGATGAGTATGACAACGGCAGGAGCCATAGGAGTTGTCTTAATTATTGTATGACCTGCGAGTCATTGATTCAACGCCATGTAAATTACTTTACTTTATTGCTAAACGTGTTAGCCATAGTAGTAGAAGTAATAGTTGGCGAGCAACTTCATGGAGACACGATGATGGAGATCATGATGATGGATATCATGGTGTCATGCCGGTGACAAGATGATCATGGAGCCCCGAAGATGAAGATCAAAGGAGCTATATGATATTGGCCATATCATGTCACTGCTTTATATAATTGCATGTGATGTTTATTATGTTTTGTGCATCTTGTTTACTTAGAACGACGGTAGTAAATAAGATGATCCCTTATAATAATTTCAAGAAAGTGTTCCCCTAACGTGCACCGTTGCTAAAGTTAAATCGTTTCAAGCACCACGTGATGATCGGGTGTGATAGATCCTTACGTTCACATACAACGGGTGTAAGACAGTTTTACACATGCATAAACACTTAGGGTTAACTTGATGAGCCTAGCATGTACAGACATGGCCTCAGAACACAAGAGACCGAAAGGTCGAACATGAGTCGTATGGAAGATACGATCAACATGGAGATGTTCACCGACGATGACTAGTCCGTCTCACGTGATGATCGGACACGGCCTAGTCGACTCGGATCATGTAACACTTAGATGACTAGAGGGATGTAAAATCTGAGTGGGAGTTCATTAAATAATTTGATTAGATGAACTTAATTATCATGAACATTAGTCTAAAATCTTTGCAAAATGTCTTGTAGATCAAATGGCCAACGCTCATGTCAGCATGAACTTCAACGCTCCTAGAGAAAACCAAGCTGAAAGATGATGGCAGCAACTATTCGGACTGGGTCCGGAACCTGAGGATCATCCTCATAGCAGCCAAGAAACAATATGTCCTAGAAGCACCGCTAGGTGATGCACCGATCCCAGAGAACCAAGACATTATGAATGCTTGGCAGTCTCGTGCTGATGATTACTCCCTCGCTCGGTGCGGCATGCTTTACAGCTTAGAACCGGGCTCCAAAAGCGTTTTGAGCAACACGGAGCATATGAGATGTTCGAGGAGCTGAAAATGGTTTTCCAAGCTCATGCCCGGTCGAGAGATATGAAGTCTCCGACAAGTTCTATAGTTGTAAGATGGAGGAAAACAGTTACATCGGTGAGCACATACTCAAAATGTCCGGGTTGCACAACCGCTTGTCCCACTGGACATTAACCTCCGGACGAGGCGGTCATTGACAGAATCCTTGATCGCTCCCACCAAGCTACAAGAGCTTTGTGATGAACTACAATATGCAGGGGATGGTGAAGACCATTCTGAAGTATTCTCAATCTGAAGTCAGCAGAGGTTGAAATCAAGAAAGAACATCAAGTGTTGATGGTCAATAAAACCACTAAGTTCAAAAAGGGCAAGGGTAAGAAGAACTTCAAGAAGGACGGCAAGGATGTTGCCGCGCCCGATAAGCAAGTTGCGGGAAGAAGTCAAAGAATGGACCCAAACCTGAGACAGAGTGCTTTTATTGCAAAGGAAGGGCCATCGAAGCGGAACTACCCCGGATACTTAGCGACAAGAAGGCCGGCAACACTAAAGGTATATTTGATATACATGTAATTGATGTGTACCTTACCAAGACTCGTAGTAACTCCCGGTATTTGATACCGTGCCGTTGCTCATATTTGTAACTCACAGCAGGCTGTGGAATAAACGGGACCGGCGAAGGGACGAGGTGACGATGCGCGTCGGGAATGGTTCCAAGGTTGATGTGATCGCCGTCGCACGCTACCTCTACATTTACCTACGGGATTAGTTTTAAACCTCAATAATTGTTATTTAGTGCCAAGTTTGAGCATGAACATTGTATCGGGATCTCGTTTAATGCGAGATGGCTACTCATTTAAACCGAGAATAATGGTTGTTCTATTTATATGAGAGATATGTTTTATGGTCATGCTCCGATGGTCAATGGTTTATTCTTAATGAATCTCGAACGTAATATTACACATATTCATAGTGTGAATACCAAAAGATGTAAAGTTGATAACGATAGTCCCACATACTTGTGGCACTTGCCGCCTTGGTCACATTGGTGTCAAGCGCATGAAGAAGCTCCATTCGATGGACTTTTAGAGTCTCTCGATTATGAATCATTTGACACATGCGAACCATGCCTTATGGGCAAAATGACCAAGACTCCGTTCTCCGGAACAATGGAGCGAGCAACCAACTTATTGGAAATCATACATACCGATGTGTGCGGTCCAATGAGCGTCGAGGCTCGCGGAGTATATCGTTATGTTCTCACTCTCACTGATGACTTGAGTAGATATGGGTATGTCTACTTCATGAAACACAAGTCTGAGACCTTTGAAAAGTTCAAGGAATTTCATAATGAGGTAGAGAATCACCATGACCGAAAAATAAAGTTCTTACGATCAGATCGTGGAGGAGAATATTTAAGTCACGAATTTGGTACACACTTAAGGAAATGTGGAATCGTTTCACAACTCACGCCGCCTGGAACACCTCAGCGTAATGGTGTGTCCTAACGTCGTAATCGCACTCTATTGGATATGGTGCGATCTATGATGTCTCTTACAGATTTAGCGCTATCATTTTGGGGATACGCTCTAGAGACAGCTACATTCACTTTAAATAGGGCACCGTCTAAATCCATTGAGACGACACCGTATGAATTATGGTTTGGGAAGAAACCTAAGCTGTCGTTTCTAAAAGTTTGGGGATGCGATGCTTATGTCAAGAAACTTCAACCTGAAAAGCTCGAACCCAAGTCGGAAAAATGCGTCTTCATAGGATACCCTAAGGAAACCATTGGGTATACCTTCTACCTTAGATCGAAGGCAAGATCTTTGTTGCCAAGAACGGATCCTTTCTTGAAAAGAGTATCTCTCGAAAGGAGTAAGTGGGAGGAAAGTAGAACTCGATGAAGTACTACCTCTTGAACGGAAAGTAGTGCAGCTCGGGAAAATGTTCTGTGGTGCCTACACCACCGGATAGGAAATTAACGATGATGATCAAAGTACTTGGATCAAGTTGCTCTTGAACTCGAGGTCCACAAGGACACGTTCCACACCAGTGGTATGGCAACCCTGTCTCCGGAAATCATGTTGTTAGACAACGGTGAACCTTCGAACTATGAAGAAGCGATGGCGGGTCCGGATTCCAACAAATGGCTTGACGCCATGCAATCCGAGATAGGATCCATGTATGAAAACAAAGTATGGACTTTGACAGACTTGTCCGATGATCGGCGAGCGATAGAAAACAAATGGATCTTTAAAAAGAAGACAGACGCGGATGGTAATGTCACCATCTATAAAGCTCGACTTGTCGCTAAGGGTTATCGGCAAGTTCAAGGGATTGACTACGATGATACTTTCTCTCCCGTAGCGAAGCTTAAGTCCGTCCGAATCATGTTAGCAATTGCCGCATACTATAATTATGAGATATGGCAGATGGACGTCAAAACGGCATTCCTTAACGGTTATCTTAAGGAAGAGCTGTATATGATGCAGCCGGAAGGTTTTGTCGACCCTAAGAATGCTAACAAGGTATGCAAGCTCCAGCGATCCATTTATGGGTTGCTACAAGCATCTCGGAGTTGGAACATTCGCTTTGATGAGATGATCAAAGTGTTTGGGTTTATGCAGACTTATGGAGAAGCCTGCATTTACAAGAAAGTGAGTGGGAGCTCTGTAGCATTTCTCATATTATATGTAGATGACATACTTTTGATGGGAAATGATATAGAACTCTTGGACAGCATTATGGCCTACTTGAATAAAAGTTTTTCAATGAAGGACCTTGGAGAAGCTGCTTACATATTAGGCATCAAGATCTATAGGGATAGATCGAGACGCCTCATAGGTCTTTCACAAAGCACATACCTTGATAAGATTTTGAAGAAATTCAAAATGGATCAGTCCAAGAAAGGGTTCTTGCTGTCTTGCAAGGTGTGAGATTGAGCTCGGCTCAATGCCCCACCACGGCAAAAGATAAAGAAGAGATGAGCGTCATCCCTATGCCTCGGCCATAGGATCTATTATGTATGCCATCTGTGTACCGGACCTGATGTAAACCTTGCCGTAAGTTTGGTAGGAAGGTACCAAAGTAATCCCGCAAGGAACTTTGGACAGCGGTCAAGAATATCCTGAAGTACCTAAAAGGACAAAGGACATGTTTTCGTTTATGGAGGTGACGAAGAGCTCGTCAGAAGGGTTACGTCGACGCTAGCTTCGACACGATCTGGATGACTCTAAGTCACAAACCGGATACGTGTATATGTTGAATGGTGGAGCGAGAGTGGTGCAGCTGCAAGCGAGCGTCGTGGCGGGATCTATGTGTGAAGCGGAGTACATGGCAGCCTCGGAGGCAGCGCATGAAGCAATTTGGGTGAAGGAGTTCATCACCGACCTAGGAGTTATACCCAATGCGTCGGGGCCAATCAAACTCTTCTGTGACCAAACTAGAGCTATTGCACTTGCCAAGGAGCCCAGTTTTCACAAGAAGACCAGGCACATCACGCATCGCTTCAACTCCATCCATGAAAATGTTCAAGATGGAGACATAGAAATTTGCAAAGTGCATACGGATCTGAATGTCGCAGATCCGTTGACTAAACCTCTTCCCCGAGCAAAGCATGATCAACACCAGAACTCTATGGGTGTTCGGTTCATCACAATGTAACTAGATTATTGACTCTAGTGCAAGTGGGAGACTGTTGGAAATATGCCCTAGAGGCAATAATAAAAGGATTGTTATTATATTTTCTTGTTCGTGATAATTGTCTTTTATTCATGCTATAATTTTATTATCCGGAAATCGTAATACACGTGTGAATACATAGACCACAATATGTCCCTAGTGAGCCTCTAGTTGACTAGCTCGTTGATCAATAGATAGTCATGGTTTCCTGACTATGGACATTGGATGTCATTGATAACGGGATCACATCATTAGGAGAATGATGTGATGGACAAGACCCAATCCTAAGCATAGCACAAGATCGTGTAGTTCGTTTTGCTAGAGCTTTTCCAATGTCAAGTATCTCTTCCTTAGACCATGAGATCGTAACTCCGGATACCGTAAGAGTGCTTTGGGTGTACCAAACGTCACAACGAATCGGGTCACTATAAAGGTGCACTACAGGTATCTCCGAAAGTGTCTGTTGGGTTGACACGGATCGAGGCTGGATTTGTCACTCCGTATGACGGAGAGGTATCTCTGGGCCCACTCGGTAATGCATCATCATAATGAGCTCAAAGTGACCAAGTGATTGGTTACAGGATCATGCATTACGGTACGAGTAAAGTGACTTGCCGGTAACGAGACTGAACGAGGTATTGGGATACCGACGATCGAATCTCGGGCAAGTAACGTACCGATTGACAAAGGGAATTGAATACGGGATTAATTGAATCCTCGACATCGTGGTTCATCCGATGAGATCCAGATCCCGCTGTTGGTTATTGACCGGAGAGCCGTCTCGGTCATGTCTGCATGTCTCCCGAACCCGTAGGGTCTACACACTTAAGGTTCGGTGACACTAGGGTTGTATGAATATGAGTATGCAGCAAACCGAATGTTGTTCGGAGTCCCGGATGAGATCCCGGACGTCACGAGGAGTTCCGGAATGGTCCGGAGGTAAAGAATTATATATAGGAAGTGCTATTTCGCCATCGGGAGAATTTCGGGGTTACGGTATTGTCTGGGACCACCGGAAGGGTCCGGGGTCCATCGGTGGGGCAACCTATCCCGGAGGGCCCGTGGGCTGAAGTGGGAGGAACCAGCCTGGTGGGCTGGTGCGCCCACTTGGGCCCCCGCGCCTAGGGTTGGAAACCCTAGGGTGGGGCGCCCACTTGCCTTGGGGGCAAGCATCCCCTGGCCGCCGCCCCTTGGGAGATCAGATCTCCAAGGGCCGCCCCTGTGGGGCCTATATAAAGGGGAGGGAGGGGCAGCCGCACCTTGCATCTTGGCGCCTCCCTCCCCTGCTACACCTCTCCTCCTCCGTCACGTGCTTGGCGAAGCCCCGCCGAGTGTTGCTTCTCTACCAACACCACGCCGTCGTGCTGCTGCTGGAGCCATCTTCCTCAACCTCTCCTTCCCCCTTGCTGGATCAAGAAGGAGGAGACGTCATCCGCTCCATACGTGTGTTGAACGCGGAGGTGCCGTCCGTTTGGCACTCGGTCATCGGTGATTTGGATCACGGCGAGTACGACTCCATCATCCACATTCTAGTGAACGCTTCCGCACGCGATCTACAAGTGGTATGTAGATGCAATCTCTCTCCCATGACTCGTTGCTTAGATGAACTCATAGATGGATCTTGGTGAAACCGTAGGAAAATTTTTAATTTTCTGCAACGTTACCCAACACAACTACATGACACTTCACCATTATTTTGGCCTAGAGGAAGGCATTGGGGAGTAATAAGTAGATGATGGGTTGCTAGAGTGACAGAAGCTTAAACCCTAGTTTATGCGTTGCTTCGTAAGGGGCTGATTTGGATCCATATGTTTCATGCTATGGTTAGGTTTACATTAATACTTCTTTTGTAGTTGCGGATGCTTGCAATAGGGGTTAATCATAAGTGGGATGCTTGTCCAAGTAAGGACAGCACCCAAGCACCGGTCCACCCACAAATCAAATTATCAGAGTACCGAACGCGAATCATATGAGCGTGATGAAAACTAGCTTGACGATAATTCCCATGTGTCCTCGGGAGTGCTTTCTCTATATAAGAGTTTGTCCAGGCTCGTCCTTTGCTACAAAAAGGATTGGGCCACCTTGCTGCACTTTATTTACTTTTGTTACTTGTTGCTCGTTACAAATTATCTTATCACAAAACTATCTGTTACCTATTATTTCAGTGCTTGCAGAGAATACCTTGCTGAAAACCGCTTATCATTTCCTTCTGCTCCTCGTTGGGTTCGACACTCTTACTTATCGAAAGGACTACGATAGATCCCCTATACTTGTGGGTCATCAGTGCCACAGTTGCTCCATGCAATTAGCAGAATAACATGAAAGAGGAGAATAACTCAAGCAGCGGAACAACGACGATGGTGATGAACTCCACTCCGCAGGGACTCTGACTGGAATGCTTATCCTAGCTCGCAAACAAGGGATCCACGGCAAACAAGCAATCAAATCCGGCATGACCTGCGAACTGGCATGACACGCCAGGTAAGTACATTGAATGTACTTGCAAGCTCACAGCAACCAGAAGCAATCAAGACAAACAACAGCATGGCAATTACAGGTTAACAAGGATTAACAGGATATTAACAGATCAATCCTAGCATGAACAAGATGGACATGATATAGCTAGAACAATACGATCATGGCATGAACATATGAACATGATGATACTAGCATGCAACAGGATGAATCTATCATGCACCAACTTACTCTGCTCAGGTTACCTCGTAACCATCACACGCATTAACTTACCATCACGATCATCTCAGGATCCAATCAAGCTTGGTATTACAATACCATAGTAATCATTACTGACCACAAGGAGCTTGATCTTTACCCTTGACTCTCACATAATACCACAAATATCCAACAACTCGGTATCCTCGATACCACGGTGATCATCTCACGATCACAATCAACCTCTTTCTCATTATCAAACCAGGGTTGTTATTAAGCACATTATTATTATTATTACTGTTGACCCACAGTGTGACCAACTACGAACTGGGCCCTTATCTGCTGGTGCAGCTATCGATAGATTCAATACACACTCTGCAGAGGTAGCGCACTGTACCCACACCACGGAAACCATGGCCTCGCACTCCCATTCGGGTGGACCACTTGCGTTCCGACAAAATCGTCCTACTACCATGACACTCTCCCGGCCACTCTGACCAACTCCCCTTTGGGCTAAGTCATGGGTGGCCCTGTGCCTACCAAAGACATCAACGGCCACTGTCGTGGCAAAACATAAACGGTCCCAAACGGGGACAAAAGCGCGCAAAACAACTCGAGCACACAAGGCTTATGCCTTCCTACCCGGCCAAGGTAGCGCCCGCGCATAACCTTCCCTCGTTGGAGACACCGGCGAGAGGCATGACAATAGACCCAGCTAGGACCTCCCCATAAAAGGCAAATGTGCTTGCACTGGTCAGCTCGATATGGTGGCACCATGACTAAGCCAACAGTTGTTCAAGTTCAATTAAGTTCGGTTAAACTGGAATGCAATAAGCTGAGTCATATGAAAATAACATGATGCAACTACAATGCATGAGCTGGATATCAACATAAGCATGGATGCAACATAAACCTTAAGCATAACAACAGTGAAACATTTATCCAGATGAGCATGGCATACTGACGAGCATGAATATCACAAGCATAACACAACTCATAAGCATGGCATAACCACTAGTATCAACAATAAATACCATGCAAGAACATAACGACAATACTACAAGTAATCATGTAATCAGCTAGATGCAAAGGAACATGCACACCCACGGTACTCGGTAATAGATGATGGTCATGCACCGGAGCACAACTAACACCAACTAGTACTACTACCAAGCATGACATACGAAAGTAATACCAACAAGACAAATGATAACCAGATGCATCGAAACATAGCACGAAGGTGAACATGAAACTATATGCAGTACCGAAACAATGATAACAGCTGCAGATAAACAAACATACAGTTATTAAATGTTCAAGTTAAAAACCATGTCTACTGCATGGCCATCATGCAAATGGTGGTTGTGGCTTGCCTGGGGATGAAGAAGGCTCCGGGAAGAAGTGCGGTGAAACCGCGAAAAGATTCGCCAGAAAAGATTCTCTCTCGGAGGGGGCTGATTAGGGGCAAAGGCAAAATGGTTATTTCCAGTATATCAAACCATAGTGAAAATGATACCAAAAGTTCGGCCTCGAAGAGACGAAAATGTGTGCATTGGATTCACCTCAATCGGAGTGTCGAGCAAGAAGTTATAGCCCGACGAAGTCCAGGGACCAATCTGTAAAAAGATTTCTACAAACAGGCCCCTAAGGACAAAACAGAAAATACATTTAAGAAAAATGCGCTTTCGGAAATGAGGAAACGTATTCTGAGCTGAAACAGAATGAAAGTGCGCTTTCCAGCTGGGAAGACGTATTTCAAAGAATACGCCTCCACTTATCCAGCGTGGCAAGGTGGGGCCGGGCGGCTAAGAGGCTTACAAGTGGGGTCCGCTGGATCTCTCTCTCTCTCCTCTCGCTCGTTCTTCCACCTGCCGATGCGAAGAACAAAGGAGGAGAGGGGCGATCGGTCGGTGACGGAAGGGGCTGCACCAGTGAACTACTCCGGTCGGCGACGGGTCAGGCGGGCACGCCGGCGAGAACCGCGTCCAGAGAGGTTCTCGCACATGTGTGGGGAGGGTGGAACACGATAGCAGAGGCGGCTCTGGCCGAGCGCAGACGGCGAGGGCCACAGCGGCACCGGCCGTCTCCAGCCAAGGCGAGGCCACCGTCGGGGTCGTGGAGGAGTGTTGCACCCGTCCAGAGGCATCTAGGGCACTGGGTAGGACCGGGGCGAGAGCAGCTCCAAAGCCGGCGGGTGAGGCATCTGGCGCACTTGGGCACTTGGCCACGGCAACTCCAGCAGCCAAAGAAAGGGTGGGGGAGGCTTGCGGTGGTCCAGGGAGTGCTAAGGTGGCGACTGGATGGAGGGAGGGGCTCGGCTTCGACCGAATTTAGCCGGAGTACGGCGGCTGCCATGGTGGCAATGGATGGCAGCAGGAGCTCCTTGAGCTCGGTGAAGTGGCTAGGTGAGGCTCTGGGATGTGTAGAAGGCAAGTGATGAGCTTGGACGAGACCGGGGTGGGATTATATAGGCTGGGTAAGGCGGTTCGAGCTGGATGCCGCCGCTCACGTCCGGCCAAGCTCTGGCGACGGCCAGCGAGCACGGGGTCGCACGGGAAGGCGACGAGAGGGAAGAGGACGAGTGGTAGAGCTCACGGGGACGAGTAGCGCTTGAGGACACGAGGAGGAAGACGTCGCGGCCCGAACAGAGTCGGTCGGCTACAGCGCTCCCGTGGGCGCTCATTACTCGGCAACGGGGATGGCTCACCGGGGAAGAATACGGAGGGGGCAAGGGCTCAGGGCGACGCAGTCAATCATGGGGAGGCTACTGGACATGGCTGAGGGTCGAGACGAGGAGAGAACAGACGAGCACAACGCCGCAGTTTCTAGAGCGCGTCGATTTGGCACGTCCGCCCCATGGTCACCGCATGGGCTGGCATGTAGAAGAGCCAAATGGTTGGCAGTTGTTGTCTAGGGGAGAGACCAGCCAGGGGAGGTTACAACTGAGCTAAACACTCAGCTAAAGATGTTGTGGTCAGATGGGAATTAAGCTCTGAATGTTGCCGCATCAAACTAAACCATGATGCAGTGATCACCATAGGGGGATTAGAGCCAAATAGAATGTTTGGGGAGTTTAGGTTAGGAAGGACTACAGTATTGTGAAGTTTGGAAGTATATGGACCAAAATTTAACATAGTTGCTTCACAACTGCTTAAATTGGTCCAGAAACTTGAGCATGATGATGCACTCACATGGAGTAGAAACTTGAGCTCAAATTTGGCAAGGCAGGATTATTGGGCCATATGAAGGTGCTGTAAAAGTTTCATACCAATTGGATAAACCAAAATGCTACTTGCTTCACAAACATCTCCTCTGGACAGCAACTTGCAATAATTTTGGAGGGAAAATGACTTGAGAAAATGATCCCAAATTTGTTGGAGAGATGTTATAGGGATAGGAGCATGATCTGGTAATTTCTCAGAATTAATGAAGCAATATAAAATATACTTGCTTCACAACCAGAAAATATTAACAAAATCAAAGATTTGGCCCTGTGCTCACATAGATGATTGGATAGGGCTGAAAATTCGAGGAGGGCAATGATATGAGCACATTATGGAGCTTGCAAAATTTCAACTCATTTGGATAACCCTAGATAGCACCTGGAGGAGGGCAATGATATGAGCACATTAAGGAGTGTGCAAAATTTCAACTCATTTGGATAACCCTAGATAGCACTTCCTTCACAAAGGCTTCCCTCAGACATGAACTTTGAAAATTAACAGAGGAAGATTGGCTAGGCAAATAAAGTTGAATTTTGGCACAGGTCAATTAATTGGATAGGAAAAGATGTCCAAAAAGTTTGGGGTAAAATGGGCAAACATAAGTAGCACTTGCTTCACAATGTGCCATTCAGGACAGAATAGGGAAGGAATTAATTGAGCATGATGGGAAACATGGCCAATGAAATATTTTGCCATATATGAGGAAGATATGACCCAAACAATTTATGAGAATTATTTGTGAATTTTGGGAGTGATGGAAATATAGGTTGCTTCACAACCTAGGACAAATTGGGTTATTCCTTTAACAGAAAAAAGGAATATTCCTAAGGAAAATATTATTGGGGTTGGTCCGAGATGGAAATGGCAAGGTCTAGGGATGGATAATAGGATGACAAGCCACTCTGGAAAGAAAGAAGAGGTCATCTTCTTCAGTTTCCAGACCACAAAGCCACGGAAAAAGATATCTTAAGCAAAAACCTCAGAAAATCAAAAGAAAAAGAAATGGCAAAAAATCAGGTTGTGACAACTCTTCCCCCCTTAAAGAAATCTCGTCCTCGAGATTTGGTTGCTCAGGGAACAAGTAGGCATATACTGACTTAAGGAGACCGTTTGCAACTCGGGTATCCTTTTTCCTTTATTGATTGTTCCCATTAAATTCTTCATCTGGCTCACCTGACTGGTTCTGGGGTGGTTTGCTTCACTGTATCCATATCCTGATAGATCTTACCTCATATTTTCATGCTTATACTGGCTCCAATTCTCTTCATATATGCTAACTTAGCTGAGTGTGATTTGTTATCATGACTGAAATATATGTCTGTCTCACAAATCCGAGGGTGATTTCCGATTGTTGTGTCCGTACTGACAAATTTCCATGAATTGGTGATTATATTTTTCTTGCTCACCCAAGCTTTGACTCCTTGCATTGGGTTCCTCCACTAATTGCAGGTCCTTCGGGTTCCAAACAGTGAGGGCATAACCATTTTCCTAACGGATTCTAACTTATCGCAGGAATTTCTGAATCATCCTGACTGGCTCCACTGTCTTGAGTCTCAGATCCATACCAAATATTTGATTGTCGCCTGTCGTGGCCGACATAAAGGGTATGACCTTATATGATAATATCCTCATCCTTGACTGACGGTGGCTCTGGCGGAATTTTTTTTGTTCCAGACAAGCTATCCTTTGGTGATTCACATAAGTGAGGGCACATGCTTCGAGACTGTTATTCCTCATACTGATCATTCATTCTGTCGGTATATCCATGGGATAGTAGGCTGTGTGATGCTTTACCATAGTCGCGGGAATCAAACTATTGAATTGACCTTTGGTCTGACTTCATAGCCCAGATACTCGATACTGACAAGCTTGAGCATATGCGGTTAACTGAGCGGGTTGTCTGGATATGGGTTCCTTACCAAAATTGAGTAGACCTCTTAGGTGAATATCCATGGCGGTCGATACTGTCTCGGACTGTCCGGGGTATCTGCACCATATGGTTCATGCAACCATTTTCATATCTGCACCACTGGTCTTGCTCCTTCATTATTGTTTTCTTGGTCCGGATCCTTGGTTGAAAGAGCTTGGTCATATTATTTCTTCATATTACCATAGGTACTGTCGGGTGCGATCTTTCAGCAATCGTTACTTATCCTCATTCATGTATCGTGTGATAAGAATTTTGACTAGGTTCACACATACTTGCATGCATCTCATTGTTGTCGTCTGGCATACCGGGAGGTGACGAGGGTAAATGATATCGCCTTGTCGGGTATGAGGCAACTGGCCTTTCTGAGTACTGACAAAATTTGTTGTCCCATGTTGTCTTTCTCCAAAACTTGTCGGTTCTTGCATCACCAATTGAGGTGTATAACTGAATTTCTTATTCTGGCATGACTCATGAGATTTCTGGATTCTCACCTTGACTTCACCATCGTACAACTAACTTGCAAGAGATTGGCAGCATGCTCACAATATAAATGAGAATTTAATTCCTGAGGCAGACTTGTTTTCTGACTGATTCTTGCTTCTAACCAAACTGTTGCGGATCTGATTCTTGGAATGCACTGCCAAGTGCTGCCAACTCACAGTGTAATATCACATGCCGTAGTGAGGGAGATTGGATGACTTATGCTAGAATCCATCAGACTATCTTGCTGAGGAATACTAGGTATCATGCTTCAGAAGCTTCCCCCATTAAAGATTTTTTGGGGAAGGACTCGGTACCTTGTGCTGGAAGCTTTCGCAATTGCTTACTGAAGAAGACAGAGTGTCTTGCCTGGGAAATCATCCATATAACATACTGAGGAATCTGGCCCGAGAAGCTTGTCTGGTAGCTTGCGAGGGAAGACTGGGTTGCTTACACCAGAAGCTTCTCGTTGCGATATGCGGACTGATTACCTACTCAATATCTCTGCTGTTGATTACTTATATGAATTGGAGTTTGCGGGACTATCCTCCTTTCTGAGTATATGGCACATCCTTGCTTTCTTCTAGGTATATCATGTTCCAAACTCATCCTCATAGAAGAATCAAACCTTGCATATGAGCCATACCTTTGACTGAAACTGCACTGTTGGTCTTGCACATAGCTTATCTTCCTGTTGATTTGATCACTTCTGCCATGAAGAGTGCACACTGAGGCAAACTTGATTATCTGTACTATTGTATGGAGTGCACGCTAATGCAAACATGATACTGACTGTCCATCCAGGATTCCTTTTTCATTCAGACGAAATATTCCAAATTTCACTGCAGTCTGCTGATAACTTCATTATGTTTATCTAAGCTTCCCAGTATTTGAATTCCTTACTGATTCTTCAGGTCCGGTGTCAATTGACGAGCAAATTTAATAAGTGGAAGATATGGCAACCCCGAAGGCCCAAAGAAAGAAGCAAAAGAAACGACGTAAACAAAAACACACAAGCATACAATAATAAAATTAATCAATCAACATCACATATTACTGCTACTCACACAATATTTTGCATGCACACCTAGGCACACAAATCTCGCGGAAACTCCGGTATTGCGGTCTATTATGCTGTGGCGGTGTGCACGAAAGTGAAATCCATGTGAGGAAGGAATTGGTGTAACCAAGGCTACACCATGCGCTGGCTGAACACCGGTTGGATCTGGATAGATATGGAAGCGAGGACGGACTTGATGATCAAGTAGCGAGACACAAGGTCACGACCACATCATCATCAAGCGTACGAAAGGGAATCGTACATGTCCAAAGAATGGAATGACACGACAATAGTGGTGGAAACTTGCTTGCTGGCATTGCCCTTTTTTGATAACAAACATCAGTAAGGGTTGCCGAAGGGACGAGATGGATGGCACGATTCGGGATAGAGACAAGTATATTACCGAAATAATACGGGTGGGTGGTGTAAAGATATCGACGCGCTACCTGAGCATAACTCCTGCAAATGGTGTCTGGAACACTTGGTACCAGGGCATCACTGTGCTGGGACAGATACAACGCCGAACATCGAAGAGCAAGCATGCAAAGAAGGAGGGTGCAGGTAGTGGATCGAAACTGATGCCACCTACACTCACAAGATTAACCGTTGGCGACAAGATAATAATCTATATGCATGCTATGCAACAAACAAATGCAGCAATCAAGTGCAACGAAGCCAGCAAACTCTATACTACCGCATTCTAACATTCGCGCGGGTTAGGGCGTTCTACAGCCAGACCTGCTCTAATACCAAGCCTGTGGCACCCCGGCTCAGAGAAACCAGAACGCCCCGTATTCCAGCCCAGAGATCGAGGAGAAGTCTTTTGGAATACGGCACTGCTTAGCATAGAACAAATCAGCTCTTTATTATGATCTATATGGGTACAGGTGGATTACATCGGCACGGCGACACGACGCGTGCCACGGTTGCTCCATGCAAGTAGCAGAATAACACGGAGCAGCGGAACAGCGATGATGGTGATGAACTCCACTCTGCAGGGACTCTGACTGGAATGCTTATCCTAGCTCGCAAACAAGGGATCCACAACAAACAAGCAATCAAATCCGGCATGACCTGCAAACTGGCATGACACGCCATGTCAGTACATTGAATGTACTTGCAAGCTCACAGCAACCAGAAGCAATCAAGACAAACAACAGCATGGCAATTACAGGTTAACAAGGATTAGCAGGATATTAATAGATCAATCATAGCATGAACAAGATGGACATGATAAAGCTAGAACAATACGATCATGGCATGAATATATGAACATGATGATACTAGCATGCAACATGATGAATCTATCATGCACCAACATACACTGGTGCGTGTCGGTCCTAAACAAACGGTTTTTTACCCCTTTCTACGATGGCATTTGGAACCGTCGCCAGGTGAGTGTGTGCGATAGGGTGTCCTTCCCGCACGACCCAGAAATCGTCGGGGATAGGCCCTCCTGGGACCCAGGCTGGGGCCGTGTGCGATCGGGCGAGGCATAGAAACCCAATCATTAATGTAGGTATGTACATCCCACACGGTAATTCGAGAAAATCATTTCCGTAGGTATGTACATCCCACATGGTAATCCGAGAAAATCATTTCCGTAGGTATGTACATCCCACACGGTGAATCCCAGAAAATCATTTCCGTTCGTATGTATATCACACACAGTCAATGCAAGGAATACGTTTCCGTTCTTATGTACACCCCACACATTCAATCCAGGGAAAACATTTCCGTTCGGACGTAAATCCCACACATTTTTATGTGTAGGCTTGTGTGTGAAAGGTGTAACTATCACACATGGTCTTCCTTGGTTAACTGTTTGCTTTTATCAACTATATCAAACACGATTTGATGAAGAAAATTGTGTGGCATTGGGCTATCCATCGCAAGCGCTTTTACTACTATAACCATTTGCAAAGGTCCATGACCATCTGTTCTTTTTAATTTTTGCCTGTAATTTATTATTCTAATTGGAAATTTTGAAATAAGAAACGTGCAATTCAAATTCTCAGCGTAATGGTTCAACAATGAATCCATAAGTAAAATTGTCAGTACAATATGTTCAGTAATTACAGGATTAGGCAGCAATTAACTATGATGAACTGCAGTATTTAAAGGTGGTAAAGGTGAAGAGACAAGTGTAAATCATTTTGACTGCCGACGGTGTTGAAGAAGTGGAATGCCCATAATGTGGCTTCCTGCATGCCATAGGCACGAACCACTTTTTTCCAACCCCTTGTGACGATCGCCCGCCCATCCTTCACCCCCTTCAGGAAGACTTCTAGAGCATTATCATGGTAGCATGAATTATATACTTTAACCTTAGTAGCCTCCACTCCGGTCATGTAGTTTGCAAGGTAATCATCAAAATAGCTTCAAAACCATCGAAAAGAGAAAAATATCGATATCGAGGTCTAATAGAGTAACTTGTTGTGGGTAGGGGAAAAGGCAACACATTACTTACCATCCCAAAGTTCACTGTAGTCTTCGACAAAGTGTAAATAAAGAGCTTAATTCCAATCACCCATTTCTTTCGCCTAACAATCTTTCTTAGTTTTCTCACTTGACGCTTGTTCATGAATATCTCATTGCCCCATACACAAAAGGGATCGAAGCATGGATCAAGACTTCATATATGTACCTACAAGCAACCAAGAAATGTTAGAAGCTAAACCGAGATTGCGAAATGATGTAAAATTCAACTACCTATGTTCCTAAGTACAAGTTTTTTCTTGAGATTTCAATATGAACTACATACGGATGTATATAGAATTATAGATATAGTTTAGATTAGAATCTAGATTCACTCATTTTGCTCCTTATGTAGTATATATTGGAATCTCTAAAATACTTATATTTAGGAATAGATGGTGTATAAGACATGGGATGCAGCTAACCTCGACGGCAAACAACAAGCAGATCGCCATTGTAGCCCAATGTAAGTACATGGAAAGCCAATGCTAACTACAACAGGGTTAACATCCACCAAAAATAGCAAATGGTAATAAAACGGCAGCATCTGTAGTGATATCTTCATTTTGAAAGAGTAGCACGGTAGCAAGGTGACGGATTAAAAATGGATAGAACTATTAATTGCAACAGGCTTAACAACATCCTAATTCATGTTTTGTAAGTTTGTAGCCATTGAAATACAACTCTTTAAAGATGGATACAACTTTAATTGCAACAGGCTTAATGGCCATTGAAACCGGTACTGATAAAAAGTCAATTGGCAGAGTTAAACATCACGGGGCAGGTGCTGCCAGAGCAGATAATGGCCCAGTTATCTACAAAAAGGTAGGGAAAATAGCTCAAACGTGTTAGGCATGTTTACTACAACATGCTTAATACATCGACAGTACAAAACATAGCCATTAATTGCAACTGGTATTGGTAAGATTGAACTGGTGGGTACATACTTGGTAAGTCCTGAGAGGTAGTTCCTGGGGCACTTCATCTTGGCCAGAGCCCGCCCAAAGTCAGCGGAGGCGAGCTATTCCTCCGGGTCGAAGAGTGGATCAGTGCCACTGACATGTGTACCTATAGGCAACCAGTAAATGGGTAGAAGTTAAACTGCAATTGCACAAATTATGTGAAATATTGTAAGACATGGGATGCAGCTCACCTCGACGGCAAACAAAAGCATCGGCCGTTATGACCCTGTGTAAGTACATGGACATGCATGTTAAGTGCAATAGGGTTAGCATCCACTAAAAATAGCAAATGGGCAGCATCTCTAGTGATATCCTGAGTCATGTATTGTAAGTTTGTTGCTGGTATTGGTGAAATTGAGCTGGACAAGGTAATATTTGAACATCACACAATGTGTAGTACTGAAATAAACAAGGCACGAACATGCTTAATACATCAACCGTACAAATCATAGCCATTGCAAGTGGTATTGGTAAGATTTAGCTAGTCGATCTTACTGTTAAGTCCCGGGGTAGTCGCCGGGGACTTCATCGGGCTGAGCCTGCACCATGTCGGCGGCGGCGGCGGAGGCGAGGTGTTCCTCCGGGTTAACACGCACAGCGGCCATCGCGCCATGGACCGCCTTCAGCTCCTGGCAGGGGGGGATTTGGAGGCATGAGGATGTTTCGCAGGCGCCATTTAAGCAATCAGGCTGGGGACGTGATAGAGATCGGTGGGTTACCTGACTGGATCCGAGCAGAATGTAGATGTGGTTGAAGCCATGGTTGCGGCGGCGGCAATTTGAGATGCCGGTAGGGGGAGGCGCGACGGAGGGGGATACTAAGGGGAAGGGGATGTGGTTGGAGGAATAAATTCTGAAATCGCGTGCCTAATGAAAATTTCAGTGCGAAATGTGAAACTTGGGCGGGGGAAGCACACAACACAGACGAAGCACGTAAAATACTCGTGTGCGAGAAAAAGGAAAGTTGGCAGATCCCGTCTCCAAAAAAATGTACTCGTGTTCTTGATTTTTTTCGGTCAATGGTACGCCTGGTTTATTAGGAAATATCAGACAGGTAACTGACTTATGGGTCATTAACGCAAAAAACGCAGACGGGTATGGCATAGAAATCATGTGTTTTGTGATCTTCTAATGATTAACGCAAAAAGGCGCACACGGGCACACATGCTAATCAACGCTCAAAGCCCTCAAAGGATGCTCTTACCGACATTGTACGTTAATACTACAAACTTAAAGTACTACTGATAATTTACTATAATATTACAAACTTAAACTAATTCTCACATGCTGCCATCACGACATGTTGGCCAGACGCCGGCGTTCTCCTTCCCGGCCTTGTAGGCGACAGCCCACCGTGCTTCTATCTCCACCAAGCTCTCCTCACCATGGCGTGCAGCCTATTTTTTCTTGCGGCGGCGGGACTCTCTTTTCTTGATTGCTTTCTGCCTTTTCCGCTCCTTCTGTGCGGCTTTGGCCGCCTCTAGATCCACCACCCATACGGCCATGGCAGCCTCAAAGTCCACCCATGTAACTGTCTGGCTGCCGGCGGCGATGAACTCGGTGCGGCGAGATGCTATCGCTTCCTTACCATGTGTGCAGTCGCAGGCGGCGAGGAACGCGGTGCGGCGGGATGCCATCTCTTCCTTACCAGTTACTGTGCGCTACGGTGCCATGGACGACGCCTAGAGAGAGCTCTAGGACGGAGGGGCCGGGTAGCCGTACAGTGCGGTGGTATTCAAGAGCTAAACCACAAACGACAACAGAAATTTGGCTTCCCTTACAATTTTGCTTGTTCATTATCGCACATGGTTCATCTCCGTCGCTTCCGAAAACAGTGTGCGCTGAGCCTATTGTGTGTTGAGTTATGATTGGCCGGAACCCCAGCCACGCGGATCGCACGTGTGCATCGTTGGATCCACCGTGCTCGAACGGCAATCCACGTCCCTCAAATCACACTCGTGCACCTGTAGCTGGATTGGACTTATATGTGCTAAATGCCTAGAAAATGCACATAATCCCCTAAATATGGTAAATGAGCCCGGAAAAATGCCAAATTTGAACACGGTGATTTGCAGGGTGTATGTACTTCATAGAAAAAAACTCCAGGGCAAAGAACGAAGAAAATTTGGATTCCCCTTCAATCTTGAGGATTTCCCTTTCAAAAGCATGGAACTTCCTCGGTGATGGTCCGATTTATGAAGGGCGTGCATGACAACATAAGCCAAATGTTCTCAAATTTTAACCAAGGCATGGTGAGGTCATACCATGGCACCATGCGAGGCGTCATGTTTTTTAAGCATATATTTCATTTTTTTCTATAGTTGAAAACCCAACAAACAGACATTTGTGGTTGACTATTGCCACACATTTCATCGAAATATCTGTCCATTCCTTGTAAAAGCATGTGAATTTACTAAATGGCACGAGCATGGTTTTCTAGGCCGTTCTTGTGGACCCTTTCATGCATCGATTGTTTGAACTTGAATTATGCGCATTAATGCCTAGGAAATGCACATAATCCCCTAAATATGGCAAATGAACCCGGAAAAGTGCCAAATTTGAACACAGTGATTTGCAGGTTGTATGCTCATCATAGAAAAAACTCGTGGACAAAGGACAAAGGAAATTTGGATCCCCCTTCAATCTTGGTGATTTCCCACTCGAAACCATGAAACTTCCTCGGTGATGGTTCGATTTATGAAAGGCGCGCATCACGACATAAGGAAAACATTCTCCAATTTATACCAGTGCATGGTGAGGCCATGCCATGACACCACGCCAGGCGTCATGTTTTCCAATCATGTGTTTCACTTTTTGTATAGTTGTTAATCGAGTAAACGACGCGTTTATGGTTGACTATTGCCACACATTTCCTTGAAATATCTGCCCATTCCTTGTAAAAGGCATGAGAATGTGCTAAATAACACGAGCATGGTTTTCCAGACCATTCTTGTGAACCTTTTCATGCACTGATTGTTCGAATTTGAATTATGTCCATTAATGCCTAGAAAATGCACATAATCCCCTAAATATGGTAAATGAGCCCGGGACAATGTCAAATTTGAACACGTTGCATTTGAGGCAGTATGTTGATTGTTGGAAAAATACTGGATGACAAACTAGGACAGAAATTAGGATTCCCCTTCAATCTTGGGGATTTTCCCTCTCGAAAGGATGAAACTTCCTCGGATGATGGTTCGTTTTATTAAAGGCGCGCATCACGACATAAGGAAAACATTCTCCAATTTTTACGAGGGCATGGTGAGGCCATACCATGGCACCACACCAGGCATCATATTTTCCAACCATGTGTTTCATTTTTTGTATAGCACGAGCATGGTTTTCCAGACCGTTCTTGTGCACCTTTTCATGCACCGATTGTTCAAATTTGAATTATGTGCGTAATTAATGCCTAGAAAATGCACACAATCCCCTAAATATGGTAAATGAGTTCGGAAAAATGTCAAATTTGAACACGTTTCATTTGAGGTGGTATGTTGATCGTTGGAAAAAAAACTGAATGACAAACTAGGATGGAAATTTGGATTCCCCTTCAATCTTGGTGATTTCCCTCTCGAAAGCATTGAACTTCCTTGGTGATGGTTCGATTTATGAAGGGCGTGCATGAAGACATAAATCAAACCTTCTTAGCTTTTAACCAGGGCACGGTGAGGCCATATCATGGCACCATGCCAGCCGTCATGTTTTTCAAGCATATATTTCATTGTTCTATAGTTGATAACCCACTAAATGACGCGTTTGTGGTTAACTATTGTCACGTGTTCCATTGAAATCTCTGCCCGTTCTTTGTAAAAGGCTTGAGAAATTAATAAATACCACGAGTATGGTTTTTCCAGACCGTTCTTGTGCACCCTTTCATGCACCAATTGTTTGAATTTGAATTGTGTGCATTAATGCCTACAAAATGCACATAATCCCCTAAATATTGTAAATGAACCCGGAAAAGTGTCAAATTTGAACACGGTGATTAGCAGGGTTTATGTTCATCGTAGAAAAAAACTCATGGATGAAGGACAAATGAAATTTGGATTCCCATTTAATCTCGGTGATTTACTACCGCACACGTTTCATCTTCGTCGCCTCTGCAAACCATGTGTGTTCACTCACACATGCAAAAGGACAAGAAAACCCTCACCCACTTCGTCCCCACTCACTCGTCGTGGACTCCTCCGCAACTCTGCGCCCTAAGGTCGACGGCTGTTGGTGGCGGGCGTAGGTTGCGCTCCAAACAGCACCGGATTTCGCCTCCACCGCTTTCCGCCGCCTATCTGCACCGACATTCTAGACTCTGGTCGACTGGGGTTTTCTGTGGGGTTGTGCCGGGGATTTTTATCATGGAGAAGGTAATCAACTTAATTAGCAAAATATTCACTCACCTCTTATCGCAGTCCGTCCGTCGCTGTTAATCAACCGGTGGAAATCGCCGTGGAATCATTTTTGTTCTAGCTGATTCGTGGGTGTTCATTCATGTGTGCACAGTGCGAGCACAAATCGGGCAACTGTGGCCGTGGCAAGTCGGAAAAGAAGTTCTATCTCACCATTCTGGATGACTTCAGGGAGCACTCGGTATGTTCAATCTCAACTTACCATGATCGGCATGGCCTAAATTTGTGAACATATACCGTCTGTTGCTACATTATCAATATATTTGCATCAAATCTTTGTTACATTATCTATTTTTAATTCTATACTTTTGTACTTTGCTTGCATCTATGTATGGATATATTCTATCAATTACTCCCATATTTGCATCTTGCTCGGTTATTTCAATATATCTAATTTACGATCTTAATTTTCATTTCAAGCAGTACATCCCTTGCTTTGAAAGAACACTAGTAGAAGGAAATCTTGGGCTTTACTTTGCTAATTAACAGGATTTTATTATGCGTTAGTAAATAGTAAGATGAAGAAAAATGTGATATACTAGCTACAATAGCGCCTAAGGGCCCAAAAATTTCTTGAATAGGAATTCTAGGATTCCATTCTTTTATCGCATTGGGATGTTTTGAATTGTTGAATAAACCAATTCGAGAACAGTTGGATGCCGACAAAATCATCAAAGAGTGGTATTCTTTATTTCGATTCAACAAAGTGCCAATAGCTTCTGGATGTTGGCTAAGTGATTCAATCTTCGCCTTGGAATAAAAAGAATTGATATTGGCGCGATCTAACCTATTATGGGGAATCGGTCCTTACTCCCAGGATGTCATATTGAAAACGCAACATGGATTTAGAATGACAGTTAGCGTAAAACTTGATAAAGATGGGCACTCCTATTTTAATGCGGACCTTTGGAGAAAAATGTCTAAGTGGTATGAACTGAAAGCTGGCAATAAAATTCTAGTGCGTGCACCATAGTCTGGTCTAATTAACATGGATGTTTACTTTCCCAACGTCATCAGCCGATCAAATTCTGATCGAGGTTAGTGTCCTTTCAACTTTCTCCATGTTGTCATATTACTATTTAAGCAACCAATTGGTCACTATTTAAGCAACCAATTGTGATATCATATTCTGACTCCGTTCCTAGGCAGTAACAAATTCTGTTTACCAATTTATGCACACTATATATTCTTCCGCCATGTTCTGAATAAATAATACCTTTCCACCTTTTAAGCAGGATTTGTTGGATACATAGTGAGCGATCTGTATGTTACCAAGCGTACCAAATTTCACTGGAAGGACTTGAAGCATGTCATAAACTTTTTGGATAATCTGACCGAGATAGCACAACGTATAAACGCTAGATTTTGGATGGGATTAATTAGACCTATGGTGCACACACTGAACAAGACCAATTGTGTGCACAAAGCGCTGGTAAAAATTCTTATTTTAATGTTGATGCTCATAAACTATATATATCTTCAACGATATGTTACAATTGTTTTTTTATTCTACATGTCAATAAAAATTGCCCCCTGTAGCCGTTCCTGGATCGATTTCCCGGCGTGGTCGAATTACACTTGTGGCTGCTAATAACGCCAAAGTGATTGCAAGGTACTGCATTTCCTGCAAAAATGGAACCATTCAAATTAACAAGTTCTCACGTCTCGTGGCAATGCATCCATATTGGAAAATTGGAGACACTGTTCTACTCCTGCTCTACCAAGGCACAAGAGGGCTCTTCCTTTTCATTGACGAGATGCCGAGTCACCGTGATCAAGCCGCTTCCAGTGGATAGTTGTGGTTGTTGGCCCTCAGCCTCTTAAAATGTGCTAGTTGTTACTATATATGTTAAGTATGTAGATATGGACCATATGGTTGTTGGCCCTTAGCCTCTTAAAATGTGATAGTTGTTACTATGTTAAGTATGTAGATATGGACCATATGATTGTCAAAACCGTGTTACGAAGATCCTCCTTTTGTCGAATAGTGTAACCACTATATATATGTTACTCAAATGTTGTTACCCAAGTTCATAAATTTTCATGGAAAGTATTAGTATCGCATACAGTTCATTGAGTTTAAGCGCAGTCCGATGTCCGTAAGGCATTTGCATATTAAATGTCCATATTGCAAATTCACACACATGTTCACATAAGGAAACGTATGTGTAACATACTAATCATCGCACACGAGTACTCGCAGATGCTCATGTGCGATACTCCTAGCCACCGCAAGCAACTAGTTTGCATTTTTCAAAGTTTTTTGTACACACAGAATCACACACAAAGTAACTATATTGACGTCTGTGTTGTAATTTCTCATTGCAAACAGTTCATCTGAGTCGGCTGTTTTCCATGTATCACACACATCTTGTATACACGACTCGTTTGTGTACTTTTGGCTTATCGCAAACAGTTCATCCATGTGAATTGTATGCTGCATATCACACACATCTTGTTAAGTTGAACCGTTTCTGTTGTGTTCCCTAATCAAAAACAGTTCGTCCGAGTTAACCGTATGCCGTATATCACACACACATTGATATGGCTGCCCATTTCTGTTGTTCTACCTCATCACAAACAGTTCAAATGAATTAACCGTGTGTCCTGCATCGCACACACATTGTTGTGGTTGCCCCTTTCTGCTGTTCTGCCTCACCCCAGACAGTTTGAATGGATTAACCGTATGACCTGCATCACACACGCAACTAAAATCTTAACCGTGTTTGATGCATCCATTATCCCAAACGTTTTGCACCTTTTTTGATGTGTTTTTTACACCACCGTTTGCGATTATTGCATCGCACACAGTTTCGGCAAAGGGTCTCTGATCGTAGTGTCACGTTAGCAGTCTCCTGCAGTAGTGATACTTTGCTCGGGTTATCTCGTAACCATCACACGCATTAGCTTAGCATCACAAACATCACACGGTCATCTCAGGATCCAATCAAGCTTGGTATTACAATACCATAGTAATCATTACTGACCACAAGGAGCTTGACACAATTGACTCTCGCATAATACCACAAATATCCAAAAACTCTGTATCCTCGATACCACGGTGATCATCTCACGATCACAATCAACCTCTTTCTCATCATCGAACCAGGGTTGTTATTAAGCACATTATTATTACTGTTGACCCACACTGTGACCAACTATGAACTGGGCCCTTATCTGCGGGCGCGGCTATCGATAGATTTAATACACAGTCTACAGAGGTAGCGCATTGTACCCACACCACGGAACCCATGGCCTCGCACTCCCATTTGGGTGGACCAACAGCGTTCCGACAAAACCTTCCTACTGCCATGTTACTCTCCCGGCCACTCCGACCAACTCCCCTTTGGGCTAAGTCATGGGTGGCCCCGTGCCTACCAAAGGCATCAACGACCACCGTTGTGGCAAAACATAAACGGTCCCAAACAGGGACAAAAGCATGCAAAAAAACTTAGGCACACAAGGCTTATGCCGTCCTACCCGGCCAAGGTAGCGCCCGCGCATAACCTTCCCTCATTGGAGGCACGGCGAGAGGCATGACAATAGACCCAGCTAGGACCTCCCAATAAAAGGCAAATGTGGTTGCACTGGTCAGCTCGATATGGTGGCACCATGACTCAGCCAACAGTTGTTCAAGTTCAATTAAGTCCGGTTAAACTTGAATGCAATAAGCTGAGTCATATGAAAATAACATGATGCAACTACAATGCATGAGCAGGATATCAACATAAGCATGGATGCAACATAAACCTTAAGCATAACAACAGTGAATCATTTATCCAGATGAGCATGGCATACTGACGAGCATGTATATCACAAGCATAACACTACTCATAAGCATAGCATAACCACTAGTATCAACAATAAATACCATACAAGCACATAACGGCAATACTACCAAGTAATCATGTAATCAGCTAGATGCAAAGGAACATGCACACCGACGGTACTCGGTAATAGACGATGGTCATGCACCGAAGCACAACCAACACCAACCAGTACTACTACCAAGCATCACATACGAAAGTAATACCAACAAGCAAATGATAACCAGGTGCATCGAAACATAGCACGAAGGTGAACATGAAACTATAAGCAGTACCGAAACAACGGTACCAGCTGCAGATGAACAAACAGACAGCTATTAAATGTTCAAGTTAAAAACCATGGCTACTGCATGGCCATCATGAAAATGGTGGTTGTGGCTTGCCTGGGGATGAAGAAGGCTCCGGGAAGAAGTGCGGTGAAACCGCGGAAAGATTCGCCAGAAAAGATTCTCTCTTAAAGGGGGCTGATTAGGGGCAAGGGCAAAATGGTTATTTGCAGTATGTCAAACCATAGTTAAAATGATACCAAAAGTTCGGGCTCGAAGAGACAAAAATGTGTGCGTTGGATTCACCTCAATCGGAGTCTCGAGCAAAAAGTTATAGCCCGACGAAGTGAAGGGACCAATCTGTAAAAAGATTTCTACAAACAGGCCACTGAGGACAAAACAGAAAACGTATTTTAGCTAAATACCCTTTCAAAACTGAGGAAACGAATTTTGAGCTGAAACACAATGTAAATGCGCTTTCCAGCTGGGAAGACGTATCCCGGGGAATACGCCTCCACTTATCCAGCATGGCAAGGCGGGGCCGGGCGGCTAAGAGGATTACAGGTGGGGTCTGCTGGATCTCTCTCTCTCCTCTCGCTCCTTCTTCCTCCTCCCGACACGAAGAACAGAGGGGGACAGGGGCGATCTGCCGGCAATGGAAGCGGCTGCACTGGCGAACTACTCCGGTCGGCGAGGGGTCAGGCGGGCATGCCGACGAGTACCGCGTCCAGAGAGGGTCTCGGACAGGCGCGGGGAGGGTGGAACAGGACGGCAGAGGTGGCTCTAGCCGAGCGCAGACGGCGAGGGCCACGGCGGCTCCGGCCGTCTCCGGCCAAGGAGAGGCCACCGTCGGGGTCGTGGAGGAGTTTCGCACCCGTCTAGAGGCATCTAGGGCACTGGGAGGACCGGGGCGAGAGCAGCTCCAACGCCAGCGGGTGAGGCTTCGGGCGAACTTGGGCATGTGGCCACGGCGGCTCCAGCGGCCAAAGAAGGGGTGGGGGAGGCTTGTGGTGGTCCGGTGAGTGCTAAGGTGGCAACAGTAAGGAGGGAGGGGCTCGGCTTCGACCGAATTTAGCCGGGGTACCGCGGCGGACATTGTGGCAATGCAGGGCAATGGGAGCTCCTCGAGCTCGGGGAGGTGGCTAGGCGAGGCTCTGGGAGGTGGAGAAGGCGAGTGATGAGCTCGGACGAGGCCGGGGTGGGCTTATACAGGCTGGGTAAGGCGGTTCGAGCTGGATGCCGCTGCTCACGTCCGGCCAAGCTCTGGCGATGGCCAGCGAGCACGGGGTGGCACGGGAAGGCGACGAGAGGGAAGCGGGCGACTGGCAGAGCTCACGGAAACGAGTATCACTCGAGGACACGAGGAGGAAGACGCCGCGGCGCGAACAGAGCTGGTCGGCTATAGCGCTCCCGTTGGCGCTCACTTCTCGGCAATGGGGACGGCTCACCGGGGACGAAGACGGAGGGGGCAAGGGCTCATGGTGACGCAGTAGATCACGGGGAGGCTACTGGACATGGCTGAGGGTCGAGATGATGAGAGAACGGATGAGCACAGCGCCGCGGTTTCTAGAGCGCGTCGGTTTGGCACGTCCGCCCCGTGGTCACCGCATGAGCTGGCATGAAGAAGAGCCAAATGGTGGCAGTTGTTGTCTAGGGGAGGGACCATCCAGGGGAGGTTGCAAATGAGCTAAACACTCGGCTAAAGATGTTGTGGTTAGATGGGAACTAAGCTTTGAATGTTGCTGCATCAAACTAAACCGTGATGCAGTGATCACCATAGGTGGGATTAGAGCCAAATAGAATGTCTGGGGCGTTTAGGTTAGGAAGGACTACAGTCTTGTGAAGTTTGGAAGGATATGGACCAAAATTTAACGTAGTTGCTTCACAACTACTTAAATCGCACCAGAAACTTGAGCATGATGATGCACTCACCTAGAGTATCAACTTGAGCTCAAATTTGGAAAGGCTGAGTTATTTGGCCATATGAAGATGCTGTAAAAGTTTAATACCAAATGGATCAACCAAAAAGGTAGTTGCTTCACAAACATCTCCTCTGGACAACAACTTGCAATAATTTTGGAGGGAAAATGACTTGAGGAAATGATCCCAAATTTGGTGTAGATATGTTATAGGGATAGGAGCATGATCTAGTAATTTATCAGAATTAATGAAGCAATATAAAATATACTTGCTTCACAACCTGAAAATATTAACAGAATCAAAGATTTGGTCCTGTGCTCACATAGATGATTGGATAGGGCTGAAAATTGGAGCAAGGCAATGCTATGAGCACATTAAGGAGTGTGCAAAATTTCAACTCATTTGGATAACCCTAGAAAGCACTTCTTCACAAAGGCTTCCCTCAGACGGGAACTTTGAAAAATCACAGAGGAAGATTGGCTAGGCAAATAAAGTTGAATTTTGGCAAAGGTC
Organism: Aegilops longissima; assembly: GCA_021605205.1. NCBI lineage: Eukaryota > Viridiplantae > Streptophyta > Magnoliopsida > Poales > Poaceae > Aegilops > Aegilops longissima. Next base: position 408,710,373 of record CM038682.1, read on the forward strand.
AATTATTTGGATAGGAAAAGATGTGCAAAAAGTTTGGGTTCAAATAAAGATAGATAGCACTCGCTTCACAATGTGCCATTCAGGACAGTATAGGGAAGGAATTAATTGAGCATGATGGGAAATATGGCCAATGAAATATTTTGCCATATTTGAGGAAGATATGACCCAAACAATTTATGAGAATTATTTGGGAATTTTGGGAGTGTTGGAAATATAGGTTGCTTTTCAACCTAGGACAAATTGGGTTATTCCTTTAATAGAAAAAAGGAATATTCCCAAGGAAAAGATCATTGGGGTTGGTCCGAGATGGAAATGGCAAGGTCTAGGGATGGATAAGAGGATGACAAGCCACTCTAGAAAGAAAGAAGAGGTCCTCTACTTCAGTTTCCAGACCACAAAGCCCCGGAAAAAGAAATCTTAAGCAAAAACCTCAGAAAATCAGAAGAAAAAGAAATTGCGAAAAATTAGGCTGTGACAGGAGGTGCCGTGCCGACAGGTGCTTGAGTGCTTGACTAAACAGGAGGCGTGCGAGCTATACGCTGCACAGGCTCACCGGGAAGCGAGCCCTATGACTTCCATGGCCACCCACCTTGCTCGCATCCTCTCCATTAATGGCGCCCAAGCCGCAGTTTAATACGGTTTTTAAATATAAAACACTCATCGCAAACGTTTTAGTTAGAACACTCGTATGCAAACCAACAACTTCCCCAGGAAGCCAAGGGAAAATGTACCGAGCAGGATTTGTGCAGCTCTTGATCGCAAACGTTTTAGTTAGAACACACGTATGCAAACCGACAACTTCCCCAGGAAGCCAAGAGAAAATGTGCCGAGCAGGATTTCTGTAGCTCTAGATCGCAAATGTTTTAGATAGAACACCCATATGCAAAGTGAGAGCTATGGTCTTCCCCCTTAAGTCGGGGGAAAATTCCCTGCGCAGGATTTGTGCATCCCTTCAATGCAAACGGTTGTTTTGGATGACCCTGTGCAACCACGTACATTGGAAAGATTTGCATCTGTCATATTGGGTATGTTGCCATTTGTCGAACTAGAAATATTGGCATTTGTTGATCTAGTAACATTGCCATTTGTCAATCCTTGTAACACTACGATTTGTCAAAATATGCAGCTAAAAATCACTAGCACTATCTAATTTTTGCAACTAAAATTCAGTAATTAAGCATAGATTTTATTCATAGATTAAGGAGACGGTCTTAATTTATACAAACAGTTCAACTCGACAGCTAAACCGACTAAACTTTTCCCAAATTGTTGCCAACCACGTACTGAAATAGCTAGTTCAACTATACATACTAGCTAATTTTAAGTACGTTGTATAGTTCCACCACATCTATAGTCAGATGAACTTAACAAAATAGCCCCTAAATACTACTACTACGGATGGGCTTTGTGCTACTTCCGGCAGCTTCTCCTCTACCGAGCATGCTCAGTAAGAGGCAGAGGAGGAGGAGCCTACCGACGAGCTGGACAACTACAATACGGTGCATGTCGCTACTTCACATTCAACGACGATCGCCAGCTCGAACGCCCACTGCCTGTCCAGACGACCCCTCTCGAAGCGGCCGGACTGCTCGTAGATCTCCTGATTCCTCGTCTCTGCGTCGGTGTGTGCTGCGGCCACGGCTGCGGTAAGGCTCTTTGCATGCTCGACGAGGCGCTCCTCCTCCTCCCATAGGAACTCGATGTAGCGCGCAAGGTCGCTGATGCACGTGCGGGCCTCCACCTCCGCCTCCCTCCTTCGCACGGCGGTGGCAGAGCAGGTGATGATCCCGGCGGTCGATGATGGGCAGGCGGCCACGGCGGCCGATGATGTGGTGGCGGCCACGACGGCCACCTCCAGCCTTTGGGCCGCAATGGCGGAGCGGGTGATGGCCGGCAGTGGGGTGGCAACCACGACGGCCACCTCCCGCCTTCGGGCTGCAGTGGAGAAGCGCGTGATTGCCGGTAGTGGGGTGGCGGCCACGACGACCACCTCCCGCCTTCGGGCCGCGGCGGTGGAGTGGGCGATGGCCCTGGCTTTCGACGGTGGTGTGGTGGCAACGGCGGTCGGCCTTGTTGGCCGACGGCATCGGCAATGAGCGCAGCCGGCTGTTCTGTTGGGGAACGTTGCATAAAATAAAAAATTTCCTACGCTCACCAAGATCCATCTATGAGTTCATCTAGCAACGAGTGAGAGAGATGCATCTACATACCCTTTGTAGATCGCGTGCGGAAGCGTTCAAGAGAACGGGGTTGAGGAGTCGCTCGTCGTGATCCAAATCACGGAGATCCTAGCGCCGAACGGACGGCACCTCCTCGTTCAACACACGTACGGTCGGCATGACGTCTCCTCCGTCTTGATCCAGCAAGGGGAAGGAGAGGTTGATGAAGATCCAAAGCAGACGACGGCGTGGTGGTGGATGCAGCAGTACTCCGGCAGGGCTTCGCCAAGCAACTTGGGAGGAGGAAGAGGTGTAGCAGGGGGAGGGAGGCGCCAAGTGCAAGGGTGCGGCTTCCCTCCCTCCCCCCCTCTATATATAGGGTCCCCAGGGGGGCGGCGGCCCTAGGAGATGGGATCTCCTAGGGGGGGCGGCGGCCAAGGGGGATGGAGTGACCCTCAAGGCAAGTGGGGCGCCCCCTCCCCTAGGGTTCCCAACCCTAGGCGCAGAGGGGGGGGGCCCGGGGGGAGCGCACCAGCCCACCAGGGGCTGGTTCCCCTCCCACTTCAGCCCATGGGGCCCTCCGGGATAGGTGGCCCCACCCGGTGGACCCGGGACCCTTCCGGTGGTCCGGTATAATCCGGTGACCGAAACTTTCCCGATGGCTGAAACAGCACTTCCTATATATAATTCTTTACCTCCGGACCATTCCGGAACTCCTCGTGACGTCTGGGTTCTCATCCGGGACTCCGAACAACTTTCAGTTTGCTGCATACTCGTATTCATACAACCCTAGCGTCACCGAACCTTAAGTGTGTAGACCCTACGGGTTTGGGAGACATGCAGACATGACCGAGACGGCTCTCCGGTCAATAACCAACAGCGGGATATGGATACCCATGTTGGCTCCCACATACTCCTCGATGATCTCATCGGATGAACCAAGATGTCGAGGATTCAAGCAACCCCGTATACTATTCCCTTTGTCAGACGGTATGTTACTTGCCCGAGATTCGATCGTCGGTATCCCAATACCTCGTTCAATCTCGTTACCGGCAAGTCACTTTACTCGTACCGTAATGCATGATCCCGTGACCAAACACTTGGTCACTTTGAGCTCATTATGATGATTCACTACCGAGTGGGCCCAGTGATACCTCTCCATAATATGGGGTGACAAATCCCAGTCTCGATCCGTGTCAACCCAACAGACACTTTCGGAGATACCTGTAGTGCACCTTTATAGTCACCCAGTTACGTTGTGACGTTTGGTACACCCAAAGCACTCCTACGGTATCCGAGAGTTACACGATCTCATGGTCTAAGGAAAAGATACTTGACATTTGAAAAGCTCTAGCGAAACGAACTACACGATCTTGTGCTATGCTTAGGATTGGGTCTTGTCCATCACATCATTCTCCTAATGATGTGATCCCGTTATCAATGACATCCAATGTCCATAGTCAGGAAACCATGACTATCTATTGATCAACGAGCTAGTCAACTAGAAGCTCACTAGGGACATGTTGTGGTCTATCTATTCACATGTGTATTACGATTTCCGGATAATACAATTATAGGATGAATAAAAGACAATTATCACGAACTAGGAAATATAATAATAATCCTTTTATTATTGCCTCTAGGGCATATTTCCAACAGTCTCCCACTTGCACTAGAGTCAATAATCTAGTTACATTGTGATGAATCGAACACCCATAGAGTTCTGGTGTTGATCATGTTTTGCTTTCATGGAAGAGGTTTAGTCAACGGATCTGCGACATTCAGATCCGTATGCACTTTGCAAATTTCTATGTATCCATCTTGAACATTTTCACGAATGGAGTTGAAGCGACGCTTGATGTGTTTGGTCTTCTTGTGAAACCTGGGCTCCTTAGCAAGTGCAATAGCTCCAGTGTTGTCACAGAAGAGTTTGATCAGCCCCGACACATTGGGTATGACTCCTAGGTCGGTGATGAACTCCTTCACCCAAATTGCTTCATGCGCTGCCTCCGAGGCTGCCATGTACTCCGCTTCACACGTAGATCCCGCCACGACGCTCTGCTTGCAGCTACACCATCTTACTACTCCACCATTCAACATATACACGTATCCGGTTTGTGACTTAGAGTCATCCAGATCTGTGTCGAAGCTCGCGTCGACGTAACCCTTTACGACGAGCTCTTCGTCACCTCCAAAAACAAGAAACATGTCCTTAGTCCTTTTCAGGTACTTCAGGATATTCTTGACCGCTGCCTGATGTTCCTTGCCGGGATTACTTTGGTACCTTCCTACCAAACTTACGGCAAGGTTTACATCAGGTCTAGTACACAACATGGCATACATAATAGATCCTATGGCTGAGGCATAGGGGATGACACTCATCTCTTCTTTATCTTCTGCCGTGGTCGGGCATTGAGCCGAGCTCAATTTCACACCTTGTAATACAGGCAAGAACCCTTTCTTGGACTGATCCATTTTGAACTTCTTCAATATTTTATCAAGGTATGTGCTTTGTGAAAGACCTATGAGGCGTCTCGATCTATCTCTATAGATCTTGATGCCTAATATATAAGCAGCTTCTCCAAGGTCCTTCATTGAAAAACTCTTATTCAAGTAGGCCTTAATGCTATCCAAAAGTTCTATATCATTTCCCATCAAAAGTATGTCATCTACATATAATATGAGAAATGCTACAGAGCTCCCACTCACTTTCTTATAAACGCAGGCTTCTCCATAAGTCTGCATAAACCAAACGCTTTGATCATCTCATCGGCGAATGTTCCAACTCGAGATGCTTGCACCAGCCCATAAATGGATCATTTGGAGCTTGCATACCTTATTAGCATTCTTAGGGTCGACAAAACCTTCCGGCTGCATCATATACAGTTCTTCCTTAAGATAGCCGTTAAGGAATGCCGTTTTGGCGTCCATTTGCCATATCTCATAATCATAGTATGCGGCAATTGCTAACATGATTGGACGGACTTCACTTCGCTACGGAGAGAAAGTCTCATCGTAGTCAACCCCTTGAACTTGCCGATAACCTTTAGCGACAAGTCGAGCTTTATAGATGGTAACATTACCATCCGCGTCCGTCTTCTTCTTAAAGATCCATTTGTTTTCTATCGCTCACGATCATCGGGCAAGTCTGTCAAAGTCCATACTTTGTTTTCATACATGGATCCTATCTCGGATTGCATGGCTTCAAGACATTTGTTGGAATCTGGGCCCGTCGCTTCTTCATAGTTCGAAGGTTCACCGTTGTCTAACAACATGATTTCCGTGACAGGGTTGCCATACCACTCTGGTGTGGAACGTGTCCTTGTGGACCTACGAAGTTCAGTAGCAACTTGATCCGAAGTACCTTGATCATTAATTTCCTCTCTCCAGTAGGTGTAGGCACCACAGGAACATTTTCCTGAGCTGGACTACTTTCCAGTTCAAGAGGTAGTACTTCATCGAGTTCTACTTTCCTCCCACTTACTCCTTTTGAGAGAAACTCTTTCTCCAGAAAGGATCCGTTCTTGGCAACAAAGATCTTGCCTTCGGATCTAAGGTAGAAGGTATACCCAATGGTTTCCTTAGGGTATCCTATGAAGACGCATTCGACTTGGGTTCGAGCTTTTCAGGTTGAAGTTTCTTGACATAAGCATCGATCGCCAAACTTTTAGAAACGATACTTAGGTTTCTTCCCAAACCATAATTCATACGGTGTCGTCTCAACGGATTTAAATAAAGTGCCCTATTTAAAGTGAATGTAGCTGTCTCTAGGCGTATCCCCAAAAGATAGCGGTAAATCGGTAAGAGACATCATAGATCGCACCATATCCAATAGAGTGCGACACGACGTTCGGACACACCGTTCTGTTGAGATGTTCAGCGGCGTGAGTTGTGAAAAGATTCCACATTTCCTTAAGTGCGTACCAAATTCGTGACTTAAATATTCTCCTCCACGATCTGATCATAAGAACTTTATTTTTCGGTGACGTTGGTTCTCTACCTCATTCTGAAATTCCTTGAACTTTTCAAAGGTCTCAGACTTGTGTTTCATCAAGTAGACATACCCATATCTACTCAAGTCATCAGTGAGAGTGAGAACATAGCGATATCCTCCATGAGCCTCAACGCTCATTGGACCGCATACATCGGTATGTATGATTTCCAATAAGTTGGTTGCTCGCTCCATTGTTCCGGAGAACGGAGTCTTGGTCATTTGCCCATGAGGCATGGTTCGCATGTGTCAAATGATTCATAATCGAGAGACCCTAAAAGTCCATCGAATGGAGCTTCTTCATGCGCTTGACACCAATGTGACCAAGGCGGCGATGCCACAAGTATGTGGGACTATCGTTATCAACTTTACATCTTTTGGTATTCACACTATGAATATGTGTAATATTACGCTCGAGATTCATTAAGAATAAACCATTGACCATCGGAGCATGACCATAAAACATATCTCTCATATAAATAGAACAACCATTATTCTCGGATTTAAATGAGTAGCCATCTCGCATTAAACGAGATCCCGATACAATGTTCATGCTCAAACTTGGCACTAAATAACAATTATTGAGGTTTAAAACTAACCCCGAGGTAAATGTAGAGGTAGCGTGCGACGGCGATCACATTGACCTTGGAACCATTCCCGCAGCGCAAGATCGTCACCTCGGCCTTCGCCGGTCTCCGTTTATTCCGCAGCTCTGCTGTGAGTTACAAATGTGAGCAACGACACGGTATCAAATACCTAGGAGTTACTACAGTCTTGGTAAGGTACACATCAATTACATGTATATCAAATATACCTTTAGTGTTGCTGTCTTCTTGTCCGCTAAGTATTTGGGGCAGTTCCGCTTCGATGGCCCTTCCTTTGCAATAAAAGCACTCGGTCTCGGGCTTGGGTCCATTCTTTGACTTCTTCCGGCAAGCGGCTTATCGGGCGCGGCAACATCTTTGCCGTCCTTCTTGAAGTTCTTCTTACCCTTACCTTTCTTGAACTTAGTGGTTTTATTAACCATCAACACTTGATGTTCTTTGTTGATTTCAACCTCTGCTAACTTCAGCATTGAGAATACTTCAGAATGGTCTTCACCATCCCCGCATATTGTAGTTCATCACAAAGCTCTTATAGCTCGGTGGGAGCGATGAAGGATTCTGTCAATGACCGCCTCATCCGGAGGTTAATGTCCATTGGGACGGCGGTTGTGCAACCTGACATTTTGAGTATGTGCTCACCGACAAGAATTGTTTTCCTCCATCTTACAACTATAGAACTTGTCGGAGACTTCATATCTCTCGACCGGGCATGAGCTTGGAAAACCATTTTCAGCTCCTCGAACATCTCATATGCTCCATGTTGCTCAAAACGCTTTTGGAGCCCGGTTCAAAGCTGTAAAGCATGCCGCACCGAACGAGGGAGTAATCATCAAGACGAGGCGCCAAGCATTCATAATGTCTTGGTTCTGCAGGATGGGTGCTTCACCTAGCGGTTCTTGTAGGACATATTGTTTCTTGGCTGCTATGAGGATGATCCTCGTGTTTAGGACCCAGTCCGAATAGTTGCTGCCATCGTCTTTCAGCTTGGTTTTCTCTAGGAACGCGTTGAAGTTCATGGTGACATGAGCGTTGGCCATTTGATCTACAAGACATTTTGCAAAGGTTTTAGACTAATGTTCAAGATAATTAAGTTCATCTAATCAAATTATATAATGAACTCCCACTCAGATTTGACAACCCTCTAGTCATCTAAGTGTTACATGATCTGAGTCGACTAGGCCGTGTCTGATCATCACGTGAGACGGACTAGTCATCGTCGGTGAACATCTCCATGTTGATCGTATCTTCCATACGACTCATGTTCGACCTGTCTCTTGTGTTCCGAGGCCATGTCTGTACATGCTATGCTCGTCAAGTTAGCCTAAGTGTTTAGCATGTGTAAAACTGTCTTGCACCCGTTGTATGTGAACGTAAGAATCTATCACACTCGATCATCACGTGGTGCTTCGAAACGACGAACTTTAGCAACGGTGCACAGTTAGGGAGAACACTTTCTTGAAATTATTATAAGGGATCATCTTATTTACTACCGTCGTTCTAAGTAAACAAGATGCATAAACATAATAAACATCACATGCAATTATATAGTAGTGACATGATATGGCCAATATCATATAGCTCCTTTTATCTTCATCTTCGGGGCTCCATGATCATCTTGTCACCGGCATGACACCATGATCTCCATCATCATGATCTCCATCATCGTGTCTCCATGAAGTTGCTCGCCAACTATTACTTCTACTACTATAGCTAACGGTTTAGCGATAAAGCAAAGTAATTACATGGCGTTGAATCAATGACACGCAGGTCATACAATAATTAAGACAACTCCTATGGCTCCTGCCGGTTGTCATACTCATCGACATGCAAGTCGTGATTCCTATTACAAGAACACGATCTCATACATCACAATATATCATTCATCATTCATCACAACTTTTGGCCATATCACATCACAAAACACTTGCTGCAAAAACAAGTTAGACGTCCTCTAATTGTTGTTGCAAGTTTTTACGTGGCTGCAATAGGGTTCTAGCAAGAACGTTTTCTTACCTACGTGAAAGCCACAACGTGATTTGTCAACTTCTATTTACCCTTCATAAGGACCCTTTTCATCGAATCCGCTCCAACTAAAGTGGGAGAGACAGACACCCGCTAGCCACCTTATGCAACTAGTGCATGTCAGTCGATGGAACCTGTCTCACGTAAGTGCACGTGTAAGGTCGGTCCGGGCCGCTTCATCCCACAGTATCGCTGAAGCAAGATAAGACTAGTAGCGGCAAGAAAGTTGACAACATCTACGCCCACAACAAATTGTGTTCTACTCGTGCAAAAGAGAACTACGCATAGACCTAGCTCATGATGCCACTGTTGGGGAACGTTGCATAAAATAAAAAAATTCCTACGTTCACCAAGATCCATCTATGAGTTCATCTAGCAACGAGTGAGAGAGATGCATCTACATACCCTTTGTAGATCGCGTGCGGAAGCGTTCAAGAGAACGGGGTTGAGGGAGTCGTTCTCGTCGTGATCCAAATCACCGGAGATCCTAGCGCCGAACGGACGGCACCTCCGCGTTCAACACACGTACGGTCAGCGTGACGTCTCCTCCGTCTTGATCTAGCAAGGGAAGGAGAGGTTGATGAAGATCCAGCAGACGACAGGCGTGGTGGTGGATGCAAGAAGATTCTCGGCAGGGCTTCGCCAAGCAAATGGGAGGAGGAAGAGGTGTAGGGGAGGGAGGCGCCAAGTGCAGGGTGCGGCTGCCTCCTCCCCCTATATATAGGGTCCCCGGGGGCACCGGCCCTAGGAGATGGGATCTCCTAGGGGCAGCGCCAAGGGGATGGAGTGCCCCCAAGGCAAGTGGGCGCCTCCCTAGGGTTCCCAACCGAGGCGCAGAGGGGGGCCTGGGAGCGCACCAGCCCACCAGGCTGGTTCCTCCCACTTCAGCCCAGGGCCCTCCGGGATAGGTGGCCCCACCGGTGGACCCCAGGACCTTCCGGTGGTCCCAGACAATACCGTGTGACCTCAAACTTTCCCGATGGTCAAACAGCACTTCCTATATATAATTCTTTACCTCGGACCATTCCAGAACTCCTCGTGACGTCCGGGATCTCATCCGGACTCGAACAACTTTCGGTTTGCTGCATACTCGTATTCATACAACCCTAAGCGCCTTGAACCTTAAGTGTGTAGACCCTACGGGTTCGGAGACATGCGAACATGACCGAGACGGCTCTCCGGTCAATAACCAACAGCGGGATCTGGATACCCATGTTGGCTCCTACATACTCCTCGATGATCTCATCGGATGAACCACGATGTCGAGGATTCAAGCAACCCAGATACTATTCCCTTTGTCGACGGTAGGTTACTTGCCCGAGATTCGATCGTCGGTATCCCAATACCTCGTTCAATCTCGTTACGGCAAGTCACTTTACTGCACCGTAATGCATGATCCCATGACCAAACACTTGGTCACTTTGAGCTCATTATGATGATGCACTACCGAGTGGGCCAAGTGATACCTCTCCGTAATACGGAGTGACAAATCGATCTCGGTCCGTGTCAACCCAATGTACACTTTCGGAGATACCGTAGTGAACCTTTATAGTCACCCGATTCGTTGTGACGTTTGGTACACCCAAATCACTCCTACGGTATCACGGGAGTTACACGATCTCATGGTCTAAGGAAAAGATACTTGACATTGGAAAAGCTCTAGCAAAACGAACTACACGATCTTGTGCTATGCTTAGGATTGGGTCTTGTCCATCACATCATTCTCCTAATGATATGATCCCGTTATCAATGACATCCAATGTCCATAGTCAGGAAACCATGACTATCTATTGATCAACGAGCTAGTCAACTAGAAGCTCACTAGGGACATGTTGTTGTCTATCTATTCACATGTGTATTATGATTTCCGGATAATACAATTATAGCATGAACAAAAGACAATTATCACGAACAAGGAAATATATTAATAATCCTTTTATTATTACCTCTAGGGCATATTTCCAACAGTTCCGCGCACTACACTACGCTGGGGACTGCGCCGTCGGCACGGTGTACCTCCCAGCTAGAGCTGTCCTCTGATTACGGCGGAGTGGCTGAGCGACTATGACGCCCCGAGACCGACGCTTCAGTTGCCCTTCCATTTATTTTAATTGTTGACGTGTGTTTATTATGTTTGTTGCATTATCATAATTGTTTTGCATATTTCATTCCTATATGTTTATGCCATGATCATGTTGAGTGCCTTGTCATTTTGCTTGTTGCATCATGTTCATCTTATATTATATTGCATTGCACCATCCTTGCTTTGTTCTATGCTTCATAATGTGATGTGCCTCTTGTCATTCTGTTGCATTGCATCATGATCATCATGCCTTGTTTTGCATATTTAAGTTTTGTTGTGTGTTCTTGTGTGAACCCCTCTTATTCTTATCTCCACCTCATTTTTGTTCCATGCACATACCAGCAACAATTCATCAAGTTCACCCAAGTTTCTATCCCATCCAAACTTCTCCTTTTCCCTTTCTTTCAATTATTTCTCTAGCGACATTTTCTGCTCCAGATTAATGTTCCCTATATTTCTATATTCCCTACACCATGCCAAGACCACCTCCTCCAGTTTTCAAGTCTTTTGGAAGTGTTTTGGTTGGGCTAAGGATTTATTCAAGCTTGAATTATTTTCAAACTTGTTTGAATTTGCGGTCTCTAAAAATTACTAGAGCATTTATTCAAATGCTGCATAATTTCTGATGTCCATGGATATTTTGTTCTTACCCTAATTCTTCTCAAAACTCCCTAACCTTTTCTTTTTCTAAACCTGGAGATTCAAAGTTTCAGAAAAAACAAAATGGAAGGGGCCTCCCAGCAGCGCACCTTGGGCCTCCCAACTCCAGCCGGCCCAGCCCAGTGCCGCAAACGGCCACCTGATCGATTTCCCCTCCGTCTCCCTCGCTCCAGTCACAGAGCGCTCGTGCCGTTGCACCGTGAGCACACGGACGTCAAGGCCAGCGCCTGCCCGCTCCCCTATAAAGCCAGTGTGCCCTTAGGGTTTCCCTCTTCCCCCTATCGCCGCCGCCATAAGCCCTCTACTGCCTCTGGTTCTTATTCTTATTCAAGAACAGAGCACCCGAGAGAAAACCCCGCGGGCGTCCATCGTCGTTCTCATAGCCGGAGGGCATCAAGCTCGTCTCTGACATGTCCAGCTTCTTCCTCGACTTCCACTACGTCCGTCCAGGCGACTTCCCCACACTAGGTCACCTCCACTACGTCGCCATCATCTTCCCTTGCTTCCTCTTCTTCACGGAGCCTAGCACCGCCTCGATCAGCGTATCCCCCCCGCTGTCTCCGATCTCCGTCGACCTCGTACAAATTCAGCAGCACCCCCTCAGTGAGTAGCCGCTCCTCCCATCCCCTCTCCGATTCGTTTCCGTCGCCGTAGTCCTCTTCTCGAGCAAGTTGACGCCATGTCCGCCATGGACGAGTTCCTGGAGCTCGCCCCGCTTGTGTACACGCGTGCTCACACACACGCATCACGCCATCGCGCTGTATGCTCCATCCAGGGAGCAGCAGCTCTGTGCCACTCCTTGACATGGCCGGCCCTTGCTTCCTGAGCACGTCGGAAGGCAAGTCCGGCAAGGTAGCTCCGCCTCCTCGTTTTCTTTGCACGCACATCTAGCCACCCCACCTATGCATCCATAAATGCCTCCTTCTGTAGCTCTCCGCATGAACACGCGCACCCTAGAATGTTTCCGCACGCCCGCCGCTATAGCTCCTGCCTTGCCATGCATTGCCACCATGGCCGCAAGCTCCTGCTCCCACACCTGCCGCTGGCTTCGTTGCTTTGCTGCACCTTCTCTGCACACCTCCACGCACCAGCATCTACAACCGTGCACGTCCGCGCTCGATTGCGAGCCCGTGGCCCTGCTTTGTCTTGCCACCACCATGTCCGAGGCGACCTCGAGCTCGTCCTCAAGTACGTCATTCCGCGCACCAGGGCCTTTGCATGCACGCGCCTTGCCGTGCATGCATCCACCTTCCAAATCCCGCACCCACGCCGATGCATTTCTGCTGCAGAAGCCGCCGCCTTCGCTCGCTGTCATCGCCGGAGTTTTGCCGTCCGTCCCTGAAGCCATGGCTTGCTGTTGGGATCAGCTATTACTTATCGTGCCCCACCTGAGCTCAATCACTTCGCTAGCCTAGTGGTCATCGCCGCGCATGCTGATCTGAGGGATCTGGGGTTCAAATCCCAGCCTCCCCTATTTTCCTTTTGGCTATCTGTTCGTGTTTCTTCAGTTCAGATCAGACCAAGAGGATGTGTCATCTAGGGTCGAACCCAGCCAATATCACATGTGCATCCTAGCTCAACTGGTTGACCCCGGTGTCAACCCATCAAGAGGTCCTGGGTACAAACCCAGCGCTCTCATTTTTCTCTTATTGTTTGTTTTGTTATTCCACACTTTGGCCTCATTCACTGCTGGGCTGCTGCAATATGTTGCTTCTGGCCCGCGTTTGTGTTTCTTCCTCATTCACTGCTGGGCTGCTTCACTATGTTGCTTCTGGCCCGCGTTTGTGTTTTTTTGCTATGTGATTTTAGCATTTTCCAGTGCATGCATCTTTACAAGAAATGCCACTGTTTTGTATTGTTAATAACCAAATATGCATGCATCCAAATTAAACAAACTATATATGTAGAATGCTTAGAATTTTATCTAGTTTCACAATATTCAACTTCCATCCATGTTAAAATATTTAAAATTGTTGTTTGCATTATTTTGCATAAATGACATGCTAAAATGGTTTATTTCATATCTAATTAACCGTAGCTCTGTTCACTGCTGGGTTGTTGCACTATGTTGCTTTTGGCCCGCGTTTGTGTTTTTTTTCCTTTTTCTCTTATTATTTGTTTTGTTATTCCACACTTCGGGCCTCATTCACTGCTGGGCTGCTACACTATGTTGCTTCTGGCCCGCGTTTGTGTTTTTTTCCTCATTCACTGCTGGGCTGCTGCACTATGTTGCTTCTGGCCCGCGTTTGTGTTTTTTTTTTCTGCTATGTGATTTTAGCATTTTCCAGTGCATGCATATTTACAGGAAATTCCAATGTTTTGTATTGTTAATCACTAAATATGCATGCATCCAAATTAAGAAAACTATATATGTAGAATGCTTAGAATTTTATCTAGTTTCACAATATTCAACTTTCATCCATGTTAAAATATTTAAAATTGTTGTTTGCATTAATTTGCATAAATGACATGCTAAAATGGTTTATTTCATATTTAATTAACCGTAGCTCCGTTCACTGCTGGGCTGCTGCACTATGTTGCTTCTGGCCCGCGTTTGTGTTTTTTCCTTTTTCTCTTATTGTTTGTTTTGTTATTCCACACTTCGGGCCTCATTCACTGCTGGGCTGCTACACTATGTTCCTTCTGGCACGCGTTTGTGTTTTTTCCCTCATTCACTGCTGGGCTGCTGCCCTATGTTGCTTCTGGCCCGCGTTTGTGTTTTTTTCTGCTATGTGATTTTAGCATTTTCCAGTGCATGCATATTTACAGGAAATGCCATTGTTTTGTATTGTTAATAACCAAATATACATGCATCCAAATTAAACAAACTATATATGTAGAATGCTTAGAATTTTATCTAGTTTCACAATATTCAGCTTTCATCCATGTTAAAATATTTAAAATTGTTGTTTGCATTAATTTGCATAAATGACATGCTAAAATGGTTTATTTCATATCTAATTAACCGTAGCTCGATTCATTGTTGGGCTAGTGCACTATGTTGCTTCTGGCCCGCGTTTGTGTTTTTTTCTGCTCTGTGATTTCAGCATTTTCCAGTGCATGCATATTTATAAGAAATGCCACTGTTTTGTATTGTTAATAACCAAATATGCATGCATCCAAATTAAACAAACTATATATGTAGAATGCTTAGAATTTTATCTACTTTCACAATATTCAACTTTCATCCATGTTAAAATATTTAAAATTGTTGTTTGCATTAATTTGCATAAATGACATGCTAAGATTGTTTATTTCATATCTAATTAACCGTAGCTCCGTTCACTGCTAGGCTGCTGCACTATGTTGCTTCTAGCCCACTTTTGTGTTTTTTCCTCGTTCACTGCTGGGCTGCTGCACTATGTTGCTTCTGGCCCGTGTTTGTGTTTTTTTTCTGCTCTGTGATTTTTGCATTTTCCAGTGCATGCATATTTACAGGAAATGCCACTGTTTTGTATTGTTAATAACCAAATATGCATGCATCCAAATTAAACTAACTATATATGTAGAATGCTTAGAATTTTATCTAGTTTCACAATATTCAACTTTCATCCATGTTAAAATATATAAAATTGTTGTTTGCATTAATTTGCATAAATGACATGCTAAAATGGTTTATTTCATATCTAATTAACCGTAGATCCGTTTTAAATAAACTATATATGTAACTTGTCCAGAAAAATGCATAGATTAACTTGGTGCACCTTATTTTGATGTTTAGCAATATTAAAATATGGTTTAGGGAAGAACAGTAGCAAATTCAAAATATGCACATGGGAATTTTCCGGAATTGTTGTTTGTTGTTCCGACCTCATTTAAACTTGCCTAGATAGGTAGTTTTCATATGCTTCACCCCTTGCCATATTTAATAACATTTGATATTGTTGGGTACATAAACGAGAGCGAACTAAATAATTGATGTGGTGTTTCGTCAGTATGCAACTCGTTGCATATTGAGCTCCACTTAACTTGTAGTATTGTTTGTGTACTTTGCCATGCCATGCCTTATTAAAATGGACATGCATCATACTTGATTGTGCATCATGCCATGATATGTGTGTTTACCATGATGTTTGGTTCTTTCCGGTTGCGCTTCTCCTTGGTAGTCCCGGTTATGTTGCGATTGTGAGGATCCGTTCGACTACGTGGGATCGTCTTCTTCATGGTCTCGTTCTTCTTCCTAGCGGGATTTCAGGCAAGATGACCGTCACCTTGGATCTCACTACTATCTTTGCTATGCTAGTTGTCTCGATGTTATCGCTATGTCGCACTACCTACCACTTGTTTATCAAGCCTCCCAATTTTCCATGATAGCCTCTAACCTTTTCACCCATCCTTGCAAACCGTTGTTTGGCTATGTTACCGCTTTGCTCAGCCCCTCTTATAGCGTTGCTAGTTGCAGGTGCAGTTGCAGGTTGTTCCATGTTGGGACATGGATATCATGTGATATCACAATATCTCTTATTTAATTAATGCACATATATACTTGGTAAAGGGTGGAAGGCTCGGCCTTATGCTTGGTGTTTTCTTCCACTCTTGCCGCCCTAGTTTCTGTCATACCAGTGTGATGTTCCTTGATTTTGCGTCCCTAACACACTGAGGGGTATGGGGCCCTCTTGACAGTTCGCTTTGAATAAAACTCTTCCAGCAAGGCCCAACATTGGTTTTAACATTTCCCATAATAATACTTGAACTAAATAATTAATTGGCATAGGGCGTCATGAACCTGAGGATTCTTTCTACATACAGGGAGGGGCCAGTGCTGATGGTGTTGGTCCTAAACTAGAGCAAAGTGCGGGTCCGCCCCTAGGCAACTTGGGGTATTTTGGTACCTGTACGCTTAGCTCATCCGTCATGGCCTGAGACTAGATACGTGCGGCTACTATCAGGGTGTCGGCACGTCGGGAGGTCTTGCTGGACTTGTTTTACCATTGTCGAAATGTCTTGTGCACCGAGATTCCGAGTCCGATCGGAGGGTCCGGCGGTGGAGGATTGTCTCCGCGGATCGTGAGCTTGTCATGGGCTAAGTTGGGACACCCCTGCAGGGTTTAATCTTTCGAAAGCCGTGCCCACATTTATGTGGCAGATGGGAATTTGTTAGTATCCGATTGTACAGGACTTGAAGTAAACTCAATTTAAAATACACCAACCACGTGCGTAACCGTGATTGTCTCTTTTCGGGGAAGTTCGAGAGGAGAACACGGTTGGGTTATGTTTGAACGTAAGTAGTTCAGGATCACTTCTTGATCATTACTAGTTGGCAACCGTTTGCATAGTTTCCAATCTTACTCTTGTACTCGTAAGTTAGCCACCATACATGCTTAGTCGCTGTTGCAACCTCACCACTTTACCCCTTCCATACCCATTAAGCTTTGCTAGTCTTGATACCCATGGTAATGGGATTGCTGAGTCCTCATGGCTCACAGATTACTACAACACCAGTTGCAGGTACAGGTGATACGATGATCATGACGTGAGAGCGTTGTTTGCTTGTTTTGGAGTTCTTCTTCTTCTTCGCCGACCTTGGGTTAGGTTCCTGGTCAGCAGCCTGGGCTAGCAGGGTGGATGTCGTTTGAGTTTCTGTTTGTGATTCATCCGTAGTCGGATGTTGTTCTCATGTATGATGGTTGATGTATTCTTGAGGCATTTGTATGCCCTTTGTATGTATCCCCAACTATTATGTAATGGTACGATGTAATGATATCCACCTTGCAAAAGCGTGTAAATATGCGGTTCTATCCTTGGTGGGACCTTCGAGTTCCTTTAGGATAGAGTCGCATATTGGGCGTGACAAGTTGGTATCAGAGCCTCGACCGGCCATAGGAGCCCCCTATTGTCCGTAGTTGGTCGTTGTCGAGTCTAGAAGAAAACTGTTTTCGGAGTCTAGTTATATCGGCGAGTAGGACTTCTTTTTACTCCTCAGCCCCTTCATCGCTCTCGTGAGAAAATCTTGACGTAGGTGTTTCGAACTACTCCTCTTCCCTTCAATTTTTTTTAGGATCACGCAGTTAGTTTTTGTTTGTTGCGATGCCAGCTCTTTTCATCCGGTGCATTTCTCGTCAAGCTGATTCGGTCCTCTTTGTCTTTTGCAAGATCAGTCCTCAGTTCTTTCTCAACGACGTTGTTCCCCGTATGAAGTTCTCTTTCTTTTTCCCACATTCCCACCCTTTTTCTTCTCAGAGCCGGAGTCCGTAATCGAGAATCCATCCTACTCGTGCGAAGCCTTTGCATTCTTTCCTCAATTATTTCAACTGGCGTTTTCCCTTCAAGTTATTCGTCGGTTCCGTGTTCCAGTTGTCTTTGTTTTTTCATCCCTCCCACCCCTTTTTTCCCGGAGTCTAAGCCTCTATTTGAGCATCAATTTCATCTGTGCGGAGCCTCTTCATTCATTCCTCAATTGTCTCAACCGGTGAATTCTCGTCAAGTTCATCATTGTTCGTCTCATTTTCTTTCCGGTGGATTCAATTCAAGTTGTCAGTGTTGGTCGTATTCTTTTCCTTGACTGAAGTGTTTTCCCTTGCTCGTTCGTCTCTCGCCAGTTTATCATTTCGGAGTTCCAAAGACATCTCAGAAGATTCGTGTTTGCCTTCAATTAATTCGAGGTTGTCACCTCATTCGAGTCTTTCAATCATTCTGGCGCATCATTTCTCATTCAAACCATCCTTTCCAATGGTGCTTCTTTTCAGTGGGCCCTAACCCACAGGTCTTTTCCCAGGATCTTACCTGACTCTTCTAATTTCCCGGAGCTATTCTCAAGATCTTTTCGAAGGTTGACGTAAGAATGAATTTCATCAGTCAGATGCTTTTTTAAGATCAATTTCAAATTATTTTCATTGTTGGCTCAACCTCTTCGCTTTTCATTCTCCCAGAGTATCTCAACAATTTTGGTGGTGTTCCTTGTTGCCATTCTCAACATTTGAAGACCGAAGAAGAGTTCTCCTCTAAATCTTGACCGTTCTCTCGAAGATTCGTGGTTCTACTTCATGTTATCCTCTCAAATTATTTCATTTGCTAGAAATTCTTTTCTTACCCATCCGGAGTATGTCAGGAGTTGTTCTCCATTTCGATCATCCGGAGGCCTCCATTTCAGAATATTTCTTCGTTCCAAGTTTTCAGCTTCGTTCTCCAATTATTCCAAATCGATACAACTTCGTTCGCTCCCATATTTGTATCGGTGCTTCGTTCAAGCTTTCTTTAATCAGTCTGCGATCTCTTCGTTCTCTTGCATCTTGATTCACTCAAGCATCTTTGTTCATTTTCTAATTCTTTCCGGTGATTCGTTCTCTTCTCTTCATTAATTTTCATTGACACGGTGGTTCATTTAAGAATTTCACTTCCGTTCTTATCATATCAATTCATTCGTTCTTTCCAGTCCTACCGGTGCTTCGTGAAGACCTTCCCAAATTTTGCGCTATATCTCCCCTTAATCCATTCCAACGCGAATAAGTTGTATGCAATCCATTGCTTATCATCAATTTAATTGGTGAAGGATAAGCATAACATAACTCTTATTCTTATTTCATCAAGTTGTTTAATTCCTTCCTGCGGAGATTGTTCATGATGAAGAGTCTCTCGGTCCTGAGTTATTCGTCTTTTCGTTTCTGGAGTTCCAAGTTTTCTCGGTTGCCTCGTCGTGAAGCTCCATTTAAATCATCGCAAGGTTTCATCTCGTTCTTTTCAACATTTGTTTCTTTTAATCCTTTTAATACTGGAGTTCTTCGAGAGTTCCTCATGGTGGTTCGTCAAGGATTTAGTTCATTCTTCAAGTGTTTTATCAAGATTCTTGTTGGAGCTCAAGTATTCCTCTTGCATACCGAAGTGCAACTAATTCTTCCTTGTCTTTCAGACATATTGTTTCGCATCTTTTCTTTCGTCTCAAGTAAACAATCATTTTCGTTTGTGGCCGGTTATCACCTCATAATTTTGAGATGGCTTCCATAAGCCCAGAACAAGCTAAATCTTTTAATTGTTGAATTTCCAATAACCCTGTTTAATCCTTCCTTGCAAGGATGCTTCTCAATTCTATTATGCTAGAAGTTGTCTTTTGTTTCCCCATTCTTTTCCTTCCAATGATTTACCTTCCATTCGTTCGTTCCGAAGGCAGTGTGATGTTGCTCGTTTCGACCATCATCTAGTTTAATCCTTGCTTATCCATTTTACCGAGTGTCAAGTCCTCTTTTGAAGTCCTTTTTCTTGCCAATCTCTGCTTTCCTTTTCTACCGGGATGCTTCGTTCTTGTTCCTTTTCTATCTTGTTCTAACCGGAGGTTTTCAGAGTCTATCTTTTTCCTTGAGCTTTTGATTCTCGTCATAATCTTCGTTCCTCTTCTCTACCCGAGTGTTCTCGACTTTGTTCATCTTCTCTCTTGCGTTCTTATTTCACCTCATCCTCTTTTCTCTTCCATCTCGTTCCTAAGATCTCGGGATGAGATCTTCTATTAGTGGAGGAGTGTTGTGATGCCCCAAGACCGATGCTTCAGTTGCCCTTCCATTTATTTTAATTGTGATAGAGGCAATGGTCCCGATCTTTCGATGAGACGATAACTATCGATTTGGTGGAGACGACTTTGACGATCCGACTACAAATGTGCACGACGTTGCGCCTTCGCAATCGCTAAACCAACTCCGAGAGGTTATTGACCACACCGGAGCACGATCAACCTGACCACGAAGGTCTATTCCTGCAAGCAATCGAAGAACAAGCAAGAGTATGATTAAGCAATCTGAATATTGCGAATATGGATGAGGTATTAATAAAAGTGGGGTTTCATAAGCGGTCTTGGTCTGGTCGTTGGACATAAACGAAGTACACGAAGTTGCAGCTATGGCGAACTTTTAATCTAAACAAAACCCCAGTCTAAACGATGCCTTAAGGGCTATATTTATAGGGAAAAGAGAGGGGATTTTGTCTACCCTTGGCAAGGTGGGACTAAAACACCTCCTAAGTCGTTTCCCCTACAATATGGACTCTAAAAATAGATTACATGGGCCTGGCCCAAAATAAGGTCGCGGCACACCAATAATAAGCTATGGACGAAATTTATGAAAGGCCATCCTGTATATTTCGTTCATCTTCTTGTATGTCATCATGGTGGCTTCAAAGTCCGGAAATCTCCACTTGAACCTCCGTTCTTGTTCTCCTCGCACGCACCTTCATCTCCATGCTTGACCATGCTCCAATGTTCAACCTTCTTGTCCGTGCTAGGCCCTGATAATTTAATTGGCATATCTGAGCTCTAGCAACTGTTCTAAGAGGTAAAACAGCAGGGGATATGGGTGTAACTGGGGTGGCCATGTCCTCATCATCCTCCCCTTCTTGAAAACAAAGCCGTCCTTGGCGTTGCTTAATCTGAAATCTGGCTAACAAAAGAGACAAGGTGTACACATTGTATATGTATATGTCATCCATTTTTACTGATCTCAGTTGGGGCACATGTGACACAGTTATACAAGAGCACCCTTCAAAAGTCATGAAATATAAAGCCAATATATTATCATAAGAATTCAAAGCCAATATATTATCATAAGAATTCAAAGGCATGAAAATATTGCAACTTAGTTTGCACATATAAGTGAAGCTCTTATTCATATCAAAAGATTGACAATGCTTATCATTAAACCATCCTAAAATTGATGAATCATCACCAAGATTAGAGGTCATATCAAAATGATTAGACATTGGCACAATTATTTTCAAACGTATTTGATCCAAATATGATTTATTCCCTGATTCACATGATTCTTTTGCGTCAATAGTTAATTCAATGGGTGCACTCAAAATTGTTTGATCACATGGCAAAGTCAAATCATGAACATAGTCCTCTAAAATAGCTGGTGTGATCAAAGTAGTGGGTAGCTCATCGCATGGTTCATTTAAATTAACAAGGCATTCATCATACTCATGTGGAGGTGGAAGATCGGTACCTTTGGCATTACCTCTTATGATCAACAAAGATGATGTAGGCACTCTAGGTGGCGACACGGCACATGGTGGAGGTGATGTAGTGCTCTCAACAATGGATGTTGTTTTCATAGGAGACACAGTGGTGGAAGGAACGACCGTCGCAACTCTTGGGATTTGCACATTCCGCTTGTTTGTCTTGTGGTCAACACGTCTTGTTATCTCCTGTTCAGCTTTGCAAGCAAGACGAAACAAACGGTCCATAGGATAACATGTTTCATGAATTAGTATATCCTGAATGTCACGGTTTAATCCGCCCCAAAATCTATCCATAAAATCTTCTTCACTTTCTTCTAAAGAGGAATGCAACAAGGTAGTTTGTAAATCATCATAATATTTAATTCTGTTGTCACTACCTTGTTTTAAATGTTGCAACTTTTTCATCATGTCACGAGTATAATAAGCGGGGACAAATGTATGTCGCATGACAAGTTTCAAATCATCCCAAGTAGTAGGTATATAATCAGGGTGTAACCGACAATATTCACTCCACCAAACTAAAGCATAACCGGTGAAAGAACCAACCGCAACATTAACTTTTTTATATTCATCAAAATTATGGGAAGCAAATATATTATTTATGCCGAACTCCCATTCAATATATAAAGCAGGTCTAAAACGCCCATTAAATGGTGGTATAGAGACATTAACCTGAGCATGTGCATCTGTATGTTTGTGCACCTCCCGTGACGGTTGTGATATTTGCATAGGTGGTGGCATGTCTCCCGCGATCGACAAAGCCCATGAATTGACTCTAGATTCTGTCATGATTAGTAGAAACAAGAAACAAAATCCAAAAATAATGCTCCTATAACTAATAGGATGTGGTGGTAAAACACTCACAGTAAAGCAAATATTAATGTCTTACAAGTTCTTACCATGCAGCAGGCGGTGATCGGCAACCAGCGGTGTCAAGTAACTCCAAAAGTTGGGTAAAGCGATTGCCAGGTGAACTATAGATACACGGTGTAGAAATATGTGGAGCTGGGTTGGCTTTATATATGTGAAAAAAATGCTACAACCAAGTTAATTAATGCAAGCTGAAATTTCGTTTAAAGTGGTCGAGTGCTGGTCCTAAGCTAGACTGTACTAGAGACGCGAGCCTAGGACACAGATGAATATTCACACCGCGACAGAGGAGAAAATAATGAAGCAAGGGAAAGCGCATTCAAATAGTATGATTCTTCCCAAAGCAAACGACCAAATAATTATCTCTCTCCAAAAGCACCGTAGATTCAGGAACAAAAAATGTGTGTGACACAAAGATCAATGAGACAGCCGATAAAACTTGTGCTTCGTTGTTTCCCCGACGAATTCAAACTCTTGGTTTTTTTATAGAGGCACAAGTACTAGTCACGCGGCTCCACAAGAAAATGCTCCTTTTTTTTGCGGATCACTTTCCTTTTTTTTCGCTGTAATTTCCTTTCAAAGTAACACCAATCAGATCCGCGGTCCACTTTTTTTTCCTTAACAGCGATCACCACGTCTCCTGTAAGGAAACAACTTTTTGTTTTATTTACTCTCCAAACTCCAAACGTGTTCACTAGGATTCTCCAAAGAAAAACAAATCTGAACTGCACGTACACCTTTCTTGGGAATCCAAACCGAATCAGCCAACTTGCAATCCTTCCTTTTTTTATCTCCAACGTGATGCTCAACTCCAAGGCAACAAATCTACGTGCACTTCTGTTTCTTTTTCTTCCTTACTACTCTCTCTAATATCTTGTTGAATTATTCTATAATTTTTTATCAGACTTTCCTTTCCAACAGGACCGAACGTGCCTTCGCAGCAATTATGGCAGAATCTTTCCAAATCTCTCTCAATTTTCTCTTCTATCTTTCCTTGTTGGCAACGTCCCAAAGAGACAACCGATCTGCTATAATTCCTCTTTTTTTAACCGATCCAAACCTTCCAAATTTCTTACGTTGTCTCCTTCTATACTTTCTTGTGTAGTACACAAACGAATTTATGTATACTTTCCTTCCCACTCACGGGATTTCTTTCCTAAAGAAAACAACTCACGTCCTTCCTTCCTTCCTTCTTTCCTTTTTTTTCAAAGAAAATTGCCCAACAAAAACGGCCACCAACCAAACCGATTGGCACTTGCCTTTTTTTAATCTTTCCTTGTGGTACGCACCAAACTTTCTGCAACAAAAAGATTCCTCATTAATTGCAGATTCAGCTTTCCTTCCAAACACCCACGTGATCTATTTCTTCCAAATCATGTCTCTTTTTTTCGCAGTATTTTTTTTCCAAGGACACGTCCAGAATATGGAAACCTCCAACCGAAACTTGTTTTTTGTTTTTTCTAAGTGGGCAAACGAATATGGTCTCTTCCTTCTTTATGTTTACTCGTGTAACAACTTACGTTATTTCCTTCCACATACCAGATTTGGAGCTGCACTTTTTTTTGACTGACCAAAACTTGTTAAAACCGAATCAGGTAGTAGTACACCTCACGGTTTCCAACAGAAACAAATCCAGCACAGATTCGGCCAAACCCCCCCTTTTTACTCTTTTTCTACTGCGATCTCAACTTCCAAATATGCATGCACAACCGATCAGGAAATTTTCATTATCTCTCTCTCCATCATGAACCAAAAGATGAGGATGGCAACAAATGACGAAAGTGACTGGATGGTGATGATGGCGGTGAACAAAAAAGTGGCAGCGGATGATGACAATGAAGTGGATGATAGTGTATGTGGATGCGGCGTCAACAAAACGTGCTCAGAACTCGAAACTCTAAAAGACTAGACCTAAACCAGCAACTCGACACACGATGCAACCGAAAATTCAACAATGCAAAAACTAAGTGATAATAGCGAAAGGCTTAGACTGTCTGGGACACGGATGAACTAATCTAACTCTTTTTTTGGCTTTTTCGTGAACTATAGGTATGAAAGACAGATGCGATCTAAACTATGAAAAACTGTAAAATCTCACCGAGCAACCTGAAAACTGATACCACTTGATAAAGGCGAGGGTCCCGATCTTTCGATGATATGATGACTATCGATTTGGTGGAGACGACTTTGACGATCCGACTACAAACGTGCACGACGTTGCCCCAAAATCTAATACCATTGTTACACCCACGGCCCCTACTGTTACATATAATGGACCAATTACTAGAGCTCGCGCACGCCAATTAAATTACCAGGTACTTTCGTTTCTTGGTAATGGTTCTAATGTTCATGAGAATATGATGCTGCCTAAATTGGATACATTTGTTTTGCTTACAAATGAAGGGCCTAGCTTGGAGAAGGATGAACATTGGAGCAAGAACAAGCATGGAGTTGATGGCATGCGCAAGGGGAACAAGAACGGAGTTACAAGTGATGATGTCAGGACTTTGAAGCCACCATAAGGAGTGAATGAAGCCTTGGACGAAATATACAAGATGCCACTTCATAAATTTCGTCCAGAGGCTATTCTAGGTGTTGCGTCACCTTATTATTGGGCCAGACCCATGTAATTTCGAAATACATAAGTATAGGCTGTTTTTAGAGTCCGTATGTGTGGGGAAACAAGAGATAGGGTTGGTTTCGGACCCCTTCCCCAAGGTCCACGAAATCCCCCCCCCCTTCCTCCATATATACAGCCCTTAGGGCACCGTTTAGACTTTGGGTTTTGTTTAGATTAAAAGTTCGCCATAGCTGCAACTTCGCGTACTTCGTT
This sequence comes from Aegilops longissima, assembly GCA_021605205.1. Classification (NCBI taxonomy): domain Eukaryota; kingdom Viridiplantae; phylum Streptophyta; class Magnoliopsida; order Poales; family Poaceae; genus Aegilops; species Aegilops longissima. Next base: position 408,735,535 of record CM038682.1, read on the forward strand.
TGTGTTGAACGACCAGACAAACGCGTCACAGAACCCCACCTTGATCAATAAAGATTTCATCTTATATTCGCAATATCCAGATTGCAATCTCAGTTTCTTGCTTGTTCTTCGTTTGCTCGCAAGAAACAGACCCTCGTGGTCAGGTTGATCGTGCTCCGGCGTGGTCAATAACCTCTCGGAGTTGGTTTAGCGATTGCTAAGGCACGACGTCCACACGTTCGTAGTCGGATCGTCAAAGTCGATTTCCACCAAAGCTATATCCATCATCTCATCGAAAGACGGGACACCTTTGCCTCTATCAAGTGGTATCAGATTTCCAGGTTGCTCGGTGAGATTTTACAGTTTTTCGTAGTTTAGATCGAGTCGGTTCTTCATACCTACAGTCCATGAAAAAACCACAAAAAAATAGGGTTAGTTCATCATATCCGAGCCAATCTGAGCCTTTGCATAATCTTTTTAGGGTTTTGCTTTGTTGATTTGCGGTTGCATCGTCGTGTCTAGTTGCTGGTCTTAGCGTCTAGTCCTTTAGAGTTTCGAGTTCTATCACAGTTTGTCACGCCGCCGCCGCACCATCTTCATCGTTGTTGCCATATACCACCACCGCTGCCATATCCCACCAACGCTACCATATACCACATATCCACCGCCATCACGCTAATCCGAGTCCACCTCCATCACAGATTCGCCACCAGTTCGTGTTCCATCGCCCTACAAATATCCGCCACCAGTCCGAGTTTCCACCAGATTCATCTCCGCCACGAGTCCTAGTCTGAGTCCAGTAATTGTTGCTTTCTTCTTGATTTCCAGATCACGCGATACTCCGAGTCGTGACAGAGTAGGACTCCCCAACATCCGAGCCATCCGCAGAAGAAAAATAGTTCAGTTTAAAAAAACTAAGTCTGGAAAATTCTGGCTAGGCAGTTTTTAGACCATTTGTAGACTTTTTCGAAAAAAATTTGTTGCAGAGCAAAAAAAAGAGGAAAAAAGTGCAAAAAAAAGAAAAAAAAAGAGAGAAAAAAATTCAGAGTGTGCTCCTCCCTTGTTTACGTGTAGCGCCGTGATTTTGTTAGTGTTCTAGGCTCGCGCCTCTAGCACGGTCTAGCCTAGGACCAGCACAATACCGTCGTTGAGCGTTTATTCAACTTTGTATCTCTGAATTGATTATTGCTGACCCTTTTTGCTACCATATTATAAGCCTTCCTAGCTCCACATACATCTACGTCGTGCGTTTGACTCTCCCTGGTAATCGCTTTATCCAAGCTTTGAGAGTTTTGACTACAACGGTTGCCAATCACCTCCTGCTGCTGGGTAAGAACTGGTAAGAATTTGAGATTTGCTTGACGGGTTTGTGATACACCACCACCTATTCCTAGTACTCTATAGGATCATATTCTTGTTTGTTTCTATTTGCTGCTAACCATGGTAGGATCACAAGCCGATGAGACTGATTGGGAGAACCTGACAAACAAACAGCTACATGATAAATTTCAGCAAATGATGAGTGGACAGGTGCAAGATGTGCTAAACAGATTTGAAGAGGCCATGGAGAAGATAGATGGCATTGAGAAGACGTTCGAAACAAAGCTTGATAACAAGTTTAATGAATTGATCGCGCATTTGCCACAACCACCGCCGGCTGCACCTATCGCACCTCTGCAACGACAACAATAACGCCGCCTTCCGAATCAGTATGGACGAGCGCAGCGTGTTCCTCTTGAGGATGGCCAAACTTCTGGTGCTGTTGTACCTGTTGTTGATGCTTCTTTGGCTCCTGATGCTGCTGCTGGTACCCAGGAGGATGATGAGTATGCGGGCGATTATGAGGATGAGGTTGATCAAAATCAGAACTACGTGCAGCCACCAGCACCACCACCAGCAGGTCGACCTCAGGTATATAATCGCAATGGTAGGCCTGCACCACCACCTCAGGTACGAGATCATGACCATGTTCCTAAACTAAAATTGAATATTCCACCATTTGAGGGTAGATATGTTCCTGATATATATATTACTTGGGAGTTAGAAACTGAACAACGTTTCACATGTTTACAATATCCTGAGGAGAGACGGGTTGCTGCCGCTGTTTGTGCTTTCACTAGTTTTGCATGTGTATGGTGGTTTGAACATTGTAGATTATATCCTATTCCAGCTACTTGGGCTGCTTTGAAAATTGCTATGCGTACTCGTTGGGTTCCACCATATTATCAACGTGAATTGCTTCAAAAATTGCAACGTTTAAGACAAGGAAAAAAAAATCTGTAGAAGAATATTATCAGGAATTACAAACTGGCATGATTAGATGTGGTATTGTTGAGGAGAATGAAGCTATGCTTGCACGTTTTATGGGTGGATTAAATAGAGAGATTCAGACCATTCTAGAGTATAAGGAGTATACTAATATCACTCGTTTATTCCATCTTGCTTGTAAAGCTGAACGTGAAGTGCAAGATCGACAAGCAATGGCGCGCACTAACTTTTCTCTGCAGTCGACCTTCATCATGGACACCACATGCATCATCTACTTCCACACGTTCTCGCTACACGGCACCTCCGCCGGCTGCCACCTCCAACCGTGATACAATAAAGCGTGCACAATCACCACTATCGCCAAGAGCACACCTTACGGGCCTGCAAAGAGCTCTTGTTCATCCATGGCATCAACATGGCAAACACATGATATTATTTGTCGACGTCGCAAGGGTGGAGGTCATTATGCGAGAGAATGCCCATCTAAGCGTGTGATGATTATTCTTGAGGATGGTGGGTATGAGTCCGCTAGTGACTATGATGAGGAGACTTTGGCTCTTATTACACATGAAGAACACGATGGATATGATTCTGATCATGAGACGCAATACATGGCTCAAGAAGGCGACGGTATGAATGTTTAGTTGCTCAACGTGTTTTGAGTGTGCAGGTCACACAAGCTGAGCAAAATCAGAGGCATAATTTGTTCCATACAAAGGAGTTGTGAAGGAGCGTTACATGCGGCGTCATCATAGACGGAGGGAGCTGCAACAACTTGGCTAGCATGGAGATGGTGGAGAAGCTATCTCTCACCACAAGACCACATCCACATCCTTACTACATCCAATGGTTCAACAATAGCGGCAAGGTTAAGGTAACACGTCTTTGTTAGGTGTGCATTTTAGTATCTCTACATATGCTGATTATGTTGATTGTGATGTGGTACCTATGCAAGCATGTTCCTTATTACTTGGTCAACCATGGCAATTTGATAAAAATTCTGTCCACCATGGTAGAAACAATCAGTATACTCTTGTTCACAAGGATAAAAATATTACTTTGCTTCCTATGACTCCTGATTCCATTTTGAAAGATGATATTAATAGAGCTAATAAAGCAAAACATGAGAAGAATAAGAGTGAAAATCAGATTGTGGCAAAAGAATTTGAGCAACAAATGAAGCCTAATAATAAACCATCTAGTGTTGCTTCTGAAATTAAATTGAAAAGTGCATGTTTACTTGCCACTAAATCTGATATTGATGAGCTAGATTTTAGCAAATTTGTTTGCTATGCTTTTGTGTGCAAAGAGGCATTATTTTCATTCGAGGACGTGCCTTCCTCTTTGCCCCCTGCCGTCACTAACATTTTGCAGGAGTTCGCTGACGTCTTCCCGCAAGACGTGCCACCGGGATTACCGCCTATTCGAGGGATTGAGCATCAGATTGACTTAATTCCTGGTGCTTCACTGCCAAACCATGCGCCATACCGTGCCAATCCAGAGGAGATGAAGGAGATTATGCGTCAAGTACAAGAGCTTCTCGACAAAGGTTATATACGCAAATCCCTTAGTCCTTGTGCTGTTCCTATTATTCTAGTGCCGAAAAAGGATGGTACATCGCGTATGTGTGTTGATTGTAGAGGCATTAATAATATTACTATTCGTTATCGTCATCCTATTCCTAGGCTAGATGATATGCTTGATGAATTGAGTGGCTCTACAATTTTCTCCAAAGTTGATTTGCGTAGTGGATACCATCAAATTCGTATGAAATTGGGGGATGAATGGAAAACAACATTTAAAACTAAGTTTGGATTATATGAGTGGTTAGTCATGCCTTTTGGGTTAACTAGTGCACCTAGTACTTTTATGAGATTAATGAACGAAGTTTTACGTGCTTTCATTGGACAATTTGGGGTAGTTTACTTTGATGACATATTGATTTATAGCAGATCTTTGGAGGAACATTTGGAACATTTACGTGCTGTTTTTATTGCTCTACGTGATGCACGTTTGTTTGGTAACCTTGGGAAGTGCACCTTTTGCACCGACCGAGTGTCTTTTCTTGGCTATGTTGTTACTCCACAGGGAATTGAAGTTGATAAAGCCAAGATTGAAGCTATTGAGAGTTGGCCGCAGCCCAAAACGGTCACACAAGTGAGGAGTTTTCTTGGCCTTGCTGGATTCTATAGGCGTTTTGTGAGAGATTTCAGCACCATTGCTGCACCTCTCAATGAGCTTACAAAGAAGGATGTGCCTTTTGTTTGGGGTACCGCACAGGAAGAAGCCTTCACGGTATTGAAAGATAAGTTGACACATGCTCCTTTACTCCAACTTCCTGATTTTAATAAGACTTTTGAGCTTGAATGTGATGCTAGTGGAATTGGATTAGGAGGTGTGTTATTACAAGATGGCAAACCTGTTGCATACTTTTCTGAAAAATTGAGTGGGCCTAGTCTAAATTATTCTACTTATGATAAAGAATTATATGCTCTTGTTCAGACTTTAGAGACATGGCAACATTATTTATGGCCCAAAGAATTTGTTATACATTCTGATCATGAATCTTTGAAACATATTAAAAGTCAAGCTAAACTGAACCGTAGACATGCTAAATGGGTTGAATTCATTGAGACTTTCCCTTATGTTATTGCTGATGCATTGTCTCGTCGCTATACTATGCTTTCACAACTTGACTTCAAAATATTTGGTTTGGAGACCATCAAAGATAAATATGTGCATGATGCTGGTTTTAATGGTGTATTGCAGAATTGTAAAGAAGGGAGAACATGGAACAAGTTCGTCGTTAATGATGGATTTGTGTTTCGTGCTAACAAGCTATGCATTCCAGCTAGCTCTATTCGTCTTTTGGGGAATCGCTAAACCAACTCCGAGAGGTTATTGACCACGCCAGAGCACGATCAACCTGACCCCGAAGGTCTATTCCTGCAAGCAATCGAAGAACAAGCAAGAATATGATTAAGCAATCTGAATATTGCGAATATGGATGAGGTATTAATAAAAGTGGGGTTTCATAAGCGGTCTTGGTCTGGTCGTTGGACACAAACGAAGTACACGAAGTTGCAGCTATGGCGAACTTTTAATCTAAACAAAACCCCAGTCTAAACGATGCCTTAAGGGCTATATTTATAGGGAAAAGAGAGGGGATTTTGTCCACCCTTGGCAAGGTGGGACTAAAACACCTCCTAAGTCGTTTCCCCTACAATATGGACTCTAAAAATAGATTACATGGGCCTGGCCCAAAATAAGGTCGCGACACACCAATAATAAGCTATGGACGAAATTTATGAAAGGCCATCCTGTATATTTCGTCCATCTTCTTGTATGTCATCATGGTGGCTTCAAAGTCTGGAAATCTCCACTTGAACCTCCGTTCTTGTTCTCCTCGCACGCACCTTCATCTCCATGCTTGACCATGCTCCAATGTTCAACCTTCTTGTCCGTGCTAGGCCCTGATAATTTAATTGGCATATCTGAGCTCTAGCAACTGTTCTAAGAGGTAAAACAGCAGGGGATATGGGTGTAACTGGGGTGGCCATGTCCTCATCAAATTGTTGATGTGTGTTTATTATGTTTGTTGCATTATCATAATTGTTTTGCATATTTCGTTTCTGTATGTTCATGCCATGATCATGTTGAGTGCCTTGTCATTTCGCTTCTTTTTTTGACAGAAAGACTGTAAGGGAACCCCCTACAGTATAATTGGTGCAACAACCCCAAATTGCAAGTACCATGCCTTGAACCTTGGTGGGTGGGAAGGCATCAGCCCCTTCCCACCAGGCTATGCATCATGTTCATCTTATATTATACTGCATTGCACCATCCTTGTTTGTTCTATGCTTCATGATGTGATGTAAATCTTGTCATTCTATTGCATTGCATCATGATCATTATGCCTTGTTTTGCATATTTAAGTTTTGTTGTGTGTTCTTGTGTGAACCCCTCTTATTCTTATCTCCACCTCATTTTTGTTCCATGCACATACCAGCAACAATTCATCAAGTTCACCCAAGTTTCTATCCCATCCAAACTTCTCCTTTTCCCTTTCTTTCAATTATTTCTCTAGCGACATTTTCTGCCCCAGATTAATGTTCACTATATTTCTATATTCCCTACACCATGCCAAGACCACCTCCTCCAGTTTTCAAGTCTTTTGGAAGTGTTTTGGTTGGGCTAAGGATTTATTCAGGCTTGAATTATTTTCAAACTTTTTGGAATTTGCGGTCTCTAAAAATTACCAGAGCATTTATTCAAATGTTGCATAATTCCTGATGTCCAGGGATATTTTGTTCTTAGCCTAATTCTTCTCAAAACTCCCTAACCTTTTCCTTTTCTAAACCTGGAGATTCAAAGTTTCAGAAAAGAAGAAAATGGAAGGGGCCTCCCAGCAGCGCACCTTGGGCCTCCCAACTCCAGCCGGCCCAGCCCAGTGCCCTGAACGGCCACCTGCTCCGTTTCCCCTCCGTCTCCCTCGCTCCAGTCACAGAGCGCTCGCGCCGTCGCACCGTGAGCTCACGGACATCGAGGTCAGCGCCTGCCCGCTCCCCTATAAAGCCAGCGCTCCCTTAGGGTTTCCCTCTCCCCCCTCTTGCCGCAGCCACAAGCCCTCAGCTGCCTCTGGTTCTTATTCTTCTTCAAGAACAGAGCACGCGAGAGAAAACCCCGCCGGTGTCCATCGTCGTTCTTACAGCCGGAGGGCATCAAGCTCGTTTCCGACATGTCCAGCTTCTTCCTCGACGTCCACTACCTCTGTTCAGGCGACTTCCCCGCACTAGGTCACCTCCACTATGTCGCCATCATCTTCCCCTACTTCCTCTTCTTCATGGAGCCGAGCACCGCCTCGATCTGCGCATCCTCCCGCCGTCTCCGCCCGCTGCCGACCTCGTACAACTTCAGCAGCACCCCCTCGGTGAGCAGCCGCTCCTCCCATCCCCTCTCCGATTCGTTTCCATCGCCGTAGTCCTCTTCCCGAGCAAGCTGACGCCATGTCCCCCATGGAAGACTTCCTGCAGCTTGCCCCGCTTGTGTACACCCGTGCTCACACCCACGCATCACACCATCGCCCTGTATGCTCCATCCAGGGAGTAGCAGCTCCATGCCGCTCCTTGACATGGCCGACCCTTGCTTCCCAAGCATGTCGGAAGGCAAGTCCGGCAAGGTGGCTCTGCCTCCTTGGTTTCTTTGCATGCACGCCCAGCCACCCCACCTATGCATCCATACATGCCTCCTTCCGCAGCTCTCTGCACGAACACGCGCACCCTAGCATGTTTCCGCCCGCCCGCCGTTGTAGCTCCTGCCTCGCCATGCATCGCCGCCATGGCCGCAAGCTGATGCTCCCACACCTGCCGCTGGCTTCATTGCTTTGCTGCACCTTCTCTGCACACCTCCACGCACACGCATCTACAACCGTGCATGGCCACGCTCGATTGCGAGCCCGTGGCCCTGCTTCGTCTTGCCGCCGCCATGGCCGAGGCGACCTCGAGCTCGTCCTCGAGTACGTCTTTCCACGCACCCGAGCCTTTGCATGTGCCCTCCTTGCCGTGCATGCATCCACCTTCGAAATCCCGCACCCATGTCGATGCTCTTCTGCTGCAGAAGCCGCCGCCTTCCCTTGCTGTCGTTGCCGGAGTTTTGTCGTCCGTCCCTGAAACCATGGCTTTCTGTTGGGATAAGCTATTACTTATCGCGCCCCACCTGAGCTCATCACTTTGCTAGCCTGGTGGTCATCGCCGAGCATGCTGATCTAAGGGATCTGGGGTTCAAATCCCGGGCTCCCCTATTTTCCTTTTGGCTATATGTTCGTGTTTCTTCAGTTCAGATCAGACCGAGAGGATGTGTTTTCTAGGGTCGAACCCATCCAATATCACACATGCATCCTAGCTCAACTTGTTAACCCTGGTGTCAACCTATCAGGAGGTCCTGGGTTGAAACCTAGCGCTCTCCTTTTTCTCTTATTGTTTGTTTTGTTATTCCACACTTCGGGCCTCATTCACTCCTAGGCTGCAGCACTATGTTGCTTTTGGCCCACGTTTGTGTTTTTTCCTCATTCACTGCTGGGCTCCTGCACTACGTTGCTTCTGGCCCGCGTTTGTGTTTTTTTCTGCTCTGTGATTTTAGCATTCTCCAGTGCATGCATATTTACAGGAAATGCCACTGTTTTGTATTGTTAATAACCAAATACGCATGTATCCAAATTCAACAAACTATATATGTAGAATGCATAGAATTTTATCTAGTTCCACAATATTCAACTTTCATTCATGTTAAAATATTTAAAATTGCTGCTTGCATTAATTTGCATCAATGACATGCTAAAATGGTTTATTTCATATCTAATTAACCATAGCTCCATTTCAAATAAATTATATATGTAACTTGTCAAGAAAAATGCATAGATTAACTTGGTGCATGTCGGATTTCGGGTTCCGGCAGACCCTCTAGGTTCGAACTCTGGGGTGCACGCGGAGATCTCACCCCCTACCTACCTGCACCTCGCCGCCTCTCTAGGATCTAAACTATGAAAGGGACAACACAAGAGACACAGGGTTTATACTGGTTTGGGCCACAATTGTGGTGTAACACCCTACTCCAGTGTGTGGTGTGGTGGATTGCCTCTTGGGCTGATGATGAACAATACAAGGAAGAACAACCTCGCGAGGGTCTGTTCTTGGCCGGTGCGATGAACTGCTAGGCGGAGTTCAGTCGCTTCTCTCTCTCTCTCTCTCTCTCTCTCTCCAGATTCCAAGGTGCCTCTAGCTCTGTGGGTGGCTAGTCCTATTTATAGGCAGAGGCCCTGGGCCTCTTCCCAAATATTGAGCGGGAAGGGCGCCAACAATTGGCCATTTTGAAGGGGAACATCTAGTACACTTATCCGGACTAAAGTTGGTCCTCGCCTATCAAAGGCTCTGGTGGTGACCCCGGCTTGGGCTCCACGATGACTTCTTCCTGCCGTTGCGACGGTATTGGTCTTGTTGCACCGAAACGGGTGCCTTTGCTTGATGCTCTCGCCTGCGCTTGCCCCCTTTGCACCAAAGAGGAAACGAGGACACTGCATGGGCTGGCGCCCGCTGGCGCCCTTTGGTCGTCATGGCTTGCGTCATGGGCACCTCGTGAGGTACCCGCCTTGATCTCTCCGCCTCCTCGCGAGCCAGCTGACGAGGTCGTGCACGAGGAAGCTTCTGTCATCCGCCCTCGAGGCTTGGCCCCTCGCGAGGTCTTGAGCTTGTCTTGATGAAGATGGGCGTCTGGGCCACCCCTTGAGTCACGCCGCGGGCGCAGCGAGCAAGTCTGGGTACCCCGCCCGAGAACGCATGTGATAGCCCGGGCCCAAGGTGCGCCCGGACTTGGCCGAGCAGAGAAGCGAAGGGGCAAGTCTGAGCGCCGCAGTTCTAACAGCCTGCGGCCTTGGGCGCCGCGTGGCGGTTGATTGGACGTGGGCGCCTGTCGGTGTCAAAATCGGCGGATCTCGGGTAGGGGGTCCCGAACTGTACGTCTAGGCGGATGGTAACAGGAGACAAGGGACACGATGTTTTTACCCAGGTTCGGGCCCTCTCGATGGAGGTAATACCCTACTCCTGCTTGATTAATATTGATGATATGGGTAGTATAAGAGTAGATCTACCACGAGATCAAGGAGGCTAAACCCTAGAAGCTAGCCTATGGTATGATTGTTGTTTGTCCTACGGACTAAAACCCTCCGGTTTATATAGACACCGGATAGGTTAGGGTTACACAGAGTCGGTTACAATGGTAGGAGATCTACATATCCGTATCGCCAAGCTTGCCTTCCACGCCAAGGGAAGTCCCATCCGGACACGGGACGAAGTCTTCAATCTTGTATCTTCATAGTCTTGGAGTCCGGCCGTGACGATAGTCCGGCTATCCGGACACCCCCTAGTCCGGGACTCCCTCAGTAGCCCCTGAACCAGGCTTCAATGACGATGACTCTGGCGCGCTGATTGTCTTCGGCATTGCGAGGCGGGTTCCTCCTCCGAATATTTCATAGAAGGTTTTGAACACAAGGATAGTGTCCGGCTCTGCAAAACAAGTTCCACATAACACCGTAGAGAGAATAATTTTTGCACAGATCTGCTGACGTATTCCGCGGCGTGACATCACACCACGGCAAGGCCTTTATATGAATCGTTTTTTACTGTTCCCTCCTCAGCGTGTTTAGTGAGGCGGTTTCCTTGGCACGTCTTATCAAAGCATAGATCGTGCCCCCCTTATTCCGGGATTCTCATTAATACGGACGTGGGTAACCCAACCGTGCTCGTTGGCCTGCCTTCTCTATCAAAGGCGAGTCTTAATCGACCACGGGGTGGGCTCTTGGTATTCAACCTCTTTATAATGAGACCAAGGCCCTCTTCTTTTTACACCCTCCATCGAGTTCGCCTCGCGCTTCGAGTTCCAACACCCAAAGCTTCAGATTCAGGCGCTTCAGACTCTCAACGATGTCCGGATCCGACCAGCACGGCCGATGGATGTCTTCCTCTATCACAGAAGAAGATGTTCTAAAGCTACGCGATGCCAGGTATCTAACCGGCGAGATTTCGCATAGGCTGCCTGCTCCAGGGCAGGTCATTCCCACTCCTGAACCTGGCGAGAATGTGGTATTCGTGTCCCACTTCCTTCAGGGTTTAGGCTTCCCGACGGATCCCTTCGTGCAGGGGCTCATGTTTTATTATGGGCTTGATTTCCATGACTTGGGTCCGGAGTCCATCCTCCATATCTCGTCATTTATTGTCGTATGTGAGGCCTTCCTCCATATTACCCCCCACTTTGGGTTGTGGCTCAAGACCTTCAAGGTGGAGCCAAAGATGGTTGAGGGACAACAAGCAGAATGCTGAGGGGCGGTTATAAGCAGATGTGCTGATGCTCCGTGGCCCGAGGGCTCTTTTCAAGAGGAGCTTGGTTTGTGGCAACGGGAGTGGTTTTATATCACCGCTCCCAGGGGCACCAAATGGGCGGCACTCCCTGCCTTCCGCTCATGTCCACCACATCGGCTGGCATCATGGGTCAACAAGGGGATCGACTGGGGGCCGTCCATGGACGTTCCCTTGCTGCAGGGCCGTAGTCGAGACCTCCAGGAAAGAGGGATCAATCTGGTCGCAGTGGCGCAGGTTATGGTGATCCGGCGCCTTCAGCCCTGCAAATGCCGCCCCCTCTGCCTGTGGGAATTCAATCTGAAGGGACCACGAGCTCTCCAAAATTTTATGGGCACGACGCCCGTGGAGATGTATAAACTGTTCTTCGGATCACAAGAGAAGTGTCCGGACTTGACCGAGGACGCAGGACTAAGCTGCAATCGCCCGAGATACTCAAGTAAGTAGTCCGTAACCCGGACAAACTGTTCATTCATTTATTTTATATATATGCCCTTTAAAGGAGCCGTTTCTTGAACAGGAGTGGATAGCCAAGGCAAAGTTAATAAGGTGTCCGGATCCCCTCCCCGAGACCATGCCGGATCCCATGCTGACCAAGATGTTGAAGGTCGCGCCTTTTGAAGAAGGCGAAGGGGGGGAGCGGGGAAGCAACTGCCTCTGCGAAGGAGGCTATCAAGGAAGGAGGGATTAAGAGTCCCACCTTCCGAGGAGAAAAGAGGACCGCTTCGGAAGATCCGGAGGTCAAGGCCTCAAAGAGGGAAAGGGAATCTTCGGCAAAGAGTCCGGCGCTGGGAAGTAACCCAGCCGCATTATTTCCCCGAGGGGATCAGCCCTCCAGCAAGCCGTAAGTAAAAAGAAGGGGTCTTGTAGATAAGGAACATCCTTGTATTTATTCATGAAGATAACCGAAATTGTACCTTGTAGTTCGGACCTCAGCCCTTCTTAGCAGAGCTCGTCTTCAGGGGATCTTCTTCCGGAGATGATGGAGAGCGAAATGCCTCCACCTGTCGCACCCTCATGTGAAGCGGACGACCCGGAGGTGTCGTGTGGCAAGGGTTCCCCTGGCACGGCCGGGCCGGAAGGTCCAGCGCCAAGTGGCGTCGGCGGTCGGAGGAGTGAAGGATCTGCTCAGCGCGGCGGCTATTCAGAAGATCACCGTGCTCTAATGGGTACGGTGATTGAAAGAATTGCATCCGCGAGAGCGGATTGCATGAGGCCGTCGAAGCTTATCGACGGGGTTTGAGGTACGCAAAATGATGTACCTTGACGGTTTATGCATGTAAATGCGCATACTGTATAGATAGTAGTTCTCGAGACTCGGTATGTTGTCAAAATTGACAACGTGCGAGGATCAAATTCTCGATTATAACATATCGCCGCTCCTAAACAGGTGGTGGGGCGTCCGGGAGGCCAGCCGGATGATGAATATGCCGAACTAAAGCAGCGACTTGACGAGGCGGATCACGGACATCAGCTGGTCAATAAGCGGTTTGACGAGTCACAAGGTATGCGACCTCTATGCGGACACCTTGTAAGGGAGCTTGACGCCCATGTCTTACTATTCAGTATGCTTAATGCAGATGGTGCGCTGCCGTGGAGGAGCTGCGGGCAGAACTTCGCCGAGCGAAAGAGCAAGCCAGAATTAGTAGCACGGCCACTTTAAAGGCGGCCGGAGAGCTAGAAGCTGAACGGGCTGCTCATTGCCGAAGTTAAAGAGGAGATGGCGATATGGCCAAAAGTTAAGGAATACTACCGATCGCTGCGAGGTTCTTGAAAAGAGCGTCAAAGCGGAACAAGAGGGCCTAAAGAAGGTCGCCGCCGAATCCAAGAATGCCCAATCGGCTTTGAGAGCTGCCAAGGAGGAGCTGAGTCGGGCGGGGCAATTGCGGCTGGAAAACCATTTTCGCTGCGGAGAAATACAGATCCAGTATGCTCGGTTGGATAAGTTTGTGGAGTTAGGAGGATGCTTATCTGGACTTGGCGGCGAAGCGCTGCGGACGCTGTTGAGCACTTCCGGGGCGGAAGGGTGCGGAAGGGAAGATCTATATTGGTCGCAATTCCATAGTCGGGCGCCCTCTGCCGCTGACCGGTCGGTTGGCGAATGGGCGAGCTGAATCGATTGTCGGATTTGCCATGAAGCATGTCTTGACTCACTTGTGGCGGGCGGACCCACCAAGAGCTATTTTGGTTTAGTGCAGCAGATTTCTTGGTGCGGTGCAGCAGTATCGACGCAATGAAGCGATCGGCGTGTATTGAGGAGCGAATGGCTCTTGCCCGTGTCAAGACATCTGGCAGAGATGAAGGCCACCGACGTTGCATCCCAAGATTGGACGAAAGTTTAGTACCGCCGAGCACTACTTTGAAGAAGTCTGCCGGCGCTTCGTTTAATAGAGACGCAGTGCTCGAAGGATATTATGTTTAAATGACATGTATGATTTGTGAAAACAATGTTTCAATGCAATATAAGGGATTTTTATACTTGTGCGTTCAAGTAGTAAACTACTCCCTGTGCGGCCGTTTATGTATATGTGTATATAACCTGAAAGATGGCGGTCCTTGGCTTCAGCCCCCACGCACATAGTGCGGGGGTGTTTGAAAAAAAAAGTGCCTTTTCACACTTAATCCAACGTCTTGGTCCTGTTAAGGAGGTGATAGCGTAGCAAACCAGGCAACCGGACTATAATGCTTTATCACTTTCACTTAGCCATAGGACTTCGAGGGTGGGGCTACTATATAGCCCGTGGGGGCACCGCACTCTCCCGAATTCAGGGTGCGTATGTGCCTGACCGAAAACCGGTCCTTCGTTAATGCGGAGGAATCCTAAACATTCCTGTGGGTTGTCGAGTGGTTGACCAGTCTCTCGCTGTATCATGGCAGTCAGTTTTCGGCTTTCTCTACTGAGGTGCTCGCCCGGCCGAACCGGGGCACAATCGCAGTAGTTCTCCTGGTGCTGCGTTAGCCGTGAAAACGGAACGTAAGGCAGCAAAACACAGGAGCCGGGCAACCCAACATTTGACCAAAGACATGATTCGGAGCTGATGCATATAAGGCCTAACTCGAGACGCAGAATACTCCCTAAGGTATTCGCTCTTTATGGAAATGGGCAGAATAATGCCCTAAGCCCCCGTGTCCAGTACCATAAAACTTCCGTGCGGCCAATGCCAAAGCACCAGCCTCCTCCTCGGTTATATTAAGGAACCGGGGATGTATATCAACAAGAGGCAGTGAAAAAGGTTTACGCAGGTCTTAATCTGAAAAGATCCTTGCAACGGGTCCCTACTGCATGTCTGCGCCTGTGTATCCGTTGTGCCGTATCCTGGACGGGTGTAGCACGTTGTTCATCTGTAAAAGAGAGGAACTTAGTTTGAAAGGAAAAGGATCGTGCGAAAGATGTACTTAATATTAAATAAACAGAGTACGGTTAGAAGAATTGAATAAATTTGAGCTTTATTGCCTCTTGTTATACATGCATGCGGCCCCTCGTATGGGGGTATGCCGCTAGTAGGCGCCGGACTCGTCTAACCGTGTCCGGGTTTGAATGACCGATTCAGTGTTCTTTGCCTAGCGAGCCGGATAGATGTGGGGCTGTCAAGGCAGTCTCCCTTCTTCCGTGCTCAAGTGACACTTAATACTTCCTTTTAATCGAGATGATGCGCGTGGACCGGGCATTTTAAGTGTTAGAGATGCATAATGCGGTATTGCGTTAAAAGGGCGAAAGCTTCAAGGTCCCAATAGTGCTTGATGGCTACTTTTAAGCGGGCGACATGGAAGAGTAACCTTTCGCGACGGAAGTTGTCGGATGAACCAAACAACACTTCTAGCAGTATGGAGCCTGTGCAAAGGTTGTATGGGCCTGACATTACTCCTTTAAAGGAGGTGTTGCTACGGTGAATTTTTGTTGGGTTTATCCCCATCATGCGGATTGTGTCCTGATATATCAGGTTTATGTCACTGCCGCCATCCATGAGGACATGTGTAAATTGGAATCCGTCGATTATAGGATCCAATATCAAGGCAGTCCATCCTGCATTCCGGATATTATCGGAATAGTTCTGATGGTCGAAGGTGATTGGTTTTGACAACCAGAGTGCGGCGCGCCTCTTAGTGGGCGCCGCCTGTTTTTTTTTCTTTGATCACGTGAAGTGAGTTTACTGTTTTGACCTCTGTGGGAAAGTTTTTTGTTTTCCGAGGCTCGCTTGTGGTTCTCGTCGTCTTCTTCACTTGGTGTGTCGAGCCCTTGTGTTCGGCGTTGATCTGCCGGACTGTTTGAAGACCCAACAATTTACGTGGGTATGGTTGGCGGGCCTCCAGAGTCTTGTGGATTTGACATATCTTGTCCAAGATTTTGTTGAAGTTGGATAGCTCATCGCTATTGTCCTTAAGGGGCAGTTTTTGTTGTTCTCGCGTGAGCTTTTGAATCCGCGTTGATCGTGCTCTTTGGACTGTTCCTTTTAATCCGGCGCTGGTCCTTGTTGTGCGTGGTTTCCGTTTCCATCCCTGATTTGGATGTACTTGGGTCATGGTGCTGCATCTTGCTAGCCAGCTATCCTCTCCGCACAAAAGCGGGTCATGAGGCTTGTTAATGCGGCCATTGTTCTTGGCTTTTCTTGGCGAGGTGTCTGGCGAACCATTCGTCTCGGACGTTGTGTTTGAAAGCTGCTAAGGCTTGGCGTCCAGGGACATCGACTATTTGGTTCTTTTACTAAGGAACCTGTTCCAGAATTTCCGGCTGACTCTCCGGCTGTTGAGTTATGTGACTTAGATCGCCTCTGCATCTGAGGGCGGACATAGGTCCCTGAAAATTTGCCCAAAATGCATCCTCGAGCTCTTCCCAGCTTCCAATGGTATTTTCGGGGAGGCTCTTAAGCCAATGCCGAGGTGGCCCTTTGAGTTTAAGGGGTAATTATTTTATGGCGTGGAGATCATCTCCTCTAGCCATGTGTATGTGGAGGATGTAATCCTCAATCCGAACTCGTGGTCTGTTGTTCCGTCGTATGCCTCTATGTTTACGGGTTTGAATCCGCTGGAAATTCATATCCAAACACCTCATTAGTGAAACATAGGGGTGTGCGGCGCCCCTACATTTGGGTGTGCCGTGATCTTAGGAATTTTGGCGTATTGCATTGCTTTGACGTGCTTTCTTGGCCCATAGATGGACCTAATGGGCCATCCTTTTGATGTGAATCCTTAAGCGGATCGCATATTGGCTTGTGTGCGGCACCATTCGCCGCTCTCTTTTTGCCGTGAGATCGTCCATCAGACCGGGTGGCCTTCTTGCTTTTTAATTGTGGGGGCTCTAAGGCCTCCTCGTCAAATTCGGGCAGTAGCTTTCTTTTCGGGTAGCTCGTTGCTCGGCGACTGTCGCCGTACTTATCTACGATGCTGAATACTTTGCTCCATCTGATCCTGAGTGCATCTTCCGCTGTTTTGAGCTTCCGCCGCTTTTTCAGCTACGCGATGGCGGCGATTCAGCCTTTTCTCGGAGGTCATTTTGCTCCAATGGTTTGTCCGGCGTGAGATCGTCCGGACTGTTGTCTTCGCCGGGGACAGATTGTTTATCCAAGTTGTCTTGTTCGGACGATTGCTCGATAGCTTGTTCGTTGTCCACCGGTTCCCCTGCTCTATGGCTGGGTCTTTGTTGAGGCGGGACTTTGTTCGGCGTTTACGTTGCCGTTTTGAGTGCTTTTCGAGGATTTATCCTTCGGAGCGTCCGTTGTTCCTCGTCTTCATTTCCTTTAGGTGTATCCACCATGTATACATCATGGGATGAGGTTTTCCAGCATCCTATTGGTGCTGGTTCATTGTTGTCTCCTACATCATCGTCCATACCGTCGATGTCTTCGAGTCGAAATCGAGCACGCCGTGTAAGCTTTCGGCGATGGCTATGAAGTGGGTGGTGGGTGGGCATTGAATTTCTTCATCGTCAGCATCCCAACCTTCCCGACCGTAGTCCGCCAGGCTCTCCGGATAAAGAGATACTTTAGTGGATTCAGGATGTCGCCAAAGGCGAGTGCTGAAAGATGTCATGGCCGTGAACTCCATATCAGCGCCCAATCGGATTCGATTGGCAAGGGCGCTGGAGGGTTTGGAGTCCGGAGAGGAGTCGGCACCGGAGTCGAGGTCTTCGCAAAGCGACAGGGATGGAGTTCGGCTCGATCGCCGTAGAGATTGTAGCCCGAGGCGGTGTCCAACCACTCGTCCTCGATCAGGAATCCAGCTCGGATTAAAGGTCGGGCCGGATCTATCGTGCGACCTCGAGGCCTTCGCGGCTGCGAGCTAGATCATGCCCATCGAGACAAGTCTTGGGCGCTTGCTGCGGCTCGAATCGCCGAAGATCAAGTCTCCACGGATATCGGCCGTTTAGTTTAAACTTCCAAACCTGACCTGATGGCCAGGGGCGTAGCTTTCGATCTGCTCCAGATGGCCAAGCGAATTGGCCCGCGGTGCAAAGCCGCCGAACACGAAGATCTGTCCGGGGAGAAAAGTCTCACCCTGGACCGCGTCGTTGTTGATTATCGTAGGAGCCATCGGGCCTATCGGTGACGACACAGAGGAACTCTCAATGAAAGCACAAATGTCGGTGTCAAAAACGGTGGATCTCGGGTAGGGGTCCCGGCGTGTGTCTTGGCGGATGGTAGCGGGAGACAAGGGACACGATGTTTTACCTGAGTTGGGCCCTCTCGATGGAGGTAATACCCTACTCCTGCTTGATTAATATTGATGATATGGGTAGTAAAAGAGTAGATCGACCACGAGATCAAGGAGGCTAAACCCTAGAAGCTAGCCTATGGTATGATCTACATATATAGACACCGGATAGGTTAGGGTTACACAGAGTCGGTTACAATGGTAGGAGATCTACATATCCGTATCGCCAAGCTTGCCTTCCACGCCAAGGAAAGTCCCATCCGGACAAGGGATGAAGTCTTCAATCTTGTATCTTCGTAGTCTTGGAGTCCGGCCGTGACGATAGTCCGGCTATCCGGACACCCCCTAGTCCGGGACTCCCTCAGCGCCCTTAGCAACTGTGTGAATCAACAAAAGTGCGGCACCCGTCTAGACTTTGCCTCCTTTGCCTCCTCCGGTCATTGCCCAGATCCCCTTTCTTGCTCCTTTCCTTCCCGCTTCCGAAATCCCCAGATCTACTTCGACCGCGTGCCCTAGCAAGACATGGCGCCTCGCTAGACCCCGGCCGGAGCTTGGTACTCACCCGCCTTGGACTCACCGAACGTGTCGGAGAAGGGCCTTGCCCGGGTGCGCCGGATGGTTGTCGACGCAAGGCGACGATGGTTTTTGCTCCAATGGTTTGTCCGCGTGAGATCGTCTGGACTGTTGTCTTCGCCGACAGATTGTTTATCCAAGTTGTCTTGTTCGGACGATTGCTCGATAGCTTGTTCGTTGTCCACCGGTTCCCCGCCTATGGCTGGGTCTTTGTTGAGGCGGACTTTGTTCGCGCTTACGCTGCTGCTTTGAGTGCTTTTCGAGGATTTATCCTTCGGAGCGCCCCGCTGTTCCTCGCCTTCATTTCCTTTAGGTGTATCCACCATGTATACATCATGGATGAGGTTTTCCAAGATCCTATTGGTGCTGGTTCATTGTTGTCTCCTACATCATCGCCCATACCGCCGATGTCTTCGTAGTCGAAATCGAGCACGCCGTGTAAGCTGGCTGGGCTATGAAGTGGGTGGTGGTGGGCATTGAATTTCTTCATCGTCCGGTGATCCCAACCTTCCCCGACCGTAGTCCGCCGGGCTCCCGGATAAAGAGAGATACTTTAGTGGATTCGGGATGTCGCCAAACGAAAAGGGAAGATGTCCGCGCCGGGAACTCCATAATGGCCCAATCGGATTCGATTGGTAAGGGCGCGGAGGGTTTTGGAGTCCGGAGAGGAGTCCCGCACCGGAGTCGAGGTCTTCGCAGCGACGGATGGAGTTCGCCCGATCCCAGAGATTGTTCCCCCGAGGCGTGTCCAACCACTCGCCCTCGATCAGGAATCCAGCCCGGATTAAAGGTCGGAGCGATATCGGCGCCTCCGGGCAACCGCTCGAGCCAGATCATGCCCATCGGAGACAAAGGCGGCGCTGCTTCGGCGGCTCAATCCTTCAAGATCAAGTTCCAAGGATATCGGCCGCTTAGTTTAAACTTCCAAACCTGACCCGATGGCCGGGGCGAGCCGACCGCCCAATGGCTGTTAATTGCCCCGGGCAAAGCCAAACACGAAGATCGTCCGGGAGAAAAGTCTCACCCGGGACCTGTTGATTATCGAGGAGCCATCGGGCCTATCGGGAACACGTAGGAACTCTAATGAAAGCACAAATGTCGGTGTCAAAACGGTGGATCTCGGGGGTCCCAACCGGTTCTTGGCGGATGGTAAAGGAGACAAGGGACACGAAGTTTTTACCCGGTTCGGGCCCTCTCGATGGAGGTAATACCCTACCTCCCTGATTAATATTGATGATATGGGTAGTAAAAGAGTAGATCAAACTTAGATCAAGGAGGCTAAACCCTTAGAAGCTAGCCTATGGTATGATCTAATATAGACACCGATAGGTTAGGGTTACAAGAGGGTTACAATGGTAGGAGATCTACATATCCGACGCCAAGCTTGCCTTCCACGCCAAGGAAAGTCCCATCCGGACAAGGGATGAAGTCTTCAATCTTGTATTCAGAGTCTTGAGTCCGCCGTGACGATAGTCCGCTATCCTGGACACCCCTAGTCCGGGACCCTTTCTTAGCAATGTGGTGAATCAACAAAAGTGCGGCACCCGCCTAGACTTTGCCTCTTTGCCTCCTCCCCTGGATCCCCTTTCTTGCTCCCTTTCCTTCCGCCCAAATCCCCAGATCTACTTCGACCCGGGTCCCTTAGAAGACATGGCGCCAGACCCCCCGGCCGAGTTTGGTACTCCCCGCCTTTGACCCAAACGTGTTTGGAGAAGGGCCTTGCCCGGGTGCGCTGATGGTTGTCACGCAAGGCGACGATGGTGCAGCGGTGTCGGGTCAAGGAAGCACCTTCTATCCGCTTCTTTGTGAGCGCCCTTTCGCCGGGTCCGGTGCCTCCTTTTCCGAAGTTCTTCTTTTCTATCCTCCGCCATTACAAATGCAAGCTCTGATTCCACCCCAACTTTGTTCTTCTTCGCGATTTCGCCTACTATTGTGAGGCTCATGTCGGGTGCAGCCCTCAGGGGCCGCGCCACTATTTCTACCCCGGACCTCCTCCGGGGTCCACCTCCGGCGCGAAGGCCAGATATGGCAGCTCCAGCCATCTTGAAGCCCGGAAGAGGATTGAGGGCTTCGGAGCAAGGGGCTGGTAGATGTCCGATCCATCCTCGGGCTGATTCCCACGGAGGCCCACGACCTTTCGAATTGGCCGGAACTCGCCACCCTTCGCGGCCGGTGCCGGAGAAGATGAACGGACTGTGGCAAACATGGCGACAAGGGCCGACCGTTTCGCTTCCCGAGGGAGTTCTGGAGCACTAGGTGGCCCCATTGGTCAAGTTGCCCTGGTGGAGGCCCCGCCGATCCCCCCAGTCTTGGCCGATGAAGATCTGGCCGCGGTCCTCCAATCTTTTGGTCGGGAAGACGGGGCAGGCGGGGCACCCTCAACTTCTGCCTTTGAGATGATTGGGAGCAAGGGGACTCCATGCCCGCTCTTCAATGGGGAGGGCCGGGTGCCCCTGGGAGGTTCCCCGAGGACCCGGGCCCCGGGCGACGGTGAACGGTTCCTCCGCAACTCCAGCAATAGGAGGAATAAGAGAAGGGGAAGAGCGCCCCGATTCCGAGGCGACTGACGGGAGTCGGAGCGCCTCCCCGTCAGAGTCCCAAGGCCCCCCGCCTTGCCGAAGCGAACGAGGATGATGATGAGCGGGCGGCAGAGCTTGCCCCGGTCCCCAAGAAGGACATGACTGGGCTGGTCCTCAAGGGTCTGCCTGCCCGAGGCGATCCGCGATGCGCCCCCGCTCCCGGCCTTTGAGGCTGATCCCACCGCCTTGGGCCTGGCCGGGAGGTTGCTTGAGCCCGCGAGCGGCGACCAGAAGTGCTTGATTCTTGTTTCATTCCTTGCTTTGTCGCCGAGGCTTGATATCTCAGATCTCTTTGGCTAAGCCGGCACCTGCGCCAAGAAGCCAAGAGAGCTCCCGAGGCCTTGTCTGGGCCGGCTTCCGCCCGCAAAAGAAGGTGACGGGCAAGACACGGCCTCTCCCCGCCCGGGTCAACCTCATGAGGCCTGGCGGGGCTAGCTGGGGCCAGTTTGCCCTATGGCCCAAGCGATTTCCCGAGGTATCCTTGCTCGATGCCACCGCCGACTGCCGGTGCGTAGGGTCTCACCTCAGATGCCGTGGTTACGCCGCCACCCTCCCCTGCTATTCCACCAACTGTTGTCTGGACCTCCCACCGCCCCGGATTCGCTGCTGAACCGGACCCCGGGGCGTAAGATTTTGGGCGCCACTTTGCCAGGCCGGGCGCTTGAGCTGGCCTGGCCGGGTTCGCCTTCCGACACTTTGATTCGAGTGGCGCTGGTTCGGCCACCGGGCTTGGGCGACGGAGGAAGAAGGCCGCCCTGGGGCGGGCTGCCCATGACGCCGCCTTTGGGAGGTAGGATGTCCGAGGTCGCCGCAAGGCGCTGGAGAGCGAGCTGCAGGACTTGCGTCCCAGCTTGCCAAGGAGGCCCGATTCGCCAAGGACCGCGTGGGCCTTTTGGAGATGGAGGTGATGGCTCGGCTTTGCGGTTGCTTTTCGACAAGGGAAGGAAAGCCCCTGGCCGGCACCGGGCCGGCCCTACCAAGCTGCTTCCTTCCGATCCATGCCCTTGAAGATGTCACCCGGCCTTGGCCCCCGGGAGGCCGAGGCGGGCCTGTTTCCTACCGACGGGCTGCCCCTCTTACCCTTGATCCCGACTTGACCTCGGCAGGCTGAGCCGTGGCGGAGCTTGGCTGCCCTTCCGGGCCGTGAAGGGTTGGCGGGCTTTGGCGGTTCTGGCCTTCAGCCCAAGCGGGCGCCTGGGTCCCGAGGCTTCCGGGCGAACCCAGGCGCAGCCCACCAAAAGTGACTCGTGGCTCCGGTTCGCTTTGGCCCTCGCAACATGCATCATGCCCTGGGGCGTTTAAATTGCGTTTGGTGGGACCGTTATGGACTATAGTATTTGCTTTCAATTCCTTGAGATTTGCGCTTTTCCTTCCTACTTGCTTAATTTCCCGGGCCAAGGCCCGCCCCAACCTTGCTAAGGCCCCAAAACCGGGGCGGGACCAAGGAGGAGGGGCGGTTAGGGTTCTGAGTGGATGTCGAGTCCCCCAACCGAACAACAAGTAGGGAGGTGAGATGTATGGGGAACCCACCATTCCCGTCGAGCCCGGCCCCCAATACCTCAACCCCCATTAGCCTTTGGAACTAAGGAGGAGGGGCTCGTGTGTTAGGTTCCCGGTCGCATGCCGGAGTCCCCTTGGCGTTCCGGCCTTGCCTTGGCTCCCGGGGAGGAGGCGGGCGGCGAACCAGGCCCGAGGGCCCGGGGGTGGCGGCGTCGGCGTGACCGGGCGCCCGTGCCCAGCCCCTCGGCGGCACTCCCAGGGGGGCGTTGGCGATGAGGCCGGACATTGAGCTCGGGCCCCGAGGTTGATTGCGCCCACCCCGTTGTTTATCACCAAGCAGCATAGCCTTCCGATGTGTGGGCATAGGCCCCGGCAAGGTTGCTCCCAACGGAGCATGGTGCTTCCTTTGGTGTGGGGGGGTCCCTCCCGGGAGGAGCCCCAGGGGTCAACCCCCCTCGACCGTGGTCCGGTAGGGCTGACGAGGGGATTTGGGCACCCGTGAGCCAGCCTGGGACTCCACGAGGGCCCTACCTCAAGCGGAGTTCTTTGGCTTTGAGCCTTAACTTGTGATGTGTTCACCTTAGAATTTGGTTAGATGCGGCGCTCTGTGTCCTCGGGTCCCGACCCTTGGCGGAGTCTCAATGGTCGCTGGTATGCCAGTCGCGATGCCGTGTACAAGGCCAAGGGTGAGGGCTGGAAGGCGATGGGGCCATGAGTCGCGATGCTCGGTGCCCCCCTTTAACATGCAAGCGGCCCACATGAAGGAAGAAGGGGTGCCGTGGATAGGCATTATATAACAATCATGATGGGTCGAGCATGACCCGAAATAAGCAGAGGGTACATGCGCCAGGTGCAGCCCGAGCGACTTGGGGATGATGCAGCGCCCCAACAAAGTAAGCTAAGAACATAGTAAAGGGATACACGCCGGGGCGGACTCCATGCGGCCTGGGAATAATGCAGCCACAGGGGCACTCCAGATTGGAAATGAAACTTGAAGGATGTCACTGATAATGTTGAAGATGAAGGGATGCTGAAGTAGCGGACGTGTTGGGCATGCGAGCCAACCTTCCACGAGCCCCCTGGGCCTGGGGAGCCTCGGGAGGCTCGGCGGCGCCTGGCGGTCTCGCGACCATCTCCATCTCCGCCAGATTGCAAACGCTGGCCTTGAGCCTCCAAAGATGTTCTCCCCATGAGGCCTGGCGCGTGGGGCGGCCGTGGTTCGGCATGCCGTGAGGGCATGCGAACATAGCTGCGGTGGACCTTCTGGCGCCCAGCGTGAGGGGCCAGGAAGTGCTCGAGAGGCGGCTCTGTTGAGCCCTCGTATGTCGATGAGACGCGCAGCCCACCATCCTCGCCTGGATGGGGAGCTACAGGTATGCGTGGCGTTGCCACTCATGGCTCTTGACTCCTGCAGCTCCTGAATGATCTCGGCCGACGAACTCCCGAGGGTTTGGCCTCCTTGCCTTGCTCCTTCCCTGAGGGAACGTTTTTGAAACACGCCTCCAAGTGGTGCCCAAGCCGCCTCAGTGACCTTAGCAAGGTCGGTGGCCGCCCGTGAGAGAGCCCCAGCCTTGCTTGAGGAGGGCACCGGCGCGCCTTTCCTATGCTGCTGAATGAGGTGCCCCCTGAACAGCGCGACCTCGAGGGCCTGCCTCCCGAGGGCCGGGCTGGCGATGTCTTCTTCTTCTTGGGAGCAGTCTCGGGAGCCGCCTCGCTTCCCGCGATCCGGTCTTCAAGTGATGCGGCTTGAAAAGCTTCGCCCAGGAGCACTGCTGCGTCTCTCTCTTCACAAGGCACCGGATGAATCCGCCGCCCTAGCATCTTGAGGACGCGTAGCCGTGATGAGTCACGGCCATGAACTTGGCCAGAGCTGGGTACCCGAGGATGGCATTGTACGGTAGGCGTAATGGGCGACATCGGTTGATGAGCTCGGTGGCGCGGAAGTTGTCGCGCTCAAGGTGACGGGAGGCGGACCTGCCTAATCGGAACTGCGGAGCCATCGGTGACTCCGGAGAAAGGCTTGGCTGGCTGAAGCTGATTGTAAGGCACTTGGAGATTGTTGAATGTCTCTACGGACAGGACATTGAGCCATGCTCCGCCATCGGCGAGGGTCCCGGTGACTTGCACGTTGTCGATGATTGGGGAACAAAGCATCGGGAGGACTCCTGGCTGTGGCGGCAAGACTTGAGCTGATCTGCTGGAGCTGAACGTGATGGCGCACGCCACCACCACGAGAGGCGCGTGGGCTCGAGCTGAGGAGGACTGCATTCACTTCGGGCGAACCGCTTGAAGATGCGTTGAGAGGCTGGGGCTTGAGCTCCGCCCAGATGCAAGCGATCGACGCTGCCCCGGAAGCCCCCAGCCCCTCGCCCCGATGATGGTCCTCATTTCTCCTTGGCTGCGCGGCAGAGGAGGAGGCTGCGGCTCCTTGCAGGGCGATCTCGCGAGGCTGATCCTCCAGCCTCTCGCGAGGCTGATCCTGCCAGCCGATCCGCGAGGTCGGTCACGCCACCCTTGGCGAGGGCCACGGTCTTCCCAGCGCCCTGCGTTTCTTCTTCCTCCTTGGTCAGAGCCTCGATCGTTGCGGTCGGGCGCCGACGATTCTCCCTTATCGCACGGCTCGGAGCTCTTGACATTCACAGGTTGTGGGTGTGGAGGTCATGGTACACAAGATGGCTGCCCTTGGAAGACTCGGCTGATCTCCGCCGCTTGGTGTCGGTTCGCCGCGAGCACGACAGCCCCTTTGCGCTCATGTCCTTGGCCTTGGACTTCTTCTCTTACGGGTCTGCGGTGGCAGCTCGAGGAGGAAAAGCGCCCTTCCTCAGCCGCGACTTGGTCGCCAAGTTGAACAGCTCCAAGGATGTACACAGATCTTCATGCATCGCCAGCTCCTCCTTCATCTTGACGTCTCGCACACCGTTGGAGAAGGCTGAGATGATGGCCGAGGTCACCCTAGGAATCTTGAGGCGTGCGTTGTTGAAGCGCTGGATGTACTTCTGCAGGGTCTCCCCTGGCTGCTGCTTGATGCGGCGCATGTCGCTCACGGCAGGAGGCCGGTCACGAGTACCTTGAAGTTGGCAATGAAGCGGGTGCGATCTCGGCCCCTGTGGAGGAGATCATGCCAGAGCCAGTGCGGGCCCGCCCTGAGTGCCATGGGAAACCAGTTCGCCATGACCTTCGCCCCGCTGGCGGCTTCGATGCCCAGCTTGTAGAGCTGAAGGAACTCGCAGGTCGGCCGTGCCATCGTGAGCGAGGAGGCAGTGTATGGCTTGAACTTGCGGGCCACGCGACGCAGCGCAGCTCGGTGGTGAAGGCGCGACACCTGCCTGTGGCCACTGGAGGCCTTTGGTGACTAAGAGCCTGGTCTTGTGGGTCCCATGCGCCGCCCATTGGGAGCAGCGCTGGGTCTTGGCATGCTGGAGCAGGAGCGCGGTCGAGACGAGCCGGCGCAAGGAGCACGCGGGCAGCTTCTTGGGGTCGAGGGACCTCTTGACAGCTCCGCTTTGCGCGCCGGGCGCCGGACGGAGTGGGTTCCGCCTGGGCCACGCGCTTGGGGCCAATGTGCCTTGAGGGGAGGCGGCTGAGGCGCCCCTGGAGCTTCATCGCCCATGCAGGGCGGGGCGCGGTGCAGCGAGAAGGATGGCGCTGGGAGCCTCTCGCAATTAACGAAGCCGGTGACGGTCGAGCCACTCTTCGAGAGCGCCGGCGTGGCGGTAGCACAGAGCTCGCTTGTCGCGATGAGCGCAGCTCGAGCCTCCATGGGAGCGCGGAGCGCGAGACGAAGAACCAGCCGGGCGAGTGAAGGAGTAGCGGCGGCTGCCTCGCCACGGACGGATGCTGGACGACGCTGTCGCCGTTTCTGCCGGCCGGTGGCGGCGTTGATGGCGGGAGACGGGAACGGTGGGGCGGGCGCCGACGGGGCCGCCTGGGCGACGCTGGTAGCGAGAGCGGCTCGTGTTTCGGGCGCTGGCCCGACGAAAGCGCCCCGATATGGATGCGATGGGTGGCGAAGAACAGGGCGGGGAGACGGATTCCGCGGCACCCCTACCCGACGCGCTAAATGTCGGATTTCGGGTTCCGCAGACCTCTAGGTTCGAACTCGCACGTGGAGATCTCACCCCTACCTACTCGCACCTCGCCCTCGCTAGGATCTAAACTATGAAAGGGACAACACAAGAGACACAGGGTTTATATCGTTCGGGCCACAATTGTGGTGTAACACCCTACCCAAAGTGTGGTGTGGTGGATTACCTCTGGCTGATGATGAACAATACAAGGAAGAACAGCCTCGCGAGGGTCTGTTCTTGGCCGGTGCGATGAACTGCTAGGGGGAGTTCAGTCGCTTCTCTCTCTCTCTCTCTCCAGATTCCAAGGTACCTCTAGCTCTGTGGGTGGCTAGTCCTATTTATAGGCAGAGGCCCTGGGCCTCTTCCCAAATATTGAGCGGGAAGGGCGCCAAAATTGGCCATTTTGAAGGGGAACATCTAGTACACTTATCCCGACTAAAGTTGGTCCTCGCTCACAAAGGCTCGTGGTGACACCGGCTTGGGCTACAAGATGACTTCCTTCCTGCCGCTATGCACGGTCTTGGTCTTGTTAAATCAAACGGGTGCCTTTGCTTGATGTTCTCGCTATGCTTGCCCCTTTGCACCAAAGAGGAACGAGGACATCTTGGCTGGCTGGCTCCCCGCCATGCCTTGGTCGTCATGGTTGCGCCATGGGCACCTCGTGAGGTACCCGCCCTTGATCTCTCCGCCTCCTCGTGAGCCAGCCTGACGAGGCCGTGCCTGAGGAAGCTTCCTGTTGTCCGCCCCGCGAGGCTTGGCCCCTAGCGAGGGCCTTGAGCTTGTGCTTCTGAAGATGGGCCGTGCTGGGCCACCCTTGAGCCACGCCGCAGGCCGCAGGCAGGCAAGTGTGGATACCCTCGTTCCCAGAATGCCGACAGTGCACTTTATTTTGATGTTTAACAATATTAAAAGATGGTTTAGGGCAGAACAGTAGCAAATTCAAAATATGCACATGGGGATTTTCCGGAATTGTTGTTTGTTGTCCTGGCCTCAGTTAAACTTGCCTAAATAGGTAGTTTTCATATGCTTCACCCCTTTCCATATTTAATAAAATTTCATATTGTTGGGTACATAAATGAGGGAGAACTAAATAATTGCTGTGGTGTTTCGTCAATATGCAACTCATTGCATATTGAGCTCCACTTAACTTGTAGTATTGTTTGTGCACTTTGCCGTGCCATGCCTTATTAAAATGGACGTGCATCATACTTGATTGTGCATCATGCCATGATATATGTGTTTACCATGATGTTTGCTTCTTTCCGGTTGCGCTTCTCCTTGGTAGTCCCAGTTATGTTGCGATTGTGAGGATCCGTTCGAATATGTGGGATCGTCTTCTTCATGGACTTGTTCTTCTTCCTAGCAGGATTTCAGGCAAGATGACCGTCACCTTGGATCTCACTAATCTCTCTGCTATGCTAGTTGTCTCCATGTTATCGATGTGTCGCGCTACCTACCACCTGTTTATCAAGCCTCCCAAATTGCCATGATAGCCTCTAACCTTTTCACCCTTCCTAGCAAACCGTTGTTTGGCTATGTTACCGCTTTGCTCAGCCCCTCTTATAGTGCTGCTAGTTGCAGGTTGTTTCATGTTGGGACATGGATATCATGGATATCGTGGGATATCACAATATCTCTTATTTAATTAATGCACATATATACTTGGTAAAGGGTGGAAGGCTCGGCCTTATCCCTGTTGTTTTGTTCCACTCTTGCCGCCCTAGTTTCCATCATACCGGTGTTATGTTCCTTGGTTTTGCATCCCTAACACGGTGAGGGGTATGGGGCCCTCTTGACAGTTCGCTTTGAATAAAACTCTTCCAGCAAGGCCCAACATTGGTTTTAACATTTGCCATAATAATACTTGAACCAAATAACTAATTGGCGTAGGGCATCATGAACCCGAGGATTCTTTCTACATACAGGGAGGGGCCAGTGCTGATGGTGTTGGTCCCAAACTAGAACATCGTGCGGGTCCGCCCCTAGGCAACTTGGGGTATTTTGGTACCTGTACGCTTAGCTCATCCGTCGTGGCCTGAGACTAGATACGCGCGGCTACTATCAGAGTGTCGGCACGTCGGGAGGTCTTGCTGGACTTGTTTTACCATTGTCGAAATGTCTTATGCATCGGGATTCCGAGTCTGATCGGAGGGTCCCGCGATGGAGGATTGTCTCTGTGGATCGTGAGCTTGTCATGGGCTAAGTTGGGACACCCTTGCAGGGTTTAATCTTTCGAAACCATGCCCGCGGTTATGTGGCAGATGGGAATTTGTTAATATCCGGTTGCAGAGGACTTGAAGTAAATGTCGGCGTTCTGGGAACGGGGGTCCCTAGACTTGCTCGCGCTGCTCGCGGGCGTGGCTTTGGTGGTGGCTCAAATGAGGCCCATCTTCATCAGCACAAGACTCAAGACCCTCGCGAGGGGCCAAGCCTCGCGGGGCGGATGACGCAAGGCTTCCTCAGGGACGGCCTCGCCAGGAAGGCTCGCGAGGATGCGGAGAGATCAAGGCAGGGTACCTCATGAGGTGCTCGTGACGCAAGCCATGACGATCGAGACCAAAGGGCGCCGCTCAAGCAAAGATCCTTGTTTCCTCTTTGTGCAAAGGGGCAAGCTCGACGTGGAGTACCGAGGCATCGTGCAAAGGTTGCTATTTCAAAGGTAACGAGACCAAGACCAGCGGAGCGGCAGGATGGAGGTCAACGTGGAGCCCAAGACGGCGTCATCGCCAGCGCTTTTGGCAGCCGAAGACCAACTTTAGTCAGGATAACTTGTACTAGATGTTCCCCTTTGAAATGGCCGTTGTTGGCACCCTTCTCGCTCAATATTTGGGAAGAGGACCGGGGCCTCTATAAATAGAGCTAGCCACCACCGTAGAGGGCAAGAAGAGAGAACCCTAGCAATGAGATAGAACCCTAGCCAGAGAGAGAGAGGCGATCGAACTCACCCAAGCAGTTCATCACACCAGCTCAAGAACACCTCTCGCGAGGCTGTTCTTCCCCTGTACTGTTCATCATCAGGCCCTGAGGCAATCCACCACACCACACACTAGAGTAGAGTATTACACCACAACGGTGGCCCGAACCAGTATAAATCTTGTGTTCCTTGTGTTGTTCATCGTGTTTAGCTTAGATCTCATGAGGCGATCGGACGTAGATCGGTAGGGGAGAGATCTTCATGCGCACCCCAGAGTTTGAACCTTAAGGGTCTTCCTGAACCCAACATCCGACATTTGGCGCGCTGTAGGTGCGCCGAATCTTTCTTCCACCACTTCGCGTTTGATCTCCCGTCGTGTCCATGGCTGACGCCGCGGGCTCGCGTTGAGCCGCCGGGCTGCCTCTTCGCTGCCGCCCAGACGACGCCTGCTGCTGGTGTCCCTGCTGCCTCGCTGTTCGCCGCCAACGCCGCCACCGCCCGGCGGGAACGAGCAGCAGGCCTCGCTCTGCAGATCCTTCGGTCGGCGCGGGAAGGCCGCACCGCCACCCGCACATCGACTCCGCCGATTCTGCCGCCCCACGCCTGCCGCGCTTCCCCACGGACGCCAAGACGCCGATTGTCCTCGGGCGATGAGCTCTCGTGACTACCGTCTCTGCCGACGACTTTACGAGGATCGGCTCGCCGCATCACCGAAGCTTGTCAACGCCGCAGGGGCTCTCCCACGCCGCCCTCTCGCTACTCGCTTCTCCATCTCGCGCAGGAGGCGCAGACGAGATGCCTCCGCCACCTCCTCCCAAGAAGGCGCCCTGGATCCAAGGTGCGCGGCCCCAGGATGAGACCCACCGTGTCTGGCGCTCGCATGACCAGAGAGGAGCTGCCAAGAGATCCCTCCTCCCCAAGAAGGTGCACTCGTGCTCCCGGCACCGGTGCGCCACGACCGGATCCCCGCGCCACCACGTTAAGACCTCAAGGCTGCTCTAGGCAGCGCCGCGAGAATCCTCGTGAGCAAGCCCAGCCTCAAGAGAAGGCTCCGGTACACCGCGGCTGTCGCTTTCACCTCCGAAAGCTACGCAGGTCGCTCGCCGCAAGTTCAAGCCTGACTTGCCCCCTCGCTACGACGGCACTATAGACCCCGCGGAGTTCCTACAGCTCTATGAGCTGGGCAACGAAGCCGCCAACGGAGACGAAAAGGTCATGGCGATCTAGTTTCCCATGGCACTCAAGGACAGCGCCCGCACCTGGCTCTTGAACCTGGCTCCTGGCACGATCCACCTGGGATGAGATGCGCACCCGCTTCATCACCAACTTCCAGGGCACTCGCGACCGTCCATCGGCCGTGGCTGACCTGCGCCGCATCAAGCAACAGCCCGAGAGACCTTGCAGAGTACATCCAGCGCTTCAACAGCCGCTTCAAGATTCCTGTGGGACCAAGAGGCCATCATTTCGGCGTTTTCGATGGCATCCGCGACGCTAAGATGAAGGAGGATCCGCGATCCATGAAGATCTGTGTACGCCATCGAATTGTTCAACCTCGGCGTACTAAGTGCCCAAGGGCCGAGGAGGGCGCCTTTCCTTCTCGAGCCACGGCGGACCAGAGGAGAAGAAAGCCAAGGCCAAGGATGTGAAGCGCAAAGGAGCAACCGTGCTCGCAGCAGTAGCCGGATACGGGCACGACAGACCAGCCGGAGTCGCCCAAGGGCAGCTGCATCGTGTGTACCACGATCTCAACACTCACAACAACAACGAATGATAAGAGCTCATGGCCGTGCGAGAAGGCCGTGTCGGTCGACGTCCCGAGCGCAATAATCGGGCTACGGCCGAGGCGGAGCAAGAGGTGGTGGACGATGGACGATCATGCCCTCGCCAGGTGGCGGACTGACCTCGCGAGGACCGGCCGGGCAGGACCAAAGATCACGAGGGAGCTTGAAGAGATCAGCCTCGTGAAGATCGCCCGCAAGGCAACGCAGGCCTTCCTCCTCTGCCACCACCACCAAGAAGGAATGAAGACCACCATCAGGACGAGGGGGATGGGGGCTTCCAGGAGCCACGTGCAATTGCTTGCATCTTGGGCGGTGCTCAGGCCCCAGCCTCACAGCGCATCTTCAAGCAGTTTGCTCGCGAGGTGAACGCAGTGCTCCCCAAGCTTGAGGCCACGCGCCCTCTCAGGTGGTCTACATGTGCCATCATGTTCAGTTCAGCTGATCAGCTCAAGTGCGTGGTGATGCCCGGTGTCCTCCCAATGCTCTGTTCCCCAGTCATCAGCAATGTGCAAGTCACCAGGACCCTCATCGATGGCGGAGCAGGACTCAACGGTCTGTCCATCAGGACGTTCAATAATCTCCAAATGCCGTATGACCAGCTTCAGCCAACCAAGCCTTTCTCAGGAGTCATCGACGGTTCGACTGTCCCGATAGGGCAGGTCCGCCTTCCTGTCACCTTTGGGCAGCGCAGCAACTACCGCACTGAGCTCATTGACTTCGACGTCAGCCACATTCGCCTTACCATACAATGCCATCCTCGGGTATCTAGCCTCGCCAAGTTCATGGCGTTGACTCACCATGGCTACAACATCCTCAAGATGCCGTGAAGTGGCGGGTCATCACGGTCCCCCGTGGAAGAGAAGGATGCGTGTTCCTCGAGCGCCGCTTCCAGACGCTACGACGAGGACCCGAAAGCAAGAGTGGAAACCTCCCGGAGCAGCTCCCAAGAAGAAGACATCACTGCTCAAGGCCTCAGGAGGCAGGCACCGGAGGCGCCATGTCCCGGACACGCACTCCGGCCCAAGGGCGCCACCTCCATCGCATAGGAAGGCGCGCTCGCACCCTCCTGCAGGGCCGGGGGCTCTTTCTGGCAGCCACCGACCTTGCTAAGGTCACGAGGGAGGCGCTTGGGCACCACTTGAGGCGTGCCACGACACGCTTCCCTCGTGAAGGCGAAGGAAAGGAGGACCCACCCCTGTGGGTTCATCACCAAGGCCGCCAGAGTTGGAGGAATCGAGAGTCATGCGCTGCAACCGCCGCCTGCCCAGCGTAGCTCCCCATCCAGGCGAGGATGGCGGGCTGCGTGTCTGCATCGACTACCCAGGGCTCAATCAAGTCTCTTTTCAGGAGTGCTTCTGGCCCTCACGCATGGGGCGTTGCGCGGCTACCGCACAGCTACATTCGCATGCCTCTTGGCTTGCCGAACGTGGCTGCATCCCACCAGCGCTTGATGAGCAGCATTCTGGAAGCTCAGGTGGCCAAGCATCGCGCGTTCCTGGAGGAGATGGAGATGGACCTCAGCGAACCTCCTGGACTTCCTGATCCTCCCGAGGCTCGTAGTCCCGAGGGCTCGTGAGGATCGGCTCCTTCACCCCGCACCGCCAGCTGCTCCGACAATCGTTCTGCAACAGTATCAGCTGACTTCTTTTCATTTTTCGTTAGAGGGAGCGCCGCCAGGGCTGCATCATTCCCATGTCGCGTGGGTCCGTCCTTGCGACATGTATCCGTTTTGCTTATGTCTTATGCTTACCTTGTTGGGGGCGCCCTTCGGGCTGCATCATCCCCTAGCTGCTCGGGCCTGACCCAGCTGGCGCTTTGCTTTTCTCGATCTATCTAAGTTGATTTGCTTCTTCATGATTAACCCGCTTGAGATAATCGCCGCCGATTGACACCTGCCTTTGGGGCCGCCGCTATGGCACGACGCTATGCACGGTCCGCCCCCGCAACATCGACAAATCTGAGTGGCCGAGCTCGCCGCTGCAGCCCCACATAGTGCCACCTCACTAGGCCCTCGCCCCAATCACTCCCCTGAGCAACCAATGGCTGGCTGGCAACCGTAATGGCAAACCTTGTTTTCCCTCGTGGTTGGTGTGCAGGGCCCGATAGGAATAACGGGGGCATCGTGAGCCCCTCTCCTCTCTCCCGCACGATCTGCTCAAGACATTAAAAGGGGGCGCCGAGCATCGTGACTCATGGGCTCCACCGCTCTCCAGCCTCACCTGGCCTTGACCCACGGCATCACGACCTGTCATACCAGCGGTGGCTGAGCTTGCTCGAGGGCCGGGACCTGAGGACGTAGAGCATAAAGGAAAGTGCGAGGAAGAGGGGAGAAGCTCACGAGGGCCTGACCCCAACAACGCTCCAGCTGCCGGCACGAAGGCCCGACACCTCGCCGAAGAA
The DNA here is from genome assembly GCA_021605205.1 of Aegilops longissima. Classification (NCBI taxonomy): domain Eukaryota; kingdom Viridiplantae; phylum Streptophyta; class Magnoliopsida; order Poales; family Poaceae; genus Aegilops; species Aegilops longissima. The sequence goes on from CM038682.1 coordinate 408,769,150, forward strand.
CTACTCAAAACCTATGAGATAAGTCGCACAAAAGCTAAATCAACAACGACGCTAATCCCACGACTAGTGCAGCTCTGTCACGGCGACGCTGCCTTCCTTTCTCCCAAAGGAGGCTGCTTGAGCGCTTATGGGGAGCCCGAGCATCGCTACTCGTGGGCTCTATCGACCTTGGGCCGCCACCTCCGGCCTTGACCACTACATCGCGACCAAGATACCAGCCGACGGCTGAAGTTTACTTGGGGACCGGACCACAGCGAGAGCACCAAGCCCTCGTGAGGAAAGAAAGGGGGAGCTGAGCCGGGACAGAACACGCATCTCACATCGATTCATGATAAGGATGTGGAATTTACAAAAGACATGGCAGGCGCCTTACATACCCCCGTGGGGTGTTATTTCGATTCCTCGCAGGGAACAAAGGGTGTTAATCCTAAGGAGCGCTAACTACGCGCACCGCCGGAGGAGACGCCATCATCAACAGTGGGCCGCCAGGCGTTGGTGCCAACCCCATCCAGATCAGCCGCGGCCGACGGCTCGACGAGCTGTTCTTCTCCGAGCGCGACGCGAGCTTGGGGCTCGAGCTGCTGCCGCCGCCTCCGGGTCACGTGGAAGCTCGGCGGAGTCGCTGGATCCTCTGGCTCCTCCGCTGCTGCATGAGGAACTGCTGGGGAGGCGATTGGTCGGCCTGGCCCTCGCCACGCCGGAGTCCCGGCCGCCTTCCCAGGGGCAGCACTCCAGCCGGCGGCCTTCAGCGTCGAAGACCTTGAAGAACATCAAGGAGGCGCCATCGTATTCAAGATGGATTACGAGGGCACCCCTTGTCTGGCAGACCCGGGCGATCTCGCCCCAGCCCCGGGTCATGAAGACCTTGCCCGGAGAGATGATTGCAACCTCCGCTCCGATTGCAAGGGTGCTGCAGCTAGAGCTCCAGAGACCCGCTCGGCAGCATCTCGAAGGAGAAGGAGGGAGCAAGGCAAATCCAAGATCGCGGAGGCATGGCGGCGTGAAGCACGAGCTCACGAGAAGAGCTCTCCGCATGGACGCCAGGTGATGACGGTAACGCTGCGGACTGCCGGGCGTCGCGCGGCACCGACGATGTCCTCGCGGTTCTTCTCCGTGGCCTCGACTCGGGCGTACAAGTGCAGTGGAAACCCAGGCGGCAGCCGCTCGTACCAGGGCCGCGACGACCCCTGCCAAGAGACCACGTCGCAGCGGCCAGGGATAGGTCGCTTCTTCAGCGGAAGTGGGTCAGGACCCTCCCGGGGGGCCTTTCCCTTCTCTCCCGCAGAAAATCGGCGGATCGGCGCCATTGGCGCAAGGTGGAGCAAGGGTGAGGGAGAAGAAGAAAGAGAGTAGCAGGAAGGGACGGACTACGGGGGCTCTCGCCCGTCCGTACTTATAGTCCGGAGATGGCCAACCGTCGGCCTCCACGATCTTAGGTAATCATGACCCATTTTTTGCATCCAGGGACTTGTTAAGTCGAGTAGTTGCTGAGGCATCGTGGGGGAGCGGAGACGCCCACGTCCAATCAACCGCCACGCGGCACCCAAGGCCGCAGGCTGATGGGGCCCGCGGCACTCCGCACTTGCCCCTTCGTTTCTCCGCTAAGCCAAGTCCGAGCACGCCTTGGTCCCGGGGGCTACTTTCGGCATTCTGGGAACAGGGGTCCCCTGACTTGCCTGCCTGCGGCCTGCGGCGTGGCTCAAGTGGTGGCCCAGCGCGACCCATCTTCATCAGCACAAGACTCAAGACCCTCACGAGGGGCCAAGCATCGCGGGGCGGACGACACAAGGCTTCCTCAGGGACGGCCTCGCCAGGCAGGCTCGCGAGGAGGCGGAGAGATCAAGGCAGGGTACCTCGCGAGGTGTTCGTGACGCAAGCCATGACGATAGAGACCAGGCGGGTGCCGGCCTGCGCAGCATCCTTGTTTCCTATTTGGTGCAAAGGGGGCAAGCTCAGACGTGGAGTACCGAGGCATCAGGCAAAGGTTGCCATTTCAGTTCAATGAGAACAAGACCAGCGGAGCGGCAGGATGGAGGTCACCATGGAGCCCAAGACGGTGTCATCGCCAGCGCTTTTGGCAGCCGAAGACCAACTTTAGTCAGGATAACTTGTACTAGATGTTCCCCTTCGAAATGGCCGTTGTTGGCGCCCTTCCCGCTCAATATTTGGGAAGAGGACCGGGGCCTCTATAAATAGAGCTAGCCACCACCGTAGAGGGCAAGAAGAGAGAACCCTAGCAATGAGATAGATCCCTAGCGAGAGAGAGAGAGAGAGAGAGAGAGAGAGAGAGAGAGAGAGAGGCGATCGAACTCACCCAAGCAGTTCATCGCACCAGCTCAAGAACACCTCTCGTGAGGCTGTTCTTCCCCTGTACTGCTCATCATCAGTCCCTGAGGCAATCCACCACACCACACACTGGAGTAGGGTATTACACCACAACGGTGGCCCGAACCAGTATAAATCTTGTGTCCCTTGTGTTGTTCATCGTGTTTAGCTTAGATCTCACGAGGCGATCGGACGTAGATCGATAGGGGAGAGATCTTCGTGCGCACCCCAGAGTTCGAACCTTAAGGGTCTTCCGGAACCCAACATCCGACAGTAAACTTAATTTAAAATACACCAACCGCGTGCATAACCGTGATTTTCTCTTTTCGGGGAAGTTCGAGAGGAGAACACAGTTGGGATATGTTTGAACGTAAGTAGTTCAGGATCACTTCTTGATCATTACTAGTTGGCGACCGTTTGCGTAGTTTCTCATCTTACTCTTGTATTCGTAAGTGAGCCACCATACATGGTTAGTCGCTGCTGCAACCTCACCACTTATCCTTTCCATACCCATTAAATTTTGCTAGTCTTGATACCCATGGTAATGGGATTGCTGAGTCCTCGTGGCTCAAAGATTACTACAACACCAGTTGCAGGTACAGGTGATGCGATGATCATGTCGTGAGAGCGCTGTTTGCTTGTTTTGGAGTTCTTCTTCTTCTTCGTCGATCTTGGGTTAGGTTCCTGGTCGGCGTCCTGGGCTAGCAGGGTGGATGTCATTTGAGTTTCTATTTGTGATTCATCCGTAGTCGGATGTTGTTCTCATGTATGATGGTTGGTGTATTCCCGAGGCATTTGTATGCCCTTTGTATGTATCCCCAACTATTATGTAATGGTATGATGTAATGATATCCACCTTGAAAAAGCGTGTCAATATGCGATTCTATCCTTGGTGGGACCTTTGAGTTCCTTTAGGATAGAGTCGCATATTGGGCGTGACAGCGACGATGACAGAGATGTGCCATTGGCGATTGTGGGAGAAGCAGACGGGATAAGGGACAAGGAGGGAGGGGAAATGTGATGCAGGAATCGCTAGCCGTGAGGGTTTATATAGCAGGCCGGTAAGCATTGCGATTTTGGGGGATTTCACCGAGTCGGGCAGGAACCTTTCGTGGGAACCTGCGAGGTTGCGCGGGAACGGGCTCACCGACGATTCATTGCTGCCACCGCTTAGCAAAAGAACACTTCGCCGCGCAAGCTATGCCAGAAGCCGCTTATGCATGTGGGTGACAGATCGCGAGAGGAGGACGAAAGGACACGTACACATACCTACTATACCCCCGTCCTGGTTTATAAGTAAGATTTAACTAATAAATATGAATGCATGTCACCAAAGATTATATCGTTGGATTCATATTTGAACATAGTTTTTAGTTATACAATTTTTGTAACATGCATTAACACTTGTTTGGTTAAATTTAAGGTTATATACTAGCAAGCGTTTGCCCGCAACGCACACGGCTTATTCCATCACAAACTTAACTGTATGCCACGTATCGCACACGCAACTCTAATCTGATTTGTGCTTGATGTCTCTGACATCACTCACACAGTTCGTCTTATTTGCCACGTATCACTGTGCCGGCCTCTACTCGAAACCCACAACAAGCTCTGCTCGCCATTAGGCGCCATGGCGCGTTCTCCTCGTGTCTGTTGGCGCGCTCTTCTCGGATCCGTTGGCGCGGTCTCCTCGCGTCCTTCGGCGCGCTCGGCTTGTGGATAACTTTTCCTTGTGTGTTCAATTGCTATATGCATATATATATATGGTTCCTCGCCGTTGAGGCGACCGCAGAGCTCTCTGCTCGTGTCCCTCCGCGCGCGCTCAGCCAGCGGTTGGCTGTGCGCACAATCATGCCGGGGCCCCCAAATGCATGCGGTTGCGCCACGCGCGTTGCCACGCGATGCAGTTACGTGCGACATGATGGAGTTACGCACTGCAAATTAGAACTGCCATCAGGGCCTGCCAATATTCCTGGCCGTCTGGCTTCCCCTTTAATTCCCGCATCTATTATAACCGTAGTCTCTTCAACCTTTTGATTGCGCCCCACAACACAACAAGCACACCCACGACGACACATAGAGAGGGAATGTCTAGTGGCGCTCCAATGGAGTTCGGCGAGCATAAAGTGGAGACCCATGCAAGGGAGACGGATCTCTCGATGGTGTACACCATCGACCCAGCCGTGGTGGACGACTACATCAACAACGTACACATAGAGAGGGAATGTCTAATTGCTCGAGACAAGTACAAGGTGGTCGGCATCGACCTCCAGTACACCGCTGGTCATCCTGACAAAGATCAGAAGGTTGTCATTGCCCAGTTGTGCGTGCGCCATCATGTCCTCATCTATGACTACTACATGGCCATAGAGCCTTGAGACCGTTTCAACAGGTTTGTCAACAGCACCGACTACAAGGATGCCACAGTGGAAACCACCGATCATGTAAAAGGGCTCAGGGTTACGGGCTTTGCCTGCCAGAATCTTGTCGGAATCCGTGAGCACTACGGGGTCTAGGGAAGCATGAAGGAGGACTCCCTAGTTGAACTCGCATTGGCCATCATCGGCCCGTACTATGAAAATATGAAGTAGGATGCCAACAGAACACGTCCCGTATCCTGGCACGGGGTCTGGATGCGGCAACTCGGTGAACCTCACCTTAGGTTCGCGGCCAAGAGCGTGTACACATGCTACGAGATGCACAGGCGGATCGTTGACATGAGAAAGTGCCTTGTTACGGAGATCGACTAGGCCGGATCGAGCCACAACCAGAGCAAGTGTCACAAGAAGTAGATGATGATCAGATGATCGTTTATAGTTAATCATGCAAGTAATATATAGTTTACTTTGGTGTGTGGAAATGTCATGTGTGTAGTATCCACCTATGTAATTATGCATGTAATAGTTTACTTTGGTGTGTGCAAATGCCATGGTTGTAGTAGCCACCTATGTAAGTGGATGTTTAATTGGGTTATGCAACCATGTCCTTATAAGTGTGTATATATATGTTGTTGTTCTGTATGCAATCCCATCGCACAACACAGACGTCTTATTAGCAGTAACTGTCTGTGTTATTATCGGTCTTTGCACACATTTATGATTAAAGACCTGTTTGCCGCGTATCACACACATCTTGTTATATTGAACTGTTAATGTTCTCTTCTCTGAACACAAACAGTTCATCCGAGTGAACCGCATGTCGTATATCGCACACATCTTGATCTGGCTAACCGTTTCTTTTGTGTTGCCTAATCACAAACAGTTCATCCGAGTGAACCGTATGCTGTATATCACACACACCTTCATCTGGCTGCCAGGTTCTTTTGTTCCTCCTCATCGAAAATAGTTAATTGAACTAAACAGTATGGCCTGTATCGCACACGCAACTAAAATCAGAACCGTATTTGATGGCTCCGCCATCGCAAAAGTTTTGCACCTTCTTTGACGGTCTTTTTACACCACCGTTTGCGATGATTGAATCACACACAGTTTCGTCAAAGGGTGTAACGCCCCCGATGCGGCTATATCTCCCACGTGTCGAGGCACGACTTAGAGGCATAACCGCATTGAAAGCAATGTCGCAAGTGAGGTAATCTTCACACAACCCATGAAATAATTAAGGGAAGGATACATAGTTGGCTTACGCCACTTCACACAAGACATAATTAAACATACATCATTCGAGTACACTCAAGGTCCGACTCACGGAACCAAAATAGAAGAAGATACCCCAAATGCTAACACAGATCCTCGAATCGCCCCAACTGGGCACCACTATCGATCATCCGAAACGACACATAGTAACGACCACGCTCCTCATCGAACTCCCACTTGAGCTCGGTGGAATCGCTCTGACCGCCTCATCGGAACCTCGCAACTGTTGTGGAAGTATCCGTGAGTCACGGGACTCAGCAATCTCACACCCGCGAGATCAAGACTATTTAAGCTTTAGAGAAGGACATAGTAGTAAAGTGGAGCTGCAGCAAGCGACTAACATATATATGGTGGCTACTTCGCAAAAGAGAGCGAGAAGAGAAGCAAAGCACGGTCGTGAAACTAGTAGTGATCAAGAAGTGATCCTGAACTACTTACATCGACATAACTCCAACACGTGTTCACTTCCTGACTCACGAGAAGAGACCATCACGGTTACACACGCGTTGATGTGTATTTTATTTGAGGTCAACTTTGGGTTTTCTACAACCGACATTAACAAATTCCCATCTGCCTCATAACCGCGGGCACGGCTTTCAAAGATATTACCCGCAGGGTGTCCCAACTTAGCCCATCATAAGCTCTCACGGTCAACGAAGGATTATTCCTTCTACCGAAGACCCGATCAATCTCGAATCCCGGACTACAAGACATTTCGACAAAGAATAAAACAAGACCAGCAAAGCCGCCTGACAGCCGACAAACCCGATAGGAGCTGCACATATCTGCTCTCGTGGCACATCCGGATGAACACTACGACGGCAACCGAAGATGCCCCAAGTTGCCTCGTGGTGGCACCGCAAGTGGTTTAGTTTGGACCAACACTCGAGGAGTATTGGCCCGGGGTTTAAAATAAGATGACCCTCGGCTCGCGAAAACCCGGGGAAAAGGCTTAGGTGGCAAATGGTAAAACCAATGTTGGGCCTTGCCGACGAGTCTTATTCAAAGCGAATCGTCAAGGGGGTCCCATAAATCACCCAACCGTAAGGAACGCAAAATTCAAGGAACATAACACCGTATGACGGAAACTAGGGTGGCAAGAGGAACAAAACACTGTGCATAAGGCCGAGCCTTCCACCCTTTGCCAAGTATATAGATGTATTAATTATAGCAGATATATATTGTGATATCCCCAACAAGTAAACATGTTCCAAAAGGAACAACATCTCCATGTTCCAACAAGGAACAAACTTCCGCTTCACCGCAACTAGCAACGCTATAAGAGGGCTGAGCAAAGCGGTAACATAGCCAATCAACGGTTTGCTAGGAAAAGGATGGTTAGGGGCTGACATGGCAATATGGGTGGCATGACATAGCAAGTGGTAGGCATCGCAAAGATAGGCATAGCAAAAGAGCGAGCAACTAGCATAGCAAAGATAGAAGTGATTTCGAGGGTATGGTCATCTTGCTCGCAATGTTCTCGAGTTGTCGAAAGCTTGATCCTCGAAAGCGTTCTCAACAGGTTCCTCGCTCACGCACTCGCCTCCGGCCTACCCAAAACAACAACACAAACAAGGAACCACAAGAATCACGTGCAATGCACAATCAACATGATGCAACAACATGACATGATATGCGGAAGTGATATGCAAAGCGATAAAGGCCCGAAGGTAATGAAAAACTAGGCATCATCTTGGCAAACCAAGCATGCCATCGAAAGATGAGATGATTTCGTTAGAAATCGATATAGAGATCACCGAAACGGATGCACGGGTTGGATATGGCGGCAAAACAAGAATGGTGAGAAACCTACATAACATCATGATGCACAAAACCATGCACGCAGTGCAAACTACATCATAACATGAAGCAATGAAATATGCCCAAGAAAGACAACACATAAACATGATGCAATAAGACATGATCATAAACTTGCCCAAATGCAGAAACTAATGCCACCACTGAGTTGGTGGGATTTTTTCACCCAAAAACATATATAATATGTTAGGGTTACCGTAGAGAAATCATCACAAAAGCATTAAGTCAAAACCTGCCTAATATGGAAGTTAACAGAAGTGGCAATTTCCAGATTTGGAAATGTCCAGAAATGGACTTGCCTAAAACAGACAAGGAATCAAAACTGGAAATGGAAACGAGGGGGGTAAGGAAAAAAAATAAGCATATGGGGGAGGCGCTGAGAGGCTGACAAAGCGCCCCACTCGCTATAGAGACAAAGGCTAAGGGGGTTTAAAAGGGGAAGAAAACAGCCTTGGGATTCAACCCGGTCTCCCCTGTTGAAACCTGCACTGCTACCACTGGCTAGGCGGTGGCGATCGACAGAGGAAGGGCCTCGCCCTTAATCGCTTCTACCTGCCGCAGAGACGAACCGGAGGAAGCGCGAAAACAGAAATAAAGGGGGAGGCGCTACTGGGTTCGAACCTGTGTCGCCGCGGTGAGAGAGCGGAGGTCAACCAGCTCGGCTAGGCTAGGGAGTCGGTAGGATCCAGACGCGCCTACTTGACCAAAACTGCCAGCCCTACCGAGGCAGAGACAACGAACGCACGACGCCGGGCGAGGCAACGGCGGTTACAGGGGCTCGCGCTCTAACAAGACGGGTGCGCGGAAGACACCACCGAGTTGGAGGGACGAACCCGAGAAGGTAAACGCGCAACTACACACGCCAAACTACTCGAACCTAAGAGCTACGGACACGCCGGAGCACGCCGAAAGGCCACTTAACACGGACCGGACCCTACGCTATGGTGAACTAACGCGACAGGGGAGGAGCAGGAGGAAGTGGGGTATACCTCCTTACCCTAGGACAAGAAATCGGGCGACGGAGACGGGCTGACGGGCGGCGCTGCGGTTTGAACTTCGCTGGTTTCGCCGAGAGGAAGACAGAACAGGCGCGCCGAACTTGGCGATCCGGGTCCCCGTAGTCGACGTCGTGGACGAAGACGACGGCGAGGAAGAAGATGGACACGGTACGGATGGTTGGGGTGGCCGGAGAGCACGCCGGCGACGAGGCCACGCTCTCAGATGCGCTCGGGACGGAGCGGGGCGGCGAACTTGGGTGGTTTCCTACCTGACGGCGGCGGCGAGAGGGAGAGGGAAACCCTAGGGTGCGGTTTGACGCGGAGAGGGGATAAGAAGGGGGCTAGGGCGACGGGGCGAGCTCACGCTCCCCGTGCTCGGGGTCCCCATCGGCGGCGGCGAGAGGAGAGGGAAAGGTGGGTGAGAGGAGAGCGCCGCCTGCCAAGCGGGACCGGCGCCCACGGACGGATCCAGCGGGGTACATGCGGCCGTGGGTGCGCCAAGGCAGGAGGAGAGGCGAGCGGCTGGCGCGCCGCCCTCCGGGCTGCGGGCTGAGGGGAGCCGGGCTGCTCGAGTGGCCGGGGCCCAGTGGAGAGGGAAACGCCTGGCTGCCTGCTGCTGCCTCCTTTTCTTTTCTTTTTTTAAAAACAAAAGGAAGATAAAAGAAAGAATGAAAGAAAAGAAAAGAGTTGGAGAAAAGGAAAATATCCCCACACTCCTCGAATTCTCCACAATTTAAATAAATTGTAATGGACATTTTAGAGGTAGAAAATAATGCAAGTTTGGAAATACTTCAAACTTGTGCCATTTTTGAACCTGACCATAACAACTTCAAATGAGGAGATATTTGGCGAGAGAGGTTTAGTGCAACAAGCAAGATTTGCAGGAGAAGATGAGCATTAATTGAGAAAGGAAATTATAGCCCTTGAAAAGGAAAGAAGGAGAGGGAAAGAGGAGATGGTCATGCAAGTTGAGAATGAAACATGCAACCACATGACATGTAAGAGAACAACACAACCACATGATAAGAAGGGAATGCAAGATGACAAGAGGCACAAATGCAATATGGTAAAAAGCAAAACAAAGAAAAGAAAACCCACATAACCAAACAACATGAAGCCAAGCATGACAAGAACCCACAAGAATTGGATGAGGTCAAATTGATATATTGCCCAAAAAGGGGAAGTTTACATCCAGGGTGTTACAACACTCCACCACTACAAGAGGATCTCGTCCCGAGATCTAGGACTGAAAGAACTCCTGATACTCAGAACGGAGGTGATCCTCACGCCCCGTGTAGCTTCTCGGTCGGAATGGTGTGACCACTTCACTTTCAGGAATTTGATTGACTTGTTGCAGTCTTGCGCCGGTTTCTTCAAGAATAGCAACGGGTGCTCGTGATAAGAGAGATCTTCTTGAAGGTCAATGTCTTCGGTTGATAGTGCGCTCAGAGTCTTGAAGCACTTATGGGTTGCGTGACACGTGAAACACATCGCACGCTTGCAAAGTTGGATGGAAGCTCGTTGATAGGCTTAGATCGCTCTTTTCCCAATGATCTTGAAAGGACCCACGATCTAGGGGCAAGCTTCCTTGATACCGGGGCGACGAGTACCTTTCATTGAGAGACGCGGAGGTAGACATGGTCTCCGATTTCAAAAGTCACATCACGGTGCTTATCATCATAATAGTTTTCCGCGCGATTATGCGGCTTTGAGATTCTCACTAATGACTTGGCACATCTCTTCCGCTTCGGATCAAGTCATTGCCAAGAAGTTGGCGCTCACCTGCCCTGCACTAATTGAGAGGAGTACGCACTTTTCGCCATAGAGGATTTCGAATGGGGCCTTGCCCAACTCGCTTGGAAGCTGTTGTTGTAAGAGAACTCGGCATAAGGAAGACAATCTTCCCACTTCATACCGAAGGAAATGACACAAGCCCCGAGCATATCTTCAAGAATTTGATTAACTCGCCGACTTGGCCACTTGTTTGAGGATGGAAAGCTGTGTCAAACGAATGTTGGTGCCTATGGCCTTTCAAAAGAATCCTTAACTTGGAGGTAAAGATGCTGCCACGGTCTCAAGAGATCACTTGTGGAATGCCGCAAGGAGACAACTCGAGGTGTAGAGCTCGCCAACCGAGCTGCAGTGATGGATTCTTTGATAGGAAGAAAATGAGCCACTTTAGTAAGCTTGTCAATGACAACGAAGATAGCATCATTTCCATGCTTGGACTTTGGAAAGCCACCACGAAGTCCATTTCAATATGATCAAACTTCCATTCAGGAATAGCAAGAGGTTGAAGGAGACCAGCTGGTCTTTGGTGTTCTGCTTTCACTCTTCGCAGACATCACATTCATTGACGAATTGAGCAATTTCTCGCTTCATTCGAGTCCACCAATATGACTGCTTGAGGTCATGGTACATCTTCGCATTTCCGTGATGAATGGATAGAAGTGAATTGTGAGCCTGCTCATAATGACTTTTCTCAGATCACCCTTAGGAACCATAATCCGTCCTCAAAGAACAGAGTGTCTTTGTCATCAACGTGGAAGCACTTGTACTTGAAATGCCCTTGTCGATACCACGCTTCACTTTCTTCACCATGGCATCCAGGTTGAGCCTCACGAATCTGATCTTCCAAAGTAGGAGAGACTATGAGGTTGGCAAGAAAGCCTTGAGGAACAACTTGAAGATTCAGCTATGGAAAGATTCACAGAGATCCGCCTGAAAGGGCTTGAGGATTAGACTGCTAAAGAAGCTTTCCGCTCAAAGCATCTGCAATGACATTGGCTTTGCCCGAGTATACTCAATACTTGGGTTGTACTCTTGAATCATTTCACCCATCGAGTCCGCCTCGAGGTTGAGGTTGGGCTGAGGAAGATGTACTTGAGACTCTTGTGATCAGTGAAAATGTCCACTTTCCTTCCCAACAAGAGATGTCTCGACGTAATCAATGCATGGACAATCGCCGCCAACTCAAGATCGTGAGTGGGGTAGTTCTTCTCTGGGCTTCAATCAAGTAGAGGTATAAGCCACAACTCTCTTCTCTTGCATTAACACAACACCGAGACCTTGAAGAGAAGCATCACGAAGACTTCATATGGCTTGGATTCATCAGAGGAGTCAAGACAGAGCTGTGACGAGTTTCTCTTTGAGGGTATTGAAAGCAACGCCACACTCGGGAGACCGTATATACTTCACATGCTTCTCGAGGAGGTTGGAAAGAGGCTTTGCAATCTTGGAGAAGTTCTCAACGAATCTTCGCAATAACTTGCAAGACCAAGAAAATGCGGAGCTGCTTGACATTCTCGAGGAGGTTCCCAATTCACAATTGCGACACCTTCTGGATCAACAAGCGATGCCCTTGGCAGAGATGATATGACCAAGATAAAGCACTTCATCAAGCCAAAATTCACATTTGGAGAACTTAGCATAGAACCGATACTCTCGAGCTTGTCTAGCACCAATCGCAAATGTTTGGCATGATCCTTCTTATTCTTGGAGAAGACCAAAATATCATCAAGATAGACCAAGACGAACTCATTGGTGTAGGGGTTGAATATGAAGTTCATCATCCGAGAGAAGGTTGGAGGAGCATTGACAAGGCCGAAAGACATGACAAGATATTCATAAGAACCAAAGCTTGTTCTGAATGCTGTCTTGGGAATATCTTGTTCACGAATGCGAATCTGATGATACCCCATACGAAGGTCAAGCTTAGAGAACACTGTAGCACCTTTGAGTTGCTCGAAAAGCTCAAGGAGAGAAGCCACTTATAAAAAGATATGGAAATAACATCCGACCGAGGAACAATTCAATATCACAACCGAAAACAAAAGGTTGGCTTTAGAATGAGCCGAACAAACACATGATAGAGATTTCACCAAAGTGTTCCTGGTGGTGGGGCCCACACGACACGACGATAGCGGACGCCATTTAATGACTAACAAGACGCCCCGAATCAGCATAGCCAAGGATTCTTTAAGACGCCTCGCGACCATCAGAATCGACCGTGAATGGGCGGACCACTAGACGCTGAACCCCAATCTCAAATCATACATCCGCCGGAAAGAATATCCCGTAAGCTACTAGAATTCCCACCTATAAACTCCCAAACTTTCTCGTTATGCAATCTGGTGTTGGGGACAGGGACACAAAATATATCACCCAAACTAACAATACCTAGATCCAACCAGATCCATCCGTCAACACATAACCAAGAAATCCTCGAAATCGTGGTACCTCGACCTTCAAAAACATCCGTTATGCAAGTCATGGCAATATTCTCAAGACTCGCCACAAGATCGGGCTATCGTGGTTATCTCACCAACAACGCACAAAAGAGATTTCGATGTCGGCAAAACTCGTATTCCGAATCGCAACGATAAAATTGTGACGACAACACCTCTGAGCTCAACTCCCCGGACACCGCCACAACCCCTAAATGTCGAGGCACCAAGAACAATGTCCTCGCCACAAAACCATCTGAACGATTCCAAGATACCCACGTGATCCTAAAAAAATTTTTAGTGAAATTTGAGGAGAGAAGAGTCAAAACTCTACGTCAGATACCTCACCGAGCGATTTAAGGGACCGGAAGTAAAAGAATCCTACTCTCCGATATATATAATCCTAAGACTCAAAACATTTTTCCATTCTAGACTCAACAACGCCAAGCAAACAATCAAGTAGGGGGCTCTAAGTCGGGAAGGCTCGATTACCAACTTGTAACGCCTCGATGCGGTTATATCTCCCACGTGTCGAGGCACGACTTAGAGGCATAACCGCATTGAAAGCAATGTCGCAAGTGAGGTAATCTTCACACAACCCATGAAATAATTAAGGAAGGATACATAGTTGGCTTACAAATGCCACTTCACACAAGACATAATTAAACATACATCATTCAGAGTACACTCAAGGTCCGACTACGGAACCAAAATAGAAGAAGATACCCCAAATGCTAACACAGATCCCCGAATCGTCCCAACCGGGCACCACTATCGATCATCCGAAACGACACATAGTAACGACCACGCCTCATCGAACTCCCACTTGAGCTCGGTGGAATCGCTCAGACCGCCTCATCGGAACTCGCAACTGTTGTGGAAGTATCCGTGAGTCACGGGACTCAGCAATCTCACACCGCGAGATCAAGACTATTTAAGCTTTAGAGAAGGACATAGTAGTAAAGTGGAGCTGCAGCAAGCGACTAGCATATATATGGTGGCTACTTCGCAAAAGAGAGCGAGAAGAGAAGCAAAGCACGGTCGTGAAACTAGTAGTGATCAAGAAGTAATCCTGAACTACTTACGCCGACATAACTCCAACATCGTGTTCACTTCCCTGACCGCCGAGAAGAGACCATCACGGTTACACACGCGTTGATGTGTATTTTATTTGAGGTCAACTTTGGGTTTTCTACAACCGACATTAACAAATTCCCATCTGCCTCATAACCGCGGCACGGCTTTCAAAGATATTACCCGCAGGATGTCCCAACTTAGCCCATCATAAGCTCTCACGGTCAACGAAGGATTATTCTTCTACGGAAGACCCGATCAATCTCGAATCCCGGACTACAAGACATTTCGACAGAATAAAACAAGACCAGCAAAGCCGCCTGACAGCCGACAAACCCGATAGGAGCTGCACATATCTCGCTCTCGTGGCACATCCGGATGAACACTACGACGGCAACCGAAGATGCCCCAAGTTGCCTCGTGGTGGCACCGCAAGTGGTTTAGTTTGGACCAACACTCGAGGAGTATTGGCCCGGGGTTTAAAATAAGATGACCTCGGCTCGCGAAAACCCGGGGAAAAGGCTTAGGTGGCAAATGGTAAAACCAATGTTGGGCCTTTGCTGGACGAGTCTTATTCAAAGCGAACGTCAAGGGGGTCCCATAAATCACCCAACCGTAAGGAACGCAAAATTCAAGGAACATAACACCGTATGACGGAAACTAGGGTGGCAAGAGGAACAAACACACTGCATAAGGCCGAGCCTTCCACCCTTTGCCAAGTATATAGATGTATTAATTATAGCAGATATATATTGTGATATCCCCAATAAGTAAACATGTTCCAAAAAGGAACAACATCTCCATGTTCCAACAAGGAACAAACTTCCGCTTCACCCGCAACTAGCAACGCTATAAGAGGGCTGAGCAAAGCGTAACATAGCCAATCAACGGTTTGCTAGGAAAAGGATGGTTAGGGCTGACATGGCAATATGGGTGGCATGACATAGCAAGTGGTAGGCATCGCAGCATAGGCATAGCAAAAGAGCGAGCAACTAGCATAGCAAAGATAGAAGTGATTTCGAGGGTATGGTCATCTTGCTCGCAATGTTCTCGTAGTTGTCGAAAGCTTGATCCTCGAAAGCGTTCTCAACAGGTTCCTCGCTCACGCACTCGCCTCCGCCTACCCAAAACAACAACACAAACAAGGAACCACAAGAAATCACGGTGCAATGCACAATCAACATGATGCAACAACATGACATGATATGCGGAAGTGATATGCAAAGCGATAAAGGCCCGAAGGTAATGAAAACTAGGCATCATCTTGGCAAACCAAGCATGCCATCGAAAGATGAGATGATTTCGTTAGAAATCGATATAGAGATCACCGGAAACGGATGCACGGGTTGGATATGGCGGCAAAACAAGAATGGTGAGAAAACCTACATAACAGCATGATGCACAAAACCATGCACGCAGCAAACTACATCATAACATGAAGCAATGAAATATGCCCAAGAAAGACAACACATAAACATGATGCAATAAGACATGATCATAAACTTGCCCAAATGCAGAAACTAATGCCACCACTGAGTTGGTGGGATTTTTCTACCCCAAAAACATATATAATATGTTAGGGTTACCGTAGAGAAATCATCACAAAAGCATTAAGTCAAAACCTGCCTAATATGGAAGTTAACAGAAGTGGCAATTTCCAGATTTGGAAATGTCCAGAAATAGACTTGCCTAAAACAGACAAGGAATCAAAACTGGAAATGGAAACGAGGGGGGTAAGGAAAAAAAAATAAGCATATGGGGGAGGCGCTGAGAGGTCGACAAGCGGCCCCATCATGTCATAGAGACAAGGGCGAAGGGGTTTAAAAGGGGGAAGAAAACAGCCTCGGGGATTCAACCCGGTCTCCCTGTTGAAACCTGCACTGCTACCACCGGGCTAGGCGGTGGCGACGACAGAGGAAGGGCTCGCCCTTAATCGCTTTATCGCTGCAGAGACGAACCGGAGGAAGCGCGAAAAACAGAAATAAAAGGGGGAGGCGCGCCTGGGGTTCGAACCCAGGTCGCCGCGGTGAGAGAGCGGGAGGTCAACCAGCTCGGCTAGGCTAGGGGAGTCGGTAGGATCCAGGACGCGGCCTACTTGACCAAAACTGCCAGGCCCTACTCGAGGCAGAGACAACGAACGACGACGCCGGCGAGGCAACGACGGCTACAGGGGGCTCTGCGCCCTCGAACAAGACGGGTGCGCGCGGGAAGACACCACTGAGTTGGAGGGACGAACCCGAGAAGGTAAACGCGGCAACTACACACGCCAAACTACTCTGAACCCAAGAGCTACGGACACGCCGGAGCACGCCGAGCGCGTCACGAACACGGACCGGACCCTACGCTATGGTGAACTAACGGCGACAGGGAGGAGCAGGGAGGAAGTGGGTATACCTCCTACCCTAGGACAAGAAATCGGCGACGGAGACGGGCCGACGGCGAAGGCGTTGCTTTCAACTTCGCCGGTTTCGCCGAGAGGAAGACAGGAACAGGGCGTCGTCGAACTTGGCGATCCGGGTCCCCGTAGTCGACGTCGTGGACGAAGACGACGGCGAGGAAGAAGATGGACACGGTACGGATGGTTGGGGTGGCGGAGAGCACGCGGCGACGAGGCCACGCCTCGATGCGCCGGACGGAGCGGGCGGCGAACTTGGTGGTTTCTACCCCGGCGGGCGGCGAGAGGGAGAGGGAAACCCTAGGGTGCGGTTTGACGCGGAGAGGGGATAAGAAGGGGGCTAGGGCGACGGGGCGAGCTCACGCTCCCCGTGCTCGGGGTCCCCATCGGCGATGGCGAGAGGAGAGGGAAAGGTGGGTGAGAGGGAGAGCGCTGTCGCTGCCAAGCGGGACCGGCGCTTCCACGTGGACGGGATCCAGCGGGGGTACATGCGGCCGTGGGTGCGCGAAGGCAGGAGGAGAGGCGAGCGGGCTGGCGCGCCTGCTCTCTGGGCTGCGGGCTGAGGGGAGCTGGGCCGGCTCGGAGTGGCCGGGGGCCCAGGTGGAGAGGGAAACGCTGGGCTGCCCTGCTGCTGCTGCCTCCTTTTCTTTTCCTTTTTTTTTTAAAAACAAAAGGAAGAGAAAAGAAAGAACAGAAAGAAAAGAAAAGAGTTGGAGAGAAAGGAAAATATCCCCACACTCCTGGAATTCTCCACAATTTAAATAAATTGTAATGGACATTTTTAGAGGTAGAAAAATAATGCAAGTTTGGAAATACTTCAAACTTGTGCCATTTTTGAACCTGACCATAACAACTTCAAATGAGGAGATATTTGGCAGAGAGGTTTAGTGCAACAAGCAAGATTTGCAGGGAGAAGATGAGCATTAATTGAGAAAGGAAATTATAGCCCTTGAAAAAGGAAAGAAGGAGAGGGAAAGAGGAGATGGTCATGCAAGTTGAGAATGAAACATGCAACCACATGACATGTAAGAGAACAACACAACCACATGATAAGAAGGGAATGCAAGATGACAAGAGGCACAAATGCAATATGGTAAAAAGCAAAACAAAGAAAAAGAAAACCCACATAACCAAACAACATGAAGCCAAGCATGACAAGAACCCACAAGAATTGGATGAGGTCAAATTGATATATTGCCCAAAAAGGGGAAGTTTACATCCAGGGTGTTACAAAGGGTCTCTGACTGTAGTGTCGTGTTAGCAGCATCCTGCAGTAGTGTTTTTGTAGCAATTAGCATATCATCAACACAAAGTAGCAAATAAATAGTTGAACCATTGACAGTTTTCAAATACATCTATTATAATTAGACCTTTTGAAACCTTGAGAGAGCATAAAAGTGTCAAATCTGCGGTACCACTGTCTAGGAGATTGCTTCAATCCATAAAGAGAATTCTTTAGCTTACAAACAAGATTTTCTTTTCTAGGAATAACAAAACCTTCAGGTTGTTCCATATAAATATCCTCTTCTAATTCTCCATGTAAGAATGAAGTTTTAACATCCAATTGCTCAAGCTGAAAATCATTCATGGCAACTACAAAGGAAAGTGCAAATAGAGCTATGCTTCACAACAGGAGAAAATACTTCTTTAAAGTCAATACCTAGAATATGGCTATAACCTTTAGCAACTAACCTTGCTTTATGTTGGATTGAGGGTGCCGGCAAACCCTTGAGGTTCGAACACTGGGGGTGCGCACGAAGATCTCCCTCTCTCTCTAGCTTTCTCTCGCGACGATCTTGTCACGCCCAATATGCGACCCTATCCAAAAGGAACTCGACGGTCCCACCAAGGATAGACCCGCATATTGAAACGCTTTTGCAAGGTGGATATCATTACATCAACATTACATAATAGATGGGGATACATACATAAGGCACAAATGCCACAAGAATACATCAACATCATATATAAGATCAACATCCCACTACGGATGAAACATAAACAAACTCAAACGACATCCACCCTGCTAGCCCAGCTGCCAACCTAGAACCTATCCCCGATCAAGAAGCGTAAGAAGAACTCCAAAACAAGCAACATCGCTCTCGGCCATGATCATCGCAACCTGTACCTGCAATCGGTGGTGTAGTAATCAGGAGCCACGAGGACTCAAAGAATCCCATTACCATGGGTATCAAGACTAGCAAAGCTTAATGGGAAAGGAAGGGGTAAGGTGGTGAGGTTGCAGCAGCGACTAAGCATATAGGGTGGCTAACATACGCAAATGAGAGCGAGAAGAGAAACAAAGGAACGGTCGTCAACTACTAATGATCAAGAAGTGATCCTGAACTCCTACTTACGTCAAACATAACCCGTAAACCGTGTTCTCCTCTCGATCAACCCCAAAAGAGACACTCACGTTACACACACGGTTGGTGTATTTTAGAAGAGTTTACTTCAAGTTTACTACAACCGGATATTAACAAATTCCCATCTCGCCACATAACCGCGGGCACGGCTCTCGAAAATTTATACCCGCAGGGTGTCCCAACTTAGCCCATGATAAGCTCTCGCGATCAACGAAGGATATTCCTTCTCCCGGAAGACCCGATCAGTCTCGGAATCCTGCCACAAGACATTTCGACAGCAATAAAACAAGACCAGCAAGACCTCCGGCGTGCCGACACCCCGATAGTAGCGCACAGATCTCGCCTCGAGCCACGACCGGATGAGCAGTCCGCATAACTAAAACCAGCCCTCAAGTTTCCCGAGGTGGCGCTGCAAAGGGCTCTAGTTTGGACCTACACTTAGACAAGCATTGGCCCGGGGCTAAAATGAAGATGACCCTTGAGAGCGCGACTCCCAAGGGAAAAAGGTAATAGGTCGTGCAAATGGTAAAACCAATGTTGGGCCTTTTTGGAAAAGTCTTATTCAAAGCGAACTGTCAAGGGGGTCCCATAAATCACCCGACCGCGTTAGGGACGCAAAATCCGGGAACATAATACCGATATGACGGAAACTAGGGCGCAAGAGTGGAACAAAACACCTGCATAAGGCCGAGCCTTCCACCCTTTACCAAGTATATAGATGCATTAATTAAATAAGATATATTGTGATATCCCAACAAAATCCTGTTCACCATGGAGCAATCTTCAACTTCACCTGCAACTAGCAACGCTATAAGAGGGGCTGAGCAAAGCGGTAACATAGCCAAACAACGGTTTGCTAGGAAGGGTGCAAAAGGTTAGAGGCTGACATGGCAATTTGGGAGGCTTGAGGATCAAGTGATAGGTAGCGCATCATAGCGATAGAACGAAACAACTAGCATAGCAATGATAGTAGTGAGATCCAGGGTAGCGGTCATCTTGCCTGAAATCCCGCAAGGAAGAAGAACGAGTCCATGAAGAAGACGAACGGATGAAGCCGAACCAAGCGTAGATGAACGAATCCTCACGATCGCAACGAAACAGGAACTAACAAGAAGAAGCACACAACATGGTAAACACACCACACATGAACAAGGCATGATGCACAACAAGCATGATGCATGACAAAGCTAGATGAGGCTACTCATGGCAAGAGATGATGCAAACAAGAGCAACACATCAAGACAAGTTTAAATGAGGCCGGGAACAACATATAACAATTCCGGTAAGCCCTCATATGCAAATTTCGAAATTGTTCCAGATCTGAATAAACCTTATGTTCAAGTTGTTAACCAGCAAGTTAAGATGCACCAAGATGATCTACACGAAATTCTAGTCAATTTACATATAAAGTTCATTAGATTCGGAGCTACGGTCTAGAAGATATGAGCAAAACAAGATAAACATGGCATTGATGCAAAATGCATACAAACATCAAACAAACACCTCAAAACAAGGATGCAACATGATAATATGAGACAACATGCAAAATCAAGAAAGTTTCATATAGAGCACACTCAAAACGGAGTAACGGTTCAACACATACACATGAAACAAGATTAAAGGACAAGCTGTCCAAAACAGCAACTAGGCATATTGCAAGCATCAAAACAACATGCTACAGGACCTCAACATGAAAACAAAAGGCATAGGCATGATGTACAAGTAAAGCATTACAAAACATGAACACTGAGCTATCTCCAGAAATCACTAGAACATGCTCAAAAACACATGGCAAGATTGCAAATAATAACGGTTCAGACTTATCAGGAAATAACATCAGGTTGCAATGTTTAGAGCTATCAAACAACATGCTACAGGAACTTATCATGGCAAACAAAGGCATGGCATGAATCTACTAGTTGCATAGAACAAAAGTCCCTTACTGACCATGAGCCAAAGAGGATCAGAAAATATGATGGCACCCATGTAAACATGGCAAGTTATATTACAGATTCATACATAGCAGGAACAACAATAAGTAGGCATGTTGGTGAGCTTGAACCACTCACCACAGAGCAATACATGGCACGACAAAGCAACCAACAGTAAGAAGACATGTTTATGAAGCTAAGAATGGCAAGAGCAAGTTCATAGGGTGCATGGATCAACTACAACAACCTTGGCAAAATTGAATAACATGTAAACAATCTGCCAGGAAACATTTTATAGCAAAAGTAGAGCTCGATTGACTCAAGCTATGGCACTCCATAATTGCAAACAAGGGCATTGATGGATAGAACATAACCATATGTTCAAAACATCCTTACTGAAGTATCTCAAAATAAGCATGGATCTCTCGGTAGCATCAAATTTACATGGCATAAAAATATCAGCAGAGCAGGGGCTGAAATCAGCAACATCATGAAGCCTAGTTTGCATGCTTGTGCTAGTCACCACAGAGATCACAAAAATACATGGAATACAC
Source organism: Aegilops longissima (assembly GCA_021605205.1). NCBI lineage: Eukaryota > Viridiplantae > Streptophyta > Magnoliopsida > Poales > Poaceae > Aegilops > Aegilops longissima. Next base: position 408,790,490 of record CM038682.1, read on the forward strand.
CCCTGTAAATATGGCATGGCATATTACAAAACACATGTAGGACTCAAGTTCATAGGATGCACACATCAATCATGGCAAAATGACAAAAGTGCATGTTCGATAAGAATCAAACTAACATCACATAGCCCTCTTCTAACAGCATTTCCGCATCAAGATGAGCTCAAATGAAAATGATGCAATGATATGAAATGATGTACTCGTCGAGGCGAACAATTTGACATATTACACGCACGAAACGAAGCTACAGATGCAGAGTTACGAAGCAACGAACATGGCATGAAAATTACAAAAATCCTGGGACTTAGAGGTTTTCGCACCCCGAGAGAAAGTCAACGGCACAGGTACCGAGGATGGCCGGGGAAGATCGCCGGAGAGGCTGCCGGAAAGGAGGGAGATGGCCGGAGTGGAGGGAGGCGGCGGCCGAGCTCGGGGTCGCCGGATCCGGGGCTCCTCCGGCCGGATCTCGCGGATCCGGTCCGGTCGAGGCGAGGAGGCGGCGGGAGGCGCTGCCGGGCGACGAGCCGGGCTCGCGGGCGAGGTGCTGGCACCAGCGGCGGGCCGGAGCGGAGGGCGCGGACGGCGGGGTCGGACGCGCCGGAGGAGGCGCAGGGTGGCCCAGCCTTTCGGTGACCGGGCGGCGCAGGTCGCCGGAGGTCGGTGCGGTGGCGGCGGCGCTGGCACCGCCGGGAGCGGCGGCAAGCGGGGCGCTGGGAGGCGGTTATGGGTCATAGGGCCGGGCCTGGGCTGGGCGGGCCGGGCGGGGCGAAGGGCGCTGGGCGGCGCGGGGAGAGAGAGAGCTAGGGTTTGACTGCGAAAATTTCGGGGGAGGACATATTTATAGGTGGAGGGAGCTAGGAGAGTCCAAATGAGGTGCGGTTTTCGCCCACACGATTGTGATCGAACGACCGAGAGCATGGAGAGGAGTTAGGTGGGTTTTGGGCCACTTTGGAAGGGGTGTTGGGCTGCAAAGAGAAAGAGGCTTTTGCGGTTACCGGTTAACTGCTGGAGTATCAAACGACCTCCAAATGATCCGAACTTGACAGCGGTTCTACGGTGCTATACCAAGGCCGCTGGCAAACCTCGTCCATTCCGAGACCATTTAACACCCGCACAACGAAAAGAGGTAAAAGGGGCGCCGGAGACATAGGAGTGCCGGATTGCAAAACGGACAACGGGAAAATGCTCGGATGCATGAGACGAACACGTATGCAAAATGAAATGCACATGATGACATGATAAAAATGCAGATGATGACATGGCAAAGTGCAACACGCAAGCAAATGACATGGCAAAGATGACGAATAACTTGCAGACACCTGGCGCATCGAATCCGGGGCGTTACAGTTCTCAAGGCCAAACTCGACGAACTCGACGAACAAGAGACATGAGGTTCTATACTGGTTCGGGCCACCGATGTGGTGTAATACCCTACTCAAGTGTGGTGTGGTGGATTGCCTTGTGGGCTGGGGATGAACAAGTACAAGGGAAGAACAGCCTCCTCAGGACAGGTGTTCTTGAGCTCGGTGTGCTTGTGTGGTGGCTGTGGATGGAATGGCTCCGATCCCAGATGAGTTGCCTCCTATGGTGACGGCTAGTCCTATTTTTAGGGGCCCAGGTCCTCTTCCCAAATATTAGGCGGGAAGGGATCCCACAACGGCTGGATTTGAAGGGAGACAACTAGTACGGGCTATCCTGACAAAAGTAGTCTTCGCCTGCCAAAGGCTCAAGTGGTGACGCCGTCGTGGGCTCCATGGTGACCTCTGTCCTACCGTCCTGCTGGTCTTGGTCTCGTTGCACCGATATGGAAACCTTTGCCTGATGCCTCGGGACTCCTCGCCTGCGATCGCTCCCTTAGCACAAAAGAGGAAACTGGTACTTTGCGTCCGCTTGCGCCCGCCTGGCCTTGGTCGTCATGGCTTACGTCACGGGAACCTCACGAGTTGCTCCTTGCCTTGATCTCTCCGCTCCTCGCGAGCCAGCCTAGTGAGGCTTCCCCTAAGGAGGTCTTGTGTCGTCCACCTTGTGAAGCTCGGACCATCGCGAGGGTCTTGAGTGTTTGCTGATGAAGATGGGCCGCACCCGACGGCTGGGCAAGCCACGCCGGTGCATGCAGCAGTGTAAGTCTGGGGACCCCTGCTCCTGTGACGCCGACAAGAGCCCCCGCCCAAGGCGCTGCGGACTTGGCTTCGAGGCGAAGCCAAAGGGCAAGCGCGGAGCGCTACGGGCCCCAATAGCCAGCGGCCTTGATTGACGCGTGGCGATTGACAGGACGTGGGCGTCTCCATGTCCCCACGCTGCCTCGGCAACCGCCCCTAACAAAAGGCAGGTGCGTGCTGCGGTGCCTTCATTGCTTGCCTTCGTCTTGCTCCAGATCCCCTTTCTTGCCTCTCTCTCCCAAGGACTCCAGATCCGCGCCAACTTCCCTTCGAGCCCGCAACCGATGGCGCCTGGCAAGGCAAAGGCTGCCTCTCCCCCCCCCCCCCCCGCCTGGTACGAGCCGGCTCTAAGCGCGGCTAGCACTTCGGAGAAGAACCTTGCCGCCACGCTGCTGATGACGGCGGAGCCCGGCAAAGAGAAGGGGAAGACCGCGCTCCGGGCTGGCTCTACTAAGCTCGAGCTTCAGGCGGTACCTTCTATTTCTTCTTCATGAGAAGCGTTGTTGCGGGGCTGGTTCCCCCCTTTTCCGATTTCTTCTATGCCGTTCTCAGCCACTACAAGCTGCATGCTCTCCACCTTCATCCCAACTCCGTCCTCCACCTGTCCATCTTTGGCTTCTACTGTGAGGCATACGTCGGGGTGATGCCGTCCGTGGCGCTACTGCGCCACCTCTTCTTCCTCCGGCTTAAGGGCGGCATTTGCTCGGGGTGCACCAACTTCGTTGCGGCCAACAAGGCCAACGCGATCTTGAAGGCCGGGAAGAAGGCCGAGAGCTTCAGGAGCAAGTGGATCCTGATGGATGCCAAGTGCTCCCATCCTCGGCTGGTGCTACCGATGGATATGCCCACGCCTCATGACAGGTGGCCCCGCGCCAAGCTCACCGACCCGCGGGCGGAGCTGGTGTTGAAGAAGATGACCGCTAACCTGAAGCCTGACGATCCAAAGGCGACGAGGCTAACAGGGGTCATGATTGTCAAGGAATTCCTCGCGCAGCGCGTGGCCCCACTCTAGGTTTGCTCACATCTCTTGTGGAAGCTTGGGGGCATGGAGGACGACCTTCGCCTACGCCTAGATGCCTTGTCGGAGGAGGATCTGACTGCGGCTCTCTGGCTCCTGGTCGGGGATGACCAGGGGTATTCGCCGGACACCCATTTCCCCTTGTATCGCCGCCTAGACGAGGCGAAGGTTGCCGCTGCCTGGCCTATCTTTGATGGGCATGGGCTTGTACCGCGCGCGCCCTCCGAGGCCCCGGTGGCGACGGCTCCGATGGTGCTATCCTCCGATGATTCCGTTGGGGAGGAGGAGGAGGAAGTGACCCTGGAGGGGACCGCAGAGACCTCTCCCCCGCGCAAGGCTGATCTCCTCCATGCCTTGCCTGATGATGATGACGCCGACGACCACTTGGTGGGGGGCCATGCCCTCCGGTAGGACCACCACGAGGTCCAAGGTCACCCCCTCGAAGAGGTCGCCAGCTGGGGTCCCGACGAAGTGCAGGTCGGCGATGATCTCCCGAGGCGACGCTCCAGGCCAGACGTCGCCTGGCGCTGCCGCTGGGCCAGCCGCCGTGGCCTCATCTGTTTCAGGGACTCGTGCACCTGCGCCACAGGCTGCGAGGCCCCTGGGCTCCGGGCTTCTGAAGAGGCCGCGGAATTACGCCGCCATGGACCAGTAAGTACCTTGGCCTGACTTTGTCTGTGCTCTTGTTTCCATTGTTGCTTCCCGACGTTCTCTTCTTGTGTTGTCAGGCCGACGTCGTTGGCGAAGAAGAGGAAGGAGGAGGTGGCCACGTCTTCGTGAGCTCAGCAACCTGGCCGGTCCGAGCCCCCCCGGGCGTAGGGAGGCGGAGAAGGCACCCCTACTTCCCCCGCTCGGTCGCCCTCGCGGGGCCTAGTGGACCACCCTCAGGAGGAGGAGGCCTCCTCGGCCAAGCTAGCTCTAGAGGCGCCCACCTCTAGCTCGCCTGCAGATGTCGCCAAGGCTAAGGAGCCCCCTCTCTCTCCCCCCGCCATCGTCGGCTCGCAGGTCTTGATCACGCTGCAGCTTCCTCCTTTGGTTACGCCGCTGGCTCGCGGGCCTTCTGCTTCGCCCGACGCCCTGGAGGAAGCCCTTTCCATGCTGACGCGGCTTCGGACGATCTCCAAGGGGCCGACCATTGCCTGATGGCAGGGCGCTTGGAGTTGATCTCGGGTTGGCTGCACTATGACGCGTCTGTCAGGGCGGTGTTGAGCCAGGCCGTGGCGGCATCCGAGGAGGACAAGCGGGCCTCCGTCCAAGCCGCAGCTGCTTGTGAAGAGGCGCAGAAGGATGCGGAGGCCACCAGGGATTGCTGCCTGTCGATGGAGGCTGAGCTGGAGATCATGCGCAATGAGCGTGCGACCGAGGCCTGCAGTCGCAAGGCGGAGGAGGAGAAGATGAAGGCCCGGGAAGATGCCATCAATGGTCGTGCCGCTGATTTGGAGCAGTCGGCGAGGGCGTAGGCCGCGGAACGCGGCCGATTGGAGGAGCTGGAGAAGAAGGTGGAGGCGGAGAAGGCCCATCTGGAAGCCAAGGCGGAGGTGCTTGTCGAGGATCGTGCAGCCTTCAAGACCCTTGAAGAAAATCTCGCGTGGCGCTGAGGGCATTCTATGAGAAGGGCCTGGGGAAGCCGCTAGTGATAGACGATGAAGGCCCCGCCCAGCTGCTTACTTCTCTTGTCGTAGCGCTCGAGGTTATCGCCGACGGGATCGGCCCCCTGGTGGAAGGAGAAGCGCTCGCGCTTTCCTCATCGGCCTTGACGCGCGTCTTCAGCCATCTTTACCTTCACGACCCCAGCACCGACCTTGGCGGGCTGCTTGAGCCCGTGGAGCAAGATCGCTATGCAGCTGCCGCCACGGCCATGGAGGGTCAGGTGGAGGCCCTGTTGACAAGGTTCCTCGCCATTGAGCCTACACCTCCGACCGATGGCCCCGCCAATCCTGCGACCATGGCCAACGACATGACCGATGGTGATGCTGCCGGCGAGAAGGTGCTCCCTGACGACGGCGCCCAAGCCCCAAGCCTGAAGAGGGGCATGTCGGTGTCAAAACCGGCATATCTCGAGTAGGGGGTCCCGAACTATGCGTGTAAGGTCAATGGTAACAGGAGACAGGGGACACAATGTTTACCCAGGTTCGGGCCCTCTCTATGGAGGTAATACCCTACTTCCTGCTTGATTCATCTTGATTAATATGAGTATTACAAGAGTTGATCTACCATGAGATCGTAATGGCTAAAACCCTAGAAGTCTAGCCTGTCTGACTATATATCTTTCCAGACTAAGCCCTCCGGTTTATATAGACACCAGAGGGGACTAGGGTCATACAAAGTCGGTTATAGAGAAAGGAATCTTCATATTTGGTCACCAAGCTTGCCTTCCACGCGAAGGAGAGTCCCAACCGGACACGGGAGAGAGTCTTCGGTCTTGTATCTTCACAGCCCATCAGTCCGGCCCATTGCTAACAGGCTGGACGCCCGAGGATTCCCTCAGTAGCCCCCGAACCAGACTTCAATGACGAGGTGTCCGGCGCGCAGATTGTCTTCGGCATTGCAAGGAGGGTTCCTCCTCTGATGTCTTTAAAGTGATGTATTCGACCTTCCATTTAATGTCGTACCCCTCGGCTTCTGTGTATCAACAACTTCAGCTTCCACATGTTAAGCGAATGCGAGACGTCAGGGTATTTTTGCAGATAACACCCTGGCTGAGAGGAAGAGTGTCTTTTTAAAGATATTGGATCTCAGATCGATTCGGCACCACGCGGAAAAATCCTCAGAGATTGCTAGGAAAGACCACTCCAACATGGCTAACCCTCTCAGCTCCTCCCGTCCCCGCGGCCCAGAAAAAGGCGAGTGGGAGAGGTGCTCCGTATCCCATGGTCAGCTGGAGAAGCTGCAAGCACAAGGATTTCTTCCTCCTACGGATTTGGTCCCTGTTTGTGCAGGATTGACCTTCTTCACTGGCGGGGCTCAGGCTGAATATTTCCCCAATCCATCCAGGGGAAACGAGTGTGTTCGTCCCTTATCTGCTAAGAGGTGTCGGATTTCCAATTCATCCATTCCTCCGAGGGCTTCTGGAGTACTATGGCCTCCAACTGCACAACTTTACCCCTGCCTCCATCCTGCATATCGCGGGTTACGTCGCCCTTTGCGAGCTATTCCTGGGTTGTGAGGCCCATTATGAATTGTGGAGAAAGTTATTCTGTCTCGTCCCGTGCAACCACGAGGGATCAATATTTGAAGTGGGCAGAGCCGAAATATGGCGCATCGCCGAGACCGGATACCTATCCGGCACACCAAAGAAGGCATCCGAAGAGTGGCCATCTGAATGGTTCTATATTGAGGACGTCGCGCTTCCAGACCCAGTTCGGAGGGGTCTTCCCAAGTTCACAAGCGTTCCTTTGAAGAAACGCCACAACTGGCGCCCTCGGTGTGGGTGGGAATGACACCTATGGGATCACCAGAATCCCTACTACGGTCACGGGGCGCGGGGTCGTGAGAAGAGCGGATCAAACAGATAGCACACGGTTTCTTTATCGAGTTCGCCGCGAGGATGCGAAACCCTACTCCTGCTTTGGTGGTTTGTTTATCCGTGTTCTTGAACTAGCAATGGGGCGTGAGGAGCTCCAAAAAGCCGAATCCTCCTCCTGGTCGCCTTGGGCCTCCTTTTATAGGGAAAGGGGTTGCCACAGTGGCATACAGGGGTGGAAAGGGAACAGTGATGCGAGTTTATCCCTCGCATTACATGACAAGGCGCTTTTAATGCGTCTTGCTTAGGTGTCCTTGCTTTATCGGGGACGGGGAAGGGCCCTGTCTCGTCCGTCGCCACTCCCTTTCGTGTCGACACGCGCCCTGGCCAGCGGTGCCCGCGGTGCCATGTAGGCAGGCAGGCAGCTGAGGTGGCGCAATAGTGGGTCTCCACGAAGATCCGCTTGCCGCCACGCAGTGCCTCGCCTAACCGGTTGGGTCGGCAGATGCATGCGAACGGTGGTGGAGGTTTGATTGGCGTGGGCCTAATGGTGGCCCTACAGGTGTTCTTTGCGAGGGCTTTGTCGTAGCCCCGGCAAGGGTCTTGCCGGGGCCTCGGCAAGGGTCTTGCCGTGGTGCCTGCTGTCATCCCCGGCAAGGCTCTTGCCGGGGGCCTTGTGGTCCTCCTTGGCTGGGATCCCGCCAAGGGTCGTCATCTTCTATAGTGTGTATCTGATCTTGAATGTCTTCACAAAGATCTGCATGCCACCACGGGGATGTCTCCCGAATCCTTGCCCCATGGGGGCAGCGGACTCAAGGGTGATTCGCTCCGTAGGTGTGGGACGAGCTGCCACGGCAAGGGTCTTGCCGGGTTTCCTAAAACCGCCTCCCGGCAAGGGTCTTGCCTGGGGAGTCCGCTTCGTCCCCTTTGCTCTTTGTGGTCTTGGTCTTGGCGTCGTTCTGCTCCTTTCGAGCTTCGGCCTTACCTTGGCTCACCTCCCTTGCCTTGCTCAGTGCGGTGGTGCCTGCGGCTCAGACTGCCCGTGCACAGTTATAGGGGTACAAGAAGTGCACCCCTCTTTTGTACACCGACACTCGGAGCCTCGAGGAGGAAGATAGTGCTGAAGTTCGTCAACTCATGAGCAAGATAAGGACGCTCGCTCAGTCCGGCTTATCAATAGTCGAAGTAATGGCGACTTCCATAGTACGGGGGGTTCAGCCACTCCAATACAGAGGGCTTCCCATGTGGCACTACTGTCACAGCCCTAGAATAATGCTTGTAATTAGTGGCATTGCGTACATGCATCATGTCTAAATTCTGAAAGTTGAATTGAGGGAATTTGAAAAGCCTCAAAAATTTATTTAAAATAAGGGCAAATAACCCTGAAAATGCATTCAATGTTTCCAAACGGCCTTAAATAATGTTTGAGAATTTTGGCAAGGGTTTTGGTCCAACCCAGAGTTGTTGAACATTTTCTAAGGATTTAATTTTGGGACTTTGAATTTAAATGAATAGCTATTTGAATTTGAATTATATTCATATAACTAGAATATAACTTCAAATGCCACTGAAATGTTTTATGTGCTTTGGAAAAGTCCATCTAGCAACATAAAAATATTTCACAGAAGTTGGCACTGGTTTTGAATTTTGTTTGAATTTAAAACAATGGCCAAATAAATAAAAAGAAATAAAACATAACAGAAACGTAACTGGCGGCCTGCTACTGTAGTCGGCCCAGCTTCTGAGCAGCCCACCCGAGCCCACCTTGCCAGTCATCTTCCTTGGCGCGCTAGAAGGACAAAGCGCATGTGGCCGTGGCACGCCGGCACGCGCACACCACCTCCTGCTTGCTGCCGCTTCCCCGACGTCGCCCTGGAGATGCCACGCACCTCTCTGCCCTCTCTCTCACACGTAGTCTCTCCCCTCCCGTCTGCTCTCTCTCTCTCTCTCACGGGCGCCCGAACGAGCCGGAAGGCCCCGCCGTAACCCCGCGCCCACAGCCACTGCCTCACCTCCCCGACGCATCCCAAAGCTCCACCTCGACCTACTCTTCCTCCTCATCGCGCCAAGTGAGCCGGGAAGCTCCGTTTCCTCTTCACCTTCGTCGTCTTCAACCTACGGCCGCCGAGATTGCCTCCGCCGCCCCATTTGCTCCGTTCATCCCCTGAGCTCGCCGTCCACCCCATGATGAACACCGTGAGCTTCTTCCCGTCTTTCACCTCTCCGTTCGCTCTTCCGCGCACCGTAGCGACCACACCGCGCTCACCCGCACGCGCCGCCGCCTGCTCTCGTCGCCGACGTGCTTCCGGCCAACTAATGGACCGCCCGTCGTGCCCAACCTGCTCGTCGTGCTGCGTAGAGCCCATAGGTGCCACGCTCGCGCCGCTACGGCCACTGCAACCACATCGCCGCGTGCACCCGAACACCGACCGCCGCCTCGAGCTCGTTTCTGGCGAGCTCCGGCCGCCCTAGCTGCTGCTGCTAGCTTCAACGGTGCGGATGAGCCCCAGCTCTCCGTAGCCGCTCTCTGTCGTCCAAACGGTCGCCGAGCAGCGAGCCCGAGCCCTCCGTAGCGTCTGCTGCCGCCGGCGGCTTTAACGCCGGTGTGTTGGCCCCGGTTGACCAGGGGTTTGACCTCCCCTTCTAACTAACCTAGGTTAGTGTTAGCTAGTTAGATTAGTTTAGTTAGTCACTGACACGCGGGATCCACTCGTCAGTTTGACCTGGGCTGACCCGTTGACCGCTGACGTCACAGTGACGTAGTGCTGACGCAGTTAATTATTTTCTGCATTTATTCTTATTCAGGAAATTTCAGAAAATATTGCTAAATTGAAAAATTCATAGAAATTAATCCGTAATTCCAAATCAAACAAATTATATATGAAAAATGATCAGAAAAATCCAATCTATCCATATGTACCATTTGCATGCATGTTTGAACAACCTAAGGTTGCTGTATATGGCAATTTGCATAATTGGCATTTAAATAAGCACATATGGAGTTTGAATTTGAACCCTTGGTTCAAACGAACTTCATTTAATTTGGTTTCTAGTTGCATTAGCTGAAACCACAGCATATTGCCATGTAGTGATCATGCATCATATTGTTGCATTGCATTGATTGTGTTCCTTCTCTGTTGCCGATACTTGTCCCCTGTCAGTAGACGTGGTTCCGACAATGAGATCGATGACACCGATGAAGAGTTATACTATCTTCAGAAGTGCCAGGCAAGCAAAACCCCCTTGTTCATTCCGATAAAATCCCACTCTCTCACTCCTGCTCGCTTTTACTGCATTAGGACAACAACGATTCAACTGTTACATGCTACGGTAGTTGAACCCCTTTCCTCTGCATGACCTTTCATTGACATAGTAAATAGATGAAACCCACTAATATGAGTAGGAGTTCTTTGAGCACTGATGTGCCTACTCATTCATGTTGTTTGTCATGCCTGCTACTGCTTAGAGTTGAGTCAGGTCTGATTCATCGGGGGTGAATTGGAGGTGTGTGAACATGTCCTATTGTTCAGAGCTAAGTGTGTGAACACGATTTGGTAAAGGTAGAGGTGAGAGGCCATGTAGGAGTACATGGTGGGTTGTCTCACTGTAGCCGTCCTCAGGAACTGAGTTCTGTGTTTGTGATCCATGAATAGCTACTACCACGCATTAGAATGCTTAAGTCCCTCTCAACTTATTAATCGCCTAGATCTCTGTCCAGGAGTTGCAACTAGTTTCTGGTGTTTGTAGGATATGTGTCGAGGGTTGTGCGTAGCGCTCACCTTATAGGTGGGCTATGTTGCGGTAGAGACACGAGGCACGGTGTATAGGGACGCCTGTTTGGTGCCTCGCGAACCCTGCTGTCAATGTTTGGGGCCGTGAGCGACACCCCGGCCGGATCTCCTTGCGGATGGAACCCGAATAGGCGATAAACCTGGACTAGAGACTTGTGTGGTTAGTCGTCGTGGCCGACTCCCTCGCCAAAGCTTCGCTTGAAGGTTGCCGAGATACACGACGTGTACATGGTGGTAAGTGGCGAGAGCGTGTGAAGAAGTACACCCTGCAGGGTTAACATCATCTATTGAATAGATGTGTCCGCGAAAAGGACTTCGGGTTGCTGCATACAGTTCATAGACAAGTTAAAGTGGATACTCTAAAATGCGCAAGATAAGCGTGAGTGCTATGGATGGCGTTCTCGTAGGGAGACGGGAGCGGATCCATAGTGGTGTATTAATATGGTGAATATGTGGACTCGTGTGCGCCACCTCAAAAGAGTTACTTGCAGTCATAGTTTAGGATAGCCACTGAGTCAAAGCTGGCTTGCTGCAATCAAACTCCACCACCCCCTTTGTTGATACTGATGCATATGTAGCTAGTTCTGATGTAAGTCTTGCTTGGTACATTTGTACTCACGTTGGCCTATTTTATGTTTTGCAGAGAGACGCCAGCCTTGCCACTAGTTCCGCGTGGACTTCGACGTTTAGTTTGTTAACTTAGCTATGATCTTGTACCCTTGGGAGGGTCTTGTAGATAGTCAGGCTTCTCAGCCTTTTTTATTTGTTGTTGTCTGTACTCAGACATGTTTATGCTTCCGCTCGATGCTTGTATGCTCTGTATGTTTGGTCATGAGACCATGATTGTAATACTTGGCTCCTCCGAGCCTAATGTATAAATACTTGAGTCGTAGAGTTATGCTGTGATGCCATGTTGTATTTACACATATCGAGCATATTGTGTGTATGATTTAAATGCTTGGTATGTGTGGGATCCGACAACCTAGTTGTTTATCCTTGGTAGCCTCTCTTATGGGGAAATGTAGTCTTGTGCTTCCATGAGCCATAGTAGTCCGCTACTGACTGGTTCACGGAGTCCTGCTAACCCAAAGACTTGCTCGGAACACTTGACTGGCGGCATGTGATTCACTTCGTTCTCGTGGTTCGTCCCTTCAGGAAATGTCACGCGGTGACATCCGAGTCTGCCTAGCCTGCTACAGCCCGGTTCACGGAGTCCTGTTAGCCAGTGCTACAGCCCGGATTCGCACGCTGCTGACCGACATGCTCGATGTTGATTCACGTATGCCTGTCCCCATAAGTTAGTGCCACTTTGGGTTCACGACTAGTCATGTCGGCTCGGGTTCTCTGTCATATGGATGCTAGCGACACTATCATATTCGTGAGCCAAAAGGCGCAAACGGTCGCGAGCCATGGTAAGGCGACACCCATGGGAATACCATGCGTGAGGCTGCAAAGTGATATGAGGTGTTACCGGCTAGATCGATGTGACTTGGAATCGGGGTCCTGACAGCTTTGGTATCTGAGCCTGACTGCCTGTAGGATTACCAAGCCAACCTGGTCGAAGTTGAGTCTAGCAATGCTTTAGTTATATAAGGGAATTGATTGTGGAAGGGAACGTAAGGCTCTTTTTACTCCTTTAACTTATGTTCCTCTGATCTGAGTCATCCTCTTCTTTTCTACGGGGATTAAGAACTTGCCTTCTCATCTATCTATCAGGATGACCTGTTACTAATTGTTAGACTTATAGGATTGATGGATTCAAGTATCAATTCAGTTTCTACTACTTCCGTATGTTCATAGCTGGCCTCAGAACCTTGATATTGTGATGCTGAGTGGTCATGCCTCTATTTTGCAGGATGTCTCAAATCTTTTTGAGCATTTACAGCCGTTATGCTGTCCGAGCATCCAGGTTTCTAGATAGTCTTATGCACTTGCAATCATTCCTCCATGTTCCTGATGTCCATTTGGGCCAGATTAATCACACATCAGTGAGTTGAGGTACTCTGTTGCCTCGACATATATGTTGGAGCTATTATTATGACCCTACGTGTTTTAGGGAGTCACCTAGTAATCTAGCCTTGTTTTGTGTTCCCGGTGTGATGATTCTGGCCACCATTCTTGAAAGCATCCTGTGATGCCATTTAGTAGTAGGTATTCTACTCCTGGGTTCTTGACCCAAGATTCACTCTACTTACCTCGTGTTGATAGTGTTGCTCGTACCGTTAGGATATTAGTAACCTTTGTGATAGTCTACAAGGTCCGTGGTATATCATTCTTCCAAATACCATGAACCATCCTTGGCAGGAGTTTCTTTGAACCAAAGATCACAATAGGAGTGCTCCTGATGAGTTCTCCATTCGATAACTGTGACTCGGCCAATCCTACCTTTCTGCATGGGTTATCCGGAAGAAATATGTTGAACTTGTTCGACATACTAACCTATGCATCCACAACTCAGAATAATCGTATGTTCCTTTGAGTTGTCTCTCTTTAGTTGTATTCCAACCTTCATCTATCAATTGATAGTCAGGACTAGTTGAGCATTCCTGTTATCGATGCCTATTATCCTTGTGGTCCGTCAAGCCATTCCATTCGGAATAACTTGGAGAAACAAACTCCAACACCTCATCCATTTCTTGGAGTGGTCAAAGTAGTTGTATTCCACAGATCAAAATGCCAATCCAGCTTTTGTTCTGTTCTACCTCGGAGTATTACCCCCCTTTATGTCAGGATTGTCATGAGAATTGCACCATTTCTGATGAATTCTTGACGTAGTGATACTTCTTGCCATCATTTTTCGTTCCTCGGTCCCGTGTTATTGTAACCAGAATGCTGACAAGTGAGTCGTGATGTGTGAAATCAATACTCCTAGCAACTCCGTTTCTTGGTAGTTAATGGACAATATTCTCATTCTTAGCATGTTGGTTATTAAATCATCATTCTAAGACAGATCGTGCTACCTAGTCCTTATTTATGGTGCACTCTTCAATCAATGAGTTAGGATTTCAATCCCCTGCTTAATTGATCACATCATCTTGCCTCAGAAGAAAGATTGTTCACGAGCTTAATAACATATTGGTGGTTCGTGATTTTCCGAATATCTTCTCGGAAGTATTACTAGGTTGTCCCCTGACCCATATGTTGAGCTCATGATCAAGTTGGTTTCTATTCTCCAAGATTCTGTGTTGGATACCCGTGAACTAGTTCGATAAGCTAAACAATAACTTGGAGAGTTGGAAGATGAAAGCTTGTCCCACTTAGTTCATTTTCGAAGGGACATCCTTGTGTTTGTGTGGTTGTTGAAGAAAGATGATATCTTCACCGATTGGTCCTTGTGATCAGTTGTTGGACCTATTGACTTATCAAAACTTTGATTTGAGCATGGGCTATCTTCAAATCAAATCAGAACCAACGATATTCATAATGTTGTCTTACTCGTGTTTGATTCCTCGAGCATACACCATTACATCTTTTTGTCTGACCAATACTATCACATTGTTCACATAATGGTGGAAGTCTAGTGATATGGAAATTCCGATGAGTTGCTGTTGAGCCCATCAGCAGCATCTTGTCTCCCCCATGATTCGTGTTAAACATTAAGCTATTGTTGGAAACTTTGTAAACAATGCCTTCATGTTCCGTTCATGAAGCATATGTTTGGATGAAAGTAGCGACTTCCTCTAAGTTCACGTGCAATCGATGCAAGTTGCCGCCGTGAATTAGAGAAAGCTTGTTTTTCCTTCCTCTGGAATCATCCCAAGTCATTCATGCATATGTGCGAAGTATCCTGTGGTTTGGAGACTTGCAACCTTCATTCCACATGTATCCCTAGCACACCAAGCCACTGATTGAATTGTTCAAGGAGAAGAAGTTCCTTCATAAGAGCATGCCTTATGCAAGGACTTTGATATCCTCGATGATGGTTCCCCACCTGAACTCGATAGTGTTTTATTATAAGATTACTATGTGGTCATTCTTGTCTTGGACAACATGCCCACATGTATGTAGCAGAACCAGCTCATATTTTGGAGCTTGCTATCGTAGTTCATTTCTCGAGAATCTTGCAACGTCATCTCTTTGACTTATGTTGCTACCTTTCTTTTTCTAGATATGCTGTCTGGAATATTCCGTTACCAACCAGATCTGAATCTCAGGCAGATATGATGGTTGTAACATTCCCAACATTTGCATTTTGTTCCCAACTTGCACCCGCCTTTGTCCCATTTTACCTATGGTCTGCCTTTTCAGTAATTGCTATTCGGGATCATCTTCAGCAGTGGGCTTACCATGGGTCCCATCCATTTTCGATGATAAGCAAAATCATCCATCGCGTTGTCTTCAACAAGGTAGTCCACATCATCCATTCGAATCTGGATATGCCATTCCTTTGAACTCCGCCAAACGATCGATTGTGATTGCCTTAGGCTGGTATAAAGAGTTTCAAGGATCTAGATATCAAAAGTAATTCTTTTTGCTATTTAGGGGAATAACTCTATGAGTCACCTCCCCCAAGGTGCCCCGTTGTGGAATCATGGCAGTTTCTCGCTACGTCGTGATCGAGCGTGGATTTGTTGCCTACCTAGTGGACCTTCATCATCTGTTACACCCCATCCCCCTGAATGTATGTTTCGTGTCTCCGCTCAAGAGATGTTTTATATCTCACCCCAAGAGTTGATCTTGACTTGCCCGATCTTCGAGAAGATCGATTCCTGTAGAGTTCCTGCCTGTCGTCATCGTGTTGGATGAAGATCTCGAAAGGAACGTCACCAAGATCGATCTTAAGCAATGGATCATGAAGATCATGTTAGCTTGTATCCCCTCTGTCTTCTTACCTCAACTCTTGAATCTCGGGACGAGATTCTTGTTTAGTGGGAGTGAGTTGTCATAGCCCTACAATAATGCTTGTAATTAGTGGCATTGCGTATATGAATCATGTCTAAATTCTGAAAGTTGAATTGAGGGAATTTGAAAAGCCTCAAAAATTTATTTAAAATAAGGGAAAATAACCCTGAAAATGCATTCAATGTTTCCAAACGGCCTTAAATAATGTTTGACAATTTTGGCAAGGGTTTTGGTCCAACCCAGAGTTGCTGAACATTTTTTAAGGATTTAATTTTGGGACTTTGAATTTAAATGAATAGCTATTTGAATTTGAATTATATTCATATAACTAGAATATAACTTCAAATGCCACTGAAATGTTTTATGTGCTTTGGAAAAGTCCATCTAGCAACATAAAAATATTTCAGTGAACTTGGCACTGGTTTTGAATTTTGTTTGAATTTAAAACAGTGGCCAAATAAATTAAAAGAAAACAAACAGAAATAAAACAAAACAGAAACGTACCTGGCGGCCTGCTACTGTAGTCGGCCCAGCTTCTGAGCAGCCACCCGAGCCAACCTTGCCAGTCATCTTCCTCGGCGCACCAGAAGGACAGAGCGTGTGTGGCCGCGCCATGCCGGCACGCGCGCGCCACCTCCTGCTTGCTGCCGCTTCCCTGATGTCTCCCTGGAGATGCCACGCAACTCTCTGCCCTCTCTCTCTCACGCGGTCTCTCCCCTCCCCTCTGCTCTCTCTCTCTCACGGGCGCTCGAATGAGCCGGGACGCGCCGCCATAACCCCACACCCCCAGCCACTGCCTCACCTCCCCGACGCATCCCAGAGCTCCGCCTCGACCTACTCTTCCCCCTCATCACGCCAAGTGAGCCGGGAAGCTCCGTTTTGTCTTCACCGTCGCCGTCTTCAACCTACGGCCGCCGAGATCACCTCCGCTGCCCCGTTTGCTCTGGTCATCCCTCGAGCTCTCCGTCCACCCCACGACGATCACCGTGAGCTTCTTCCCATCCTCCCCCTCTCCCTTCGCTCTGCCGCGCACCGTAGCAACCACACCGCGCTCACCCACACGCGCTGCCGCCTGCTCTCGTCGCTGACGTGCTCCCGGCCAACTAATGGACCGGTTGTCGTGCCCAACCTGCTCGCCGTGCTGCGTAGAGCCCATAGGTGCCACGCTCGCGCCGCTACGGCCACTGCAACCACATCGCCGCGTGCACCCGGCCACAACAACGATTCAAATGTTACATGCTACGGTAGTTGAACCCCTTTCCTCTGCATGACCTGTCATTGACACAGTAAATAGATGAAACCCACTAGTATGAGTAGGAGTTGTTTGAGCCCTGATGTGCCTACTCATTCATGCTTGTTTGTCATGCCTGCTACTGCTTAGAGTTGAGTCAGGTCTGATTCATCGGGGATGAATTGGAGGTGTGTGAACATGTCCTATTGTTGAGAGCTAAGTGTGTGAACATGATTTGGTAAAGGTAGCGGTGAGAGGCCACGTAGGAGTACATGGTGGGTTGTCTAATTGCAGCCGTCCTCAGGAACCGAGTTCTGTGTTTGTGATCCATGAATAGCTACTACCACGCATTGGAATGCTTAAGTGCCCCTCTCGACTTATTAATCGCCTAGATCTCTATCCAGGAGTTGCAACTAGTTTCTGGTGTTTGTAGGATATGTGTTGGGGGCCGTGCGTAGCGCTGACCCTAGAGGTGGGCTATGTTGCGGTAGAGACACGAGGCATGGTGTACCGGGATGCCCGTTTGGTGCCTCGGGAACCCTGCTGTCATTGTTTGGGGCTGTGAGCGACACTCCTGCTGGATTTCCTTGCGGATGGAACCCGAATAGGCGATAAACCTGGACTAGAGACTTGTGTGGTTAGTCAGAGTCGTGGCCGACTCCCTCGCCCGGCTTCCGCTTGAAGGTTGCCGAGATACACGACGTGTACATGGCGGTAAGTGGCGAGAGCGTGTGTGAAGAAGTACACCCCTGCAGGGTTAACATCATCTATTCGAATAGCCGTGTCCGCGGAAAAGGACTTCTGGGTTGCCTGTATAATTCATAGACAAGTGAAAGTGGATACTCTAAAATGCGCAAGATAAGCGTGAGTGCTATGGATGGCGTTCTCATAGGGAGACGGGAGCTGATCCATAGTGGCGTATTGATATGGTGAATATGTGGACTCGTGTGCGCCACCTCAAAAGAGTTACTTGCAGTCATAGTTTAGGATAGCCACTAAGTCAAAGCTGGCTTGGTGCAGTCAAACTCCACCACCCCCTTTGTTGATACTGATGCATATGTAGCTAGTTCTGATGTAAGTCTTGCAGGGTTCATTTGTACTCACGTTTTCCTATTTTATGTTTTGCAGAGAGACGTCAGTCTTGCTTGTAGTTCCGAGTGGACTTCGACGTTTAGTTTGTTACCTCAGCTACGATCTTGTACCCTTGGGAGGGTCTTGTAGATAGTCAGGCTTCTCAGCCTTTTTCATTTATAGTTGTCTGTACTCAGACATGTTTATGCTTCCGCTCGATGCTTGTATGCTCTGTATGTTGGGTCATGAGACCATGATTGTAATACTTGGCTCCTCGGAGCCTAATGTATAAATACTTGAGTCGTAGAGTTATGGTGTGATGCCATGTTGTATTTGCACATATCGAGCATATTGTGTGTATGATTGAAATGCTTGGTATGTGTGGGATCCGACAACCTAGTTGTTTATCCTTGGTAGCCTCTCTTATGGGGAAATGTAGTCTTGTGCTTCCATGAGCCATAGTAGTCCGCTTCTGACTGGTTCACGGAGCCCTGCTAACCCAGCACTCTACCGCTCGGAACACTTGATCGGCCGGCATGTGATTCACTTCGTTCTCGTGGTTCCGTCCCTTCGAGGAAATGTCACGCGGTGACATCCAGAGTCCTGCCTAGCCTGCTACAGCCCGGTTCACTGGAGTCCTGTTAGCCCAGCGCTACAGCCCGGATTCGCACGCTGCTGACCGACATGCTCGATGTTGATTCATGTATGCCTGTCCCCGTAAGTTAGTGCCACTTTGGGTTCACGACTAGTCATGTCGGCCCGGGTTCTCTGTCCTATGGATGCTAGCGACACTATCATATACGTGAGCGAAAAGGCGCAAACGGTCCCGAGCCATGGTAAGGCGACACCCGTGGGAAGACCGTGCGTGAGGCCGCAAAGTGATATGAGGTGTTACCAGCTAGATCGATGTGACTTGGAATCGGGGTCCTGACAACTACAATGGGGAGGATGACGCCTCCCGCTGCGGCAGGAAGGGTCTGGGCACCCCTGCCGCTCTGGCCAAAATATTGGCCGAACTGTTCAAAGGGAAGGAAGAGGAATTTCTGCATATCAAGTGTAGAGATGGATTTTCCATGTATAGTCCTCCAAGCTGGGTAAGTCCCAACTCCTCTACTCTAGGCACTCCACTCCCTGAGCTACTTTCATTGAATATTAATCCACCCATTTATAACAACACTGGTGAAAGATTTCCGAAGGGCTTCACAGCCCCGCCCCGCAGCCCGAGGGCCACAATCGGGACCTTGACCTTGGATTCGAAGAGGATCCGGATATATTCGTGGTGCTCAAGGACAGGGTGTTTTACCAGGCGAGTTTACGACGGCACGGAAGTGGCCATCATCGCCGATTATCCCGGTCTTCTCCCTGCTTCACACGTAAGTAATCAGGAGACATCTCATCCGAAAGAGTTCTCTCATTCTGCCTCACCCACTGCACCGTCCTGTGCTCAAAAGGAGAGGCATACGGCGCGCCATGCTGCCCCAAGGGCATCTCCAAAGAGAGTGGTCTCCACGCCAGGCAAGCCTTCGAAGAGTAAGGCAAACGAAGATACGGCTGAGCCTTCATCGAAGAGGTATGGATTTGCAAATATGTTCTTCAGCAGTTGCATCCAATTGTGACTTCTATGTTTGTCCTGTATCAGGTAAAGAGTGTGTCTGACTATGTCCGGGGGTCCGGCCGGTCATACTCCCCACAGCCGGGATACAGATCCTGCCGTAAAGACGGGGGCCGATACGGGGATGACGCCGGATTGTCCTCTAGCCGAGGATTCGGATGGTGTATCCGTCACCAACTAGGAAGTGGAGAGCGCCATGAACCATCGGCGCCGAAGGGCAGTTTGACGAGACCCCAACTTTTCAGAAGAGGCGTTTAATGCCTTCAGCTTGGCTGATGCATACATCCGAGCTGCTCGAGATGGGCTTAACAGAGCCACGAATCAACATTTAAAAGATGTGCAGGTAAGTTTACTTTGTCCGAATATGATAACCATGTGCCAGTAGCCCCCGAGACTTGAAGAAGTTGGTACAAATGATTTAAGGATCGTTGTATAACCAGGTTCTTACGGAGAAGAACGACCTGCTAGCCCAAGAGCTAGAAAAGTGTCGGTCACAGCTAACTGCTGTTGCCGTCGAACTGGAAAAAACCAAAGGCGGCACCTGGTAATGTTTCCCTCCATCGAGAAAACTTAACTGGATACCGGCAATGCTAACACTGTTGCTCAACATATGGCAGGATCGTCAGATCAACTGAAAGCCGCCCAAACGTAAGAACAAGAAGCCAAAAGACTACTGGCCGCGGGCGAACGTGTCTTGACACGAGTCAGAGATGAGAAAAACAAGCTGCAGGATGCCCAGACCCAGCTGGGCGAAGAATTGGAAGATGTATGGGCCAGCTGGCTGATTCCGTGAAGGAAAATAAGAGGCTGCGAAAAGGCATATTCAGTATGTGTTCGAACTTACCTACGAATAATTCGGAGATAAAAGGGACTGACAGAGTTATGTCTGCAGGTATGCTGACCGATCGTCCCGAAGAGGAGATGTCCGGATTCTCGGGACGTCTGCTACAAGAGTTGTCGCACATGCACGAGCAAGCTCGGCAGGCGATGCGAAGCATTGCCAAGGCCTTGTGTCCATCTGCCTCCCCTCCAGGAAAGATTGAGGAGCTCAAAGAGCTATTCAAGGGAGTGCGGCGGCGCTTTCGATTGTGGAAGATATCGGCCTGCCAGGAAGGTGCACGAGAAGCTTGGGCCATGGTGAAGACATGGTACACCAAGCTTGATCCGAATCATATGGCTCGGGTGAGACCTCTAGGGTCAGATGGGGAAGAAGTTCCCGTTAATTTGGTATATGACCAAGTAAAAGTAGCTGCCAAGTATTCCCAGCAGGATTGTAAGTTAGACAGCCTGCTCGACGGGATAGAGGAGGAAATTTTTGAGTCCAAGTGACTATGTACTTTCCTTCTAGCTGAATTGTAAAACGATTGTCATGGCAGACCTTTTCGCTTCGACCTCTGGACCGGAAGGTGCAGAGTGTTTCTGAATACCTGAGAGGTAAAATAGACCGGGGTATGCGTGGAAACCAGGCGTAGGGGTCATAGTTGCTTGAACAGACAAGTTGTATTTGGCTATTTATGTTATATTACATTATGATTGTAAGAAACATCTTCCAGAGAGAATAGTTCCGTTAAGGGTTCCTTTCCCTGGGTGTGCATGCGTAAAAATGCATGTCCGAACTGTGATTAGAACAATCGCAGTATAAGTAACATCTAGGGGTTCACAATGGGGTGAATGCAAAAACATCTTTAATCCACCAACCGAATATTCCCTTAAGAACGCTAGCTTTCGGCTTCACCCAGTCTGAGGTACACATCTGATGACCCGGCAGTAACAATCACAGAGGTGCTCCCTTTATGCCCTAGCCGAACTAACGGGAACGTAGGGCATAAGCACAGGAGCCAGGCAACCCAGTTTGGCCAAAACTTAAGTCATATCGATGCATATAATGGTGAAGAAAAGGCACATATGGGGAAAACACACATATATGATGAGCTTGATGCTCGAAAAATAACATTAACAAGCTTCTGTCAAAGAAGCCCCCAGGTATAATGGACGTACATATTTGAGTATGTGTATGTCACAGGTGCACGGTTGAGCCGCACGAAAAGCTTTAAGGCTAAAAAAGGAAAAAGCGAAAAGAGAGGAAAAAGCAATGGGAACAACAGGGAGAAGGAGACGAACAAAGAGTTCGACGCTAGGCATAGAATCTTCGGAGTCTGGCCGCGTTCCAAGGGTCCGGCTCTAGGCGATTGTTTGACGGATCACGCGGGCGGTATGATCCTCCAGTGAGAACTTCGTCAATGATGAAGGGACCCTCCCATTTGGGCTTGAGTTTGTCCTTTTTCTTCTCCGGCAAGCGTAGAACGAGTTCGCCAACATTATAAGTCTTGGCCCGTACTTCTCTTCTTTGATATCTGCGGGCCTGTTGTTGATAAAATGCGGAACGGGCTTTTGCAACGTCGCGCTCCTCCTCCATGGCGTCTAGGCTGTCCTGCCGATCGAGCTCGGCCTCTCTCTCTTCGTACATGCGCACTTGAGGGGAGTCATGAATAATGTCGCAGGGTAGCACAGCCTCTGCGCTGTACACCATGAAGAAAGGTGTGTATCCGGTAGTGCGATTGGGCATGGTCCGCAGCCCCCAGAGTACAGAGTCGAGCTCCTCAACCCAGTGCTTGTCTGATTCCTTCAAAGACCGCACCAGCCTAGGTTTGATGCCGCTCATAGTAAGACCATTGGCCCGCTCGACTTGACCGTTTGTTTGCGGGTGATAGACGGAGACGTAATCGAGCTTAATGCCCAGACTGGCGCACCAATTTTCACCTCATCAGCTGTGAAGTTGGAGCCGTTATCGGTGATGATGCTGTGTGGAACACCATAATGGTGTACAACGCCGGATATAACGTCTATCACTGGTCTGGCTTCGGCCGTTTTTACTGGTTTGGCCTCTATCCACTTAGTGAATTTATCCACCATAACCAGCAGATATTTTTTCTTGTGGCTTCCTCCTTTAAGGGGTCCGACCATATCAAGCCCCCAGACCACAAAAGGCCAAGTGATGGGGATTCTTTGCAGAGCGGTGGGTGGCATATGGCTCTGGTTGGCGAAAAGTTGGCATCCGATGCAACATTGGACAAGGTCCTGTGCGTCTGCTCGGGCCGTCGGCCAATAAAAACCTATATGAAAGGCCTTGCTAACAAGGGCCCGAGCTGCGGCGTGGTGGCCGTCGAGACCGGCATGAATTTAAGCCAAGAGCTTCCGCCCCTCCCCCTCAGAGATACATCATTGAAGGACTCCGATAGCGCTTTTCTTGTAGAGATCTCCATCGTGAACCTTGTAAGCCTTCGAACGCCAGACAATGCGGCAGGCCTCATTCTGATCCTTAGGGAGTTCTTTCATATTAAGGTAGGCCAAGAAGGGTTCGGTCCATGGGGCAATGACTACCATAATGAGATGGGCCGATGGTGTTATTTCGGTGGCTGAGCCCCCTGATGATATCGGTGTGTTCGGAATCTGGGTTTGTGTTCGAATCCGGGCTGGTGTTGCCGCTCTCCCCTTGCCACACCACGAATGGCTTAAAAAGCCTTTCTAGAAAGATGTTAGGTGGGACGGGGTCGCG
The DNA here is from genome assembly GCA_021605205.1 of Aegilops longissima. Classification (NCBI taxonomy): domain Eukaryota; kingdom Viridiplantae; phylum Streptophyta; class Magnoliopsida; order Poales; family Poaceae; genus Aegilops; species Aegilops longissima. The sequence goes on from CM038682.1 coordinate 408,813,230, forward strand.
CTTGGCGCCGATGCAAGCAAGGACGTCCACGTCTTGATTACTTTCTCGAGCCACGTGATGAAACTCGAGCCCCTCGAATCGAGACGACATTTTCAGGACGATGTTGCGGTAACCCGCCATCTTCAGATCTTTGGCGTCAAAATCTCCATTTATTTGAGATATTGCGAGGTTTGAGTCCCCGCGCACTTCCAGGCGTTGTATTCCCATGGAGGCAGCCATCCGAAGACCATGCAATAAGGCCTCGTATTCGGCTGCGTTGTTGGAGTTTGTGTATAACATTTGGAGTACATACTGGACTACGTCTCCAGTGGGGGACGTTAAAACAACGCCCGCTCCTAATCCTGCCAGCATTTTGGAGCCATCGAAATACATAACCCAGTTGGAATATGTGCCATACTCTTTAGGGAGTTCGTCATCTATCCATTCGGCGACAAAGTCCGCTAGTACTTGGGATTTAATGGCCCGACGCGGTTTGTATGTTATGTCGATGGAAGGAGCTCAATGGCCCATTTGGCAATCCGGCCCGTAGCATCGCGGTTGTTTATTATATCATTGAGCGGTACTTCGGAAGCTACCATGATCCAACACTCTTGGAAGTAGTGTCGTAGCTTCCGGGATGCCATGAAGACCGCGTATGCTATATTTTGATAATGGGCGTACCGGGATTTTCATGGTGTGAGGACAGTGTGTCGGTGTTCTGGGAACGGGGTCCCAGACTTGCTCGCTCATGCCCACGGGCGTGGCTCATGCTGGCGGCCCGTGCGAGTACCGCGTCAAGCAAAGGTTTCCGTATCAGTGCAACGAGACCAAGACCAGCAGGACGGCAAGACGGAGGTCACCATTGAGCCCAAGGCGGCGTCACCACCAAAGCCTTTTGCAGGCGAAGACTGCTTTTGTCAGGATAAGCTATACTAGTTGTCCCCTTTCAAATTGGCCGTTGTTGGCTCCCTTCCTGCTCAATATTTGGGGGGAGGACCATGGCCTCTATAAATAGGACTAGCCACCACCATAGACGGGGACGGATCACCCAGATCATCCTCAACCACACAAGTTCACCAAGCACAAGAACACCCCGCCACAGGAGGCTGTTCTTCCCCTTGTACTGTTCATCCTTAGCCTAAGAGGCAATCCACCACCACCACACTGGAGTAGGGTATTACACCACAACGGTGGCCCGAACCAGTATAAATCTTGTGTCTCTTGTGTAGCGAGTTCGTCGAGTTAGCCCTTGAGATCTTAGCGAAGCTAGGACGTGGATTGGTAGGAGGAGATCTTCGTGCGCACCCCAGTGTTCGAACCTTGAGGGTTTTGCAGGAACCCGTGATCCAACATTTGGCGCGCCAGGTAGGGGTGCACCATAGCTTTCGTTCCATTGATCTGCGCTCCGCCACCACCGCACTCCACCCTCATGGCAGGCGTCTCGCTCCCGGCTGCGATGGCTGACGCCGCCGATGGGGCCAGGGGGACTCCGAGCCCCGGCCACCGCCTTGCGGCAGGTGCAGTGGCCGCCCAAGTTCAAGCCGGAGATGCCGCCGTGCTACGATGGCGCGATGGACCCGTCAGCTTTCCCACTGGCATATGAGGAGGCCGTCCTCAAGGCCGGGGGCGACGACAAGGTCATGGCCAACTGGCTTCCCATAGCCCTCACTGGCGCGCCGCGCGCCTGGCTGCTCAACCTCCCCAGATCCACGGTGGCATCTTGGGAGGAGTTGTGCGGCTTCTTCACTGCGGCTATGCGGCACCGGTGCACCACGCAGTCGCGGCCCTACTAGGCGACTCTCAAGCACCACCTTTAGATCGTCATATCAAGCCATTCCTTCGCCAAATCGGCGCCGCTTCCAAGTGCTCGGGGGCTCCGCCGGGCTGGGCTGCGCCCGAGGCCGACCTCACCTTTGACTCAGAAGACCACCTCGTCACCACCGCCAGCTCGGGTATGCATCCGATGCTTAGCACGCCCACCATTTGCAACGTGGCCGTCACCAAGACCCTCATCGACGGCGATGCCGGCCTCAACATACTCTCCGTGGAGGCCTTCAGCCTTCTTCACGTACCGCTTGGGCGGCTCAGCCTCAGCAAGCCTTTCTCAGGGGTTGGCGGTAGCGCCGCCCACTCCCTGGGGCAGATTCACCTCCCTGTCACCTTCGGCACACGTGACAACTACCGCACCGAGCTCGTCGACTTCGACATCGCCCGCATCGGCCTCCCGTACAACGCCATCCTCAGGTACCCAGCTATGGCCCAATTCATGGCAGCGACCCATCCGTCCTATAACCTCATGAATATTCCTCGAATCAAGGGCATCCTCACCATCAAGGGGGACGCCAAGGAGGCCCTGGCGGCACTCAAGCTTGCCCTCAAGACTGCCGCGGCGGCGCAGCCCATCGGCGTGGGCGCCTCCGAGGCCAATTGAGCCCACCAACCAAGAAGAAGCAGTTGTTCACCCAAGATAAGGCGGAAACCAAGCAGGTGCCGGTCAATGAGGACGGGTCCTCAGGAGCCACCTTTACCATAGGTGCCGACCTCGACCCAGGCCAAGAGGAAGCGTTGGTGAATTTCTTGCGCGCAAACAAAGAGATATTCGCATGGGAACCCAAGCAGCTGGTGGGGGTCCCGAGAGAGGTGATTCAGCATCAATTGAGGGTGTGCCACAATGTACGCATAGTGGAGCAGCGGGCGAGCCAATAGTCCACAGAAAAGCAGGCCTTCGTTGTCCAAGAAACCAGCAAGTTAAAGGAGGCGGGTGCCATTCGTGAGGTTCGGTACCCCGAGTGGCTGGCAAACCCTGTCATTGTGCCAAAGAAAGGCGGGAAGGAGCGAATGTGCGTCGACTTCACCAACCTCAACAAGGCCTGCCCCCAAGATCTGTTCCTGCTTCCACGCATCGACCAGACCGTCGACTCCACCGCCGAGTGTGACCTGCTGTGCTTCCTGGGTGCGTACTCAGGGTATCACCAGATCAAGATGGTAGTAGAAGATGTAGAGAAGACAACCTTTCTGACCCCGTGTGGGGTGTACCGCTACACGTGCATGCCTTTTGGGCTGTGTAACGCGGGCGCGACCTTTCAGCGGTTGATGCACATTGCGGCAGCACCTCGGGAGAAACGCTGAGGCCTACGTCGACGACATTGTGGTGAAGTCTCAGGAGGCAAGAACCTTGATCCAAGATCTGAAGGAGACTTTCGCGAGCCTGGGCTAGCTGAACTTGTGACTTAACCCGGAGAAGTGCATGTCTGGTGTCCCTTCCGGCAAGCTGCTGGGTTTCCTCGTGTCCCACAGAGGGATCGAGGCGAACCCAGAAAAGATCAAGGCCATTGAAGACATGAGCCCATCGCAGAACCTCAAGGAAATGGAGAAGCTGGCTGGTCGGGTGACTGCATTGGGGCGCTTCATCTCCAAGCTGGGAGAGCGCGCCCTACCCTTCTTCAAGCTGATGAAGAAGAAGGGCCCGTTCGAGTGGACCCCGGAGGCCGACCGAGCTTTTCAAGACCTCAAGAGATAACTGACTAGCCCTCTAGTGATGGTGGCGCCACCATCTATCGAGCCCCTAGTTCTTTATCTTGCCGCCACCCCATACTCCGCAAGCACGGCTCTGGTGGCGGTTCGGGAAGAGCGCCAAGCCAAAGGCGCGTCGCGTCGAGCTGTGCCGCCAGCCAAGATGACTCAAGATCAGGAAGGTGCCGCGAGAGCCGTAGCAGCATCAACAGAGGACCAAGCTTGGCAGGACGATGCTGCCAAGATCCCGACAAGCGATCAAGCGTCAGGGGTTCCACTACCTCAGGAGATGCCCCAACTTCCGCAAGACACGAGCCTCACCAACGCGCCGGCTCTCGTCGAGCACCCGGTGTATTTCGTCAGCACGGTGTTGCGGGATGCAAGGGCACGATATCCCATGACTCAGATGCTCTTACTCGCGCTCTTGGTGGCCTCGTGTAAGTTGCAGTACTACTTCCAGGGCCACCCCATCAAGGTCGTCTCAGCCTACCCATTGGAGAGAGTGGTCAGAAGCCCCAATTCTGCCAGAAGGGTCGCTGAGTGGAACACCGAGCTGCAGGCATTCCAATTGGAGTTCAGCACCACCAGGGTCATCAAGGGAGCCGCACTTGCTGATTTCGTGGCAGAATGGACGGATGCCCCAACGCTTGAAGTTGGCGAGGACTAGTCCACCTTGCCGGGAAGTGAGGCGCCTGACGGCTGGGTCATGTATTTCGACGGCGCCTTCGCGCACCAGGGCGCGGGGGCTAGAGCAGTACTAATCTCGCCCGCTCAAGACAAGCTCTACTACGCTGTGCAGCTCTTCTTTCAGCGGGGCGGGAAGGTCTCCATCAACATTGCAGAATACGAAGGCCTCATAGCTGGCCTGAAAGTTGCGGCAGCTCTGGGGGTGAAGCACCTCACCGTTAGGGGCGACTCGTAGCTGCTCGTCAACTTCTCCACCAAGGTATACGAGCCGAAGGAAGAGCACATGGAGGCATACCTAGCGGAGGTGCGCAAGATGGAGAAGCGGTTCCTGGGCCTGGAGTTGTAGCACGTGCCCCGTGGCACCAACAAGGAAGCTGACGACATCGCCAGGAGGGCATCCAAGCGGCAGCCCCAAGAGCCTGGCGTCATCGAGGAGCGACTCTTCAAGCCATCAGCGACACCACCACTTTCAAGGACAGCTCAGCCTCGGGAGGAACTCCCGCAGCCGCCTGCCACAGGAGCCCCAGCCTGTGGCCCGACTTCGGGAGCGCGCCTACTCTTGGCGCTCGAGCCCCAGGAGGGATGCTGGACCAAGGAATTCAAGAATACACGATGCAAGGGCGCTACGGAGAAGGAGGAGGTCGCGGAGCGCGTGGTCTGCAAGCCACGGCATCTGCATCGGGGCGGTGAGTTATCTGAAGTGACCAAATAGCGTTTATTGCGTTGCTTCTCTAGAGACCAGGGGAAGGAGTTGCTATCTGACATACATGGTGGAGGCTGTGGGCACCACTCATCATCGCGGACCCTCGTCGGCAAGGCATTCTGCAGCGGATTCTACTGGCCCAGGGCGCTCAACGACGCGGCCGAGCTGGTGAAGTCCTGTGAAGCCTGCCAGTTCCACGCCAACCAGATCCATCAACTGGCTCAGGGCCTCCAGACCATCCCACTCACATGGCCATTCGCGGTCTAGGGGCTGGATATCTTGGGCCCGTTCCCTCGAGCGCCTGGGGGCTACCGCTACCTCTACGTCGCCATCGACAAGTTCACCAAGTGGGCGGAGGTGGAAGCTGTCCGCAGCATCCCAGCTGGCTCCGCGGTCAAGTTCATCAAGGGTCTCGTGAGCCGTTTCGGGGTCCCCAGATGCATCATCACTGATAACGGCTCGCAGTTCACTAGTAACCTCTTCAAAACATATTGTGCTAACCTTGGAACACAGATCTGCTAAGGTTCGGTGGCGCACCCCAAGAGCAATGGCCAGGCCGAACGGGCAAACGCAGAGGTCCTGAGGGGCCTCAAGACCAGGACTTCCAAGAAGAAGCTCGAGGCCTGCCGCAGGGGCTGGTACGATGAGCTCCAGTCCGTTCTGTGGTCCATCCGCACCACCGCCACCAAGCCAACGGGCGAGACCCCATTCTTCCTCGTCTATGGAGCAGAAGCAGTCCTCCCTCACGTGGTCAAGCATCGCTCCAAACGGGTCCTGGCGTTTTATGAAACGCAATAGGACGCCACGTGGGGAATGGACCTCGTGCTGGGGGAGGAACGCCGCCGCGAAGCCGCGTTGCGGGCGGCAAGGTATCAGCAGGCACTGCAGCGATACCACTGCCGCAACATCCGCTCCAGGACACTCGAGGTGGGTGACCTCGTCCAGAGGCGGGTCCTCTCCAGGGAAGGGCTGCATAAGCTCTCACCCATGTGGGATGGCCGTTCAAGGTCGTCCATGTCTCCAGGCGTGGCGCCCGCGCTGGAGGCAGACGAAATACCCATCGAGCGCTGGAACATCCGGCACCTCCGGAAGTTCTACCCATGAAGAAAGGCCCAATGCCTGTGAAGAAGGCCTAGTGCCTGTGAAGATCGCCGCCCGTGACACTCTCACGTAATAACAAGTGGGGCTGTACACGCCCCGGAGTCTCAGGAGTGCCGCCCTTGGGCCTTGGGGGTTCCCTCACACGTCTTAGTGGCAGCACTTAGCTCCGTGCTGGTGAGAAGACTTGAAGACTAGACTAGGTGCCGGAGCAGCTTTTCATTTGCTTTCCGTAGTTGGCTCGCCTCCTTTTAATTGAAGTTTATTTCTGGTGTTCCTTGCTGATTTGGTTCCGTCGCCTTTTGCCGCTGTTTCCGCCTCCAGTTTAACCTGTTCTCTCTCTCTCTCGCATACCTCGCGATCGGGCTAGAAAGGTGCCCTCGCGAGCGTTTTTCCTTTTCTCTGCCTTCCGTCTGTTTTTTGCGAGGCATCCTCGTTCGAGCCCAGAAGCTGGCGCACCTCTCCTAATCCGTGCCCCTCGGGTATCGTGATACGAAGCACTGGGTCAAGGCTCGGGTGAACGATAAGCCTCCTAGCGAGCCTCCTAACGAGTTTTTTGCAGTTCCCTAGCACCCGCCAAGTCAAGGAAGGCCTTCACAGGCACCAGGAAGCAAGTCCCTCATGAAGAGGAGGCTACCCCAAACGTGTCAAGCTAAGTTACCTCTACACAAAATAACGATACAACACGAAAACAACAAACATAGCATAATGATTGAGAAATCATAGTTTGATACACGCCCCTCCGGGGCCCATACTGGTCTCTTTTGATGCAGGAAGGAAAGGAAGAACAAAATAAAAGCGGCGCCTGCCCCTACCACCTTCGAAGCGGGTGCGGCGGCGTGGCGGCTGGTCGTAGCCACCACTGCTGGAGCTGTCACCGGGGGAAGAGCCACCGTAGCTGGACGAGACGCGGTCGGCACCAAGGGCGGGTTCGCCCTCATCATCGTCTGGACCGTTGCCAAGGCCGAGCACCTCCTCGCCGTCGTTCACCTCGGGGCAGCACCTGGCGCGGCGACCATCTTCCCCAAACACCCTCACGTAGAGGGTCGCATCACCGTCATACTTGAAATGGAGGGTGCACCGCTTTGCCCAAGCCCAGCAGCAGCAGCGCGTCTGCCAACAGCGAGGCGAGCTATGTTGCCGTGGCGGAGACCTCGGCGCAACCAAGAAGCCTTGCTGTAGCAACCATCCGCTGCAGCGAGCCCACACGGACGGAGGTGGCAGCTCGTTGGCGAAGAAGCGCAAGAGCTGAAGCTAGTTGCCAGCCAGGTTCTCTGACCAGACGACGAACTCCGCCGAGTTGAAGCACGGCTTGGGAGGTCAAGCGACCATGGCTCATCTCCCTTCATCGACAGGGCTGCTTGGTTGGAGCGACCCTGCCGCAGCAGTGGCGCCCTTCTGCGAGGCAGGGGGCGTGGCGGGGTTGCGGTGTGCTGCGGGACGGCCGCGTCCATGCTTAGGCGGCGGGGCGGGCCCCTCGCGAGGCCTTCCCTTCTCCGTGTGAAGAACCTCTTCGACGGCGCCATTGGTGTCGGCGATGGAGCAGAGGAGGAGAAGCAAGCGGAATGGGAAGAGATGGGCGACGGGGGCTCCACCCCCCTCCCCATTTATAGCAGGAGAAGGCCAACCAGCGCCCCCACGGTCACATTTAATGATGGTATTTCCTTGCATGTCGTAGGGACTTGTCAAATTAGGCAGTTGCAGAGGCAGCATGTGGAAGCGGGGATGCCCACGTCCAATCAATCTCCACGCGTCAACCAAGGCCGCAGGCTATTGGGGCCCGCGGCACTCCGCACTTGACCTTTGGCTTCGCCTCGAAGCCAAGCCAGCAGCGGCTTGGGCGAGGGGCTCTTGTCGGCGTTCTGCGAACGGGGGTCCCCATACTTGCCTGCCTGCGGCCCATGGCGTGGATCTGCGAGCGGGCCCATACGATCCATATTCACCAACAAGCACTCAAGACCCTCGCGAGGGCCCAAGCCTCGCGAGGCGGACGGTGCAAGACACCTTCAGGAGCGGCCTCACCAGGTTGGCTCGCGAGGGGCGGAGAGATCAAGGCAAGACAAACCTCGCGAGGTTCTCGTGATGTGAGCCATGACGATCGAGACCATGCGGGCGCCAGCATGCACAGTGTACTTGTTTCCTCTTTGGTGCTAAGGAGGCAAGCGTAGGCACGGAGAACCGAGGCGTCAAGCAAAGGTTTCTGTATCAGTGCAACGAGACCAAGACCAGCAGGATGGCAAGACGGAGGTCACCATGGAGCCCAAGGCAGCATCACCACCAGAGCCTTTTGCAGGCGAAGACTGCTTTTGTCAGGATAAGCTGTACTAGTTGTCCCCTTTCAAATTGGCCGTTGTTGGCTCCCTTCCCATATTTGGGGAAAGGACCATGGCTTCTATAAATAGGACTAGCCACTACCATAGACAGGGACGGATCACCCAGATCATCCTCAACCACACAAGTTCACCAAGCACAAGAACACCCCGCCTCAGGAGGCTGTTCTTCCCCTTGTACTATTCATCCTCAGCCCCATAGGCAATCCACCACCACCGCACTGGAGTAGGGTATTACACCACAACGGTGGCCTGAACCAGTATAAATCTTGTGTCTCTTGTGTTGCGAGTTCATCGAGTTAGCCCTTGAGATCTTAGCGAAGCTAGGACGTGGATCGGTAGGAGGAGATCTTCGTGCGCACCCCAGTGTTCGAACCTTGAGGGTTTTGCCAGAACCCGTGATCCGACATGGTGGATACGTAATATACCGGCTTCTGAAGCTGGAATTTGTGTCCGTCCTGTTCTCGTTCTACGACGAGCACGAGGCTTACCACCTGGTGTGTTGCCGGTATGTATAATAACATGGGTTCGCCGACGTTCAGCGCGGCCAGGATTGGGTTGCTTGCTAAAAGGGCCTTTCTTTATTCCAGTCCGGCTGTTGCCGCATCCGTCCACTCGAAGTGATCGGTGTGCCTTAGAAGGCGATAGAGTGGCAATGCCTTTTCTCCCAATCTAGAGATAAAGTGGCTTCAAGCTACCATGCAACCGGCGAGTTTTTGGACCTGTTTAAGGTCCGTTGGCGTAGCCAATTGTGACAAAGCTTGGATTTTGGCTGGATTTGCTTCAATTCCTCTATTAGAAACAATGAAGCCTAGCAGTTTTCTAGCAGGGACGCCGAAAACACACTTTTCTAGATTGAGCTTAACGTCATATGCACGGAGGTTGTTGAATGCGAGACGTAAATCGTCTATCAGTGACTCGACGTGCCTAGTTTTTGCCGGATTTCGGGTTCCGGCAAAACCCTTGAGGTTCGAACACTAGGGTGCGCACGAAGATTTCCTCCTACCTAATCATGCCCTCACCCTCACCACGATCTCACAGGTTAGCTAGATGAACTCGCAACACAAGGGACACAATATTTATACTGGTTCGGGCCACCGATGTGGTGTAATACCCTACTCCAGTGTGGTGATGGTGGATTGCCTTGGAGGCTGATGATGAATGGTACAAGGGAGGAACAGCCTCGTGAGGAGAGGTGTTCTTATGTTTGGTGAGCTGGTGAAGGTTTCGATCCCCTGCTATGGAGGTGGCTAGTCCTATTTATAGAGGCCCTGGTGAGGGAGTCCTGGATTAGGGGGTCCTCGGACAGCCGGACTATATCCTTTGGCCGAACTGTTGGACTATGAAGATACAAGATTGAAGGCTTCGTCCCGTGTCTGGATGGGACTCTCCTTGGGGTGGAAGGAAAGCTTGGCAATACATATATGTAGATCTCCTCCCTTGTAACCGACTCTGTGTAACCCTAGCCCCCTCGGGTGTCTATATAAACCGAAGGGTTTAGTCAGTAGGACAACAACAATCATACCATCGGCTAGCTTCTAGGGTTTAGCCTCTATGATCTCGTGGTAGATCAACTCTTGTAATACTCATATCATCAAGATCAATCAAGCAGGAAGTAGGGTATTACCTCCATCGAGAGGGCCCGAACACAGGTAAACATTGTGTCCCCGCCTCCTGTTACCATCCGCCTTAGGCGCAAAGTTCGGGACCACATGCCGAGATCCGGCCAGTTTTGACACCGACATTGGTGCTTTCATTGAGAGTTCCACCGTGCCGTCACCATAAGGCTTGATGGCTCCTTCAATCATCGGCAACGATGCGATCCGAGTGAGGTTTTCCTCCCGGACAGATCTTTGTATTGGCGGACCCGTCTGATGGGCCAATTAAGCAGCCATCGGAAGCGGATCGAAGCTTCGCCCCAGCCATCAGGTCAGATTTGGAAACTTGAACTACACTGCCGACATCCGCGGATACTTCATCTTTGGCGGATTTGAGCCCATGTCAGGTGCATCGCACAATCACGACGAGCATGATTTAGCTCTGTCGTTGGAGAGTGTTAGGGAGATCACACCTGCAACTACTCCGGCCCTCAATCTAGAACAAATTGCGCCATCTGTGGACGGGTGGATGGACCCCACCACGGAGGCCGCACACTCAGTGGCGATAGCGCCGAATAACGACTTCTTCTCCCACGAGACCCGTGCTGCCGAACCATTGGATTCGTCCCCGGCCATGGGCTCTGAGACGCCCGCGTCTGCGCCTATCGAATCTGATTGGGCGTCGATCATGGAGTTTACCTCCGCGGATATCTTTCAGCACTCGCCTTTTGGTGATGTGCTAAATTCATTAAGGTCTCTCTCCTTCTCAGGAGAACCTTGGCCGAACTATATCCGGCTAGAATGGGATGCGGACGACAAAGAAATTCGCTCCCCACCCACCACCCACTTAGTAGCCTCTGTCGATGATTTAACTGACATGCTCGATTTCGACTCCGAAGACATCGATGACATGGACGACGATGCAGGAGAGGAACAGGAACCATCGCCCACAGGGCGCTGGACAGCCACTTCATCACATGTCATATACATGGTGGATACACCCAAAGAAAACAATAGCGAGAGCGAAGGATGCAGCGAAGGATAGCTCCCTCGAGAAGCAACCAAAGCGTCGGCGTGGCGCTGCTCCAAATTCGCCTCGGCAAAAACAGCGATAACAGCGCAAGAAAATAACACCCGATCGACTCGGAGAAGCAGCGACCACATTGACCAGCGATAGAGCGAGAATGAACCAGCAAGCGGCGAACATAAATGCGGATCCGCTATCCAAACACGGCGGCGCCGAGGATAAAGGTCATCAACCTCCCTCCGGGAGGAAAACAGTCCGGGCGAGGATGCACATCATCCCGGAAGGCACTTGGAACAAGAGAACTTCGCGAAGGCTTATTGCCACCGCGAGGAATCTGAAGAAGCAGAAGCAAAGGCTTAAGGCCGCGCAGAATACACTCAACAGTAGATGGAACAAAGTGCTTAACACTGAAGAAAAGTATGGTGGTAGTTACCACACAAATAGCTATGCAAAGCGCAAGTTGTTGCCTGAATTTGATGAGGAGGCCTTGGAGCCCACACAGCCGAAAAACAAAACGGCCGACCGGTCGGATCAACCACCTCGTGGCCGCGATAGAGCGGCTAACAAGGTCGCACATAAGTCAGCACACGATTCATGTGAGGACTTGCATTAGAAGACCGGCGTGACTAGATCCATCTACGGATCAAGGAAACACGCTCCAGCGCACAACCAAAACCGAACACTACAACCGTCAGAATGCCATGACACATCCAAATACAGGGGTGCCGCACACTCCCTATGTTCACCGACGAGATGATGGACCACGAATTTCTAGAAGGATTCAAACCCGTGAACATAGAGGCGTACGACGGAACCACAAACCCTGGGGTCTGGATTGAGGACTTTATCCTCCATATCCATATGGCTCACGGAGACGATCTCCACGCCATCAAGTACTTGCCCCTCAAGCTAAAAGGACCAGCTCGTCACTGGCTGAAGAGCCTCCCCGAAAACTCAATTAGAAGTTGGGAGGAGCTTGAGTATGCTTTTAGGGCTAATTTTCAAGGGACCTATGTCCGACCTCCAGATGCAGACGATTAAAGTCATATAATTCCACAGCCCGGAGAGTCAGCCGGAAAGCTTTGGAACAGATTTCTCACTAAGAAGAACCAAATCATCGACTACCCGGACGCCGGAGCCTTAGCAGCTTTCAAACATAGCGTCTGAGATGAATGGCTTGCCAGACACCTCGGCCAAGAAAAACCGAGAACAATGGCAGCTCTGACAAGCCTCATGACCCGCTTTTGCGTGGGCGAAGATAGCTGGCTAGCCTGTAGTAGCACAAGCGACCCAGGCACATCCGAAGTCAGGGATGGCGATGGAAAACCACGACGCTGTAAAAGCAAGCGTCAAAATAACGAACAGCCGGACAACACGGCGGTGGCAGCGGATTCGAGAGCTCTCGACGGTCGATGAAAAAGCTTTTCAAAGGAAGGGAGATGGACCGTCCAGCCTAAACAAGATTCTAGACAAATTATGTCAGATTCATGGCACCCTCGATAAACCTATAAATCACACCCACAGAGAATGTTGGGTCTTCAAGCAGGCCGGTAAGCTAAGCGCTGAACACAAGGGAGGAGACACCAAGTGAAGGCGAGGGCGAGCCTGCTTGACAAAGCACTAGGGACAGAAAAAATTCCCACGAGTTCAAAGCAGTGAACATGATTCACATGGCGAAGAGGAGAAGCAAACATGCACTCACGAGACACGCGCGTCGTGAGAGCCGTCACCCCTAAGTTCAACCCTGGTGGCCTGCCCGATCACTTTTAATCATGGGATCACGACAAGTATCCGCACGGAGGATTGGCTGCCACGATGTTAGACCCAATAATAAATGGATACCATCTCACACGAGTCCTTATGAATGGCGGCGGTTATGGCGCCCCAAGACCGAGCTTGATTGCCTTCGGGGTTTCGAGTTCGGTCGTGTGATTTGTTTTGTTTGTGCATTCATCATGTCATCTCTTGCATTGCATCATCTCATCATGCCATCATATCATTAATTTTTAAAAACTCAACTAAATAAAAATCGTATGGATCTTCGGTCCATTTAAATCGAGGAAGGTTGACTTCTCTTTATAACATATACTCCCAATATTATTAGGGAGCTATAATAAATATTCCATTGTTTTGGAATCACCATAACCCACTTGCAAAATAAATCCCATGCCTTTTACGCTCGAGTTGACCTCAAAACCTTGCCAATATTATTTCATCATTTTCGGAGCTCCACCAAAATCCTCAACATTTTGGCCACACCAAACCTAGTCCCAATTCAAGACCATTTGAATTATATTCAAATGAATTTGAATTTAATTCCTTCAATCTTGCCACTTCTATTTTTCTGTGGTCATGCTTATTTTTATGAGTCGGGAAAATTGTCGCATCATAAATTCTTTCCCTAACCTCTCTCAACCCCCTCGCGTGCGTCAAGAAAGTTGTCCCGAATCCGACCGCTCTATTGAGACCGTTGGATCCGGATCGTCTAATCATCCCGAAAGTATCTTGGTTATTTGTTGGACTCTCCTACCTATTTACTCTCAACGCCCGATTTTGACGGACGGACGGATTAACCCTCCCTAATCCACTGCTATATATCCAGCCAAAACCCTAAAATCTAGGAGATGTCCCATCCATCCCGTCTCGGCCGCCGCCACTTTCTTCGTTGGGATCTCATCGATCCAATTCCACCAACTTGCCGCTTCCTCCTTCCTCGATCTCCCCGCCACCCAGTCCCATCGATCCATCCCCAACCAACCAGCCTCCACCTCCTCCCTTGATTCATCGTCGTGGGCGCCTCGGATCGGCGGTGGTTCGATCCCTAGCCACCTCTCTGCCCGAGCCTCCCCGTGATCCTCCACCTCGCCTCGTCCCCAACCACCACACTACCAGGCCACTTCCCCGTGCCCGGATGCTCCACAGCCGCCTTGCACTGTCCTCTCCGTCCTCCCGGCGTTGAGCAGCCAGCAGCCCGGGCCACGCCTCCTCGTTCGGCGCCCTTTGAGTCGCTCCATCCGTCATGCCTCGCGTGCATGGGGAGAACCCGGTGAGCTGCGCATGCCCGTTCCCTTTTTCTCTTCTCTCTCTCACGCGTCTCTCTTTCTCTGTACCGCTGCAGCGAGGAGCCGCCATAGCCATGGATGCCGTCCGCCGCCTCCGGCTCGAAGCTCTGTTGCGCCCAAGCCTCGGAGAAGCCGGGTCGGCCGGATCGACCTTCCCAAGCCCCCAACACGGTCTCCCACAGCCTGCGTCTGAGGCGGCAGCGACCGTGCCCTTCCTCCCTGCCTCTGGACAAGTCCGGCCTCCGCAGCTCCCTCCTCGGCCTTGAGCTTCGCCAAGCCCGTGCACGGGGAGCAACATGAGTCGCCCCCTGCTGCCACGGCCACCGTTCCATGCCGTCGAGCCTCGCCAAGTCCCTCCGCGCTGGATCCGCGCCCTCCGTTCCTTGCGCCGCCAAGGTCCCTTGCCGGTGCCGCCCGCGTTGACCTTCGGTCGCCCTCACCTTCGCTTTGCTGCTTTGCTCTGCATCAGGCGGCTCCAAGCCAGCCTCTGCTTCCCTACTCCAGATCGAGCGAGCAGAGGCGCCCGTTGACTTGCCTCGTCGCCCGGGTGGGTGCGTGCGCCCGCAGCCAGCGCCTTAGGCCACTTCTTGAGCCGGCCCGGCAACAGCCTGCCCAGCACCACCACGGGCCTCGGCCCATGGGTGGCCTTGGCGCCCCTCTGTGTTTTTCCTCTGTTGGGCCAGCCTGCAGATTCGGCCGAGTCCTTTTTTTTTTCATGAGCAATTTGTCTATTATCCGATGAAATTACTGTTTTGCGAAAAACCCTCTTACATCATGCATTTAATAACTCACAATTGGTGCATCGGTTAAAATGTTTTATATATGTAAAATGCTCGAGAAAACTGTGTAGATTAATAATATGCCACTTTCATCCCATGTTAAAATGTTTAACTTGCTGTCTATTTAAATTTGCTAATATGCCATGCTAAAATGATTTATTTCATAACTAAATAACCGTAGCTTCAGTTTAAATAAATTATATATGTAAATGGGGTAGAAAAATGCCTAGTTTAACATGGTGTACTTGCTTTGCATGTTTAACAACTCTAAAATTGTGTTTAGGGCAGAACAGTACCTAATCCATAAATATGCACATGAGGATTTTCGGACTTGTTGTTAGTTGTTTCGGCCTCATTTGAACTTGCCTAGTTAGGTAGTTTTGTTGTGCTTCACCTTGCCATGATAATCAACATTTAATATTGTTTGGTAACCTAACGAGAGAGAACTAAATATTTGAATGTGGTGTTCGTCAATATGCAACTCGTTGCATATTGAGCTCCATTAACTTGTAGTTTTGTTTGTGCATATTGCCATGCCATGCTATTTAAACCGAACATGCATCATACTTGATTGTGCATCATGCCATGTTTATGATTGTGTGTTTACTATGTTGTTTGCTCTTTTCCGGGTTGCTTCTCTTGTTAGCTTCGGTTTCGTTCCGGAGTTGTGAGGATTCGTTCGACTTCTTCCGTTTGTCTTCTTCATGGACTTGTTCTTCTTCCTTGCGGGATCTCAGGAAAGATGACCATACCCTCGAAATCACTTCTATCTTTGCTTGCTAGATGCTCGCTCTTTTGCTATGCCTATGCTACGATGCCTACCACTTGCTATATCATGCCTCCCATGTTGCCATGTCACGCCTCTAACCATCCTTTCCTAGCAAACCGTTGATTGGCTATGTTACCGCTTTGCTCAGCCCCTCTTATAGCGTTGTTAGTTGCAGGTGAAGATGAAGTTTGTTCCTTGTTGGAACATGGAGATGTCGTTCCTTGTTGGAACATGTTTACTTGTTGGGATATCACAATATATCTTATTTAATTAATGCATCTATATACTTGGTAAAGGGTGGAAGGCTCGGCCTTATGCACAGTGTTTTGTTCCACTCTTGCCGCCTAGTTTCCATCATACGGTGTTATGTTCCCGGATTTTGCGTTCCTTACGGTTGGGTGATTTATGGGACCCCCTTGACAGTTCGCTTTGAATAAGACTCCTCAGCAAGGCCCAACATTGGTTTTAACATTTGCCACCTAAGCCTTTTTCCCTTGGGTTCTGCAGACTCAAGGGTCATCTTTATTTTAACCCCGGACGGTGCTCCTTGAGTGCTGGCCCGAAATAAGCAGACTGCTGGGGCCACCAGGGCAACTCGAGGCTGGTTTTACTCGTAGGCTGACCTATCCGGTGTGCTCTGAGACGAGATATGTGCAGCTCCTATCGGATTTGTCGGCACATCCGGCGGCTTCTTTGGTCTTGTTTTATTCTTTGTCGAAATGTCTTGTAGTCCGGGATTCGAGACTGATCGGGTCTTCGGTAGAAGGAATATCCTTCGTTGACCGTGAGAGCTTATAATGGGCTAAGTTGGGACACCCTGCAGGGTAATATCTTTGAAAGCCGTGCCTGCGGTTATGAGGCAGATGGGAATTTGTTAATGTCGGTTGTAGAAAACCCGAAGTTGACCTTAATTAAAATACACCAACGCGTGTGTAACGTGATGGTCTCTTCTCGTGGTCAGGAAGTGAACACGGTGTTGGAGTTATGCTTGGCGTAGGTTGTTCTAGGATCACTTGATCATAGTTGTTCGACCGTGCTTTTGCCTTCCTTCTCGCTCTCATTTGCGTATGTAGCCACCATATATGCTGAGTAAACTGCTGCAGCTCCACCTCACTACCTGTCCTACCTTTAAGCTTAAATAGTCTTGATCTCGCGGGTGTGAGATTGCTGAGTCCCGTGACTCACGGATACTTCAAAACCAGTTTGCGGTGCCGATGAAATCGTGCGGTGGCCTTTGAGCTCAAGGAGGAGCTCGATGAAGACCTTGTTCATTGTGTTGTTTCGTTTGAGTTGATCGAGTAGTGGAGCCAGTTGGGACGATCGGGGATCTGTGTAGCATTTGGGGTAGTCTTCTTTTATTTTGGTTCCGTAGTTGGACCTTGATTGTATTTGTATGATGTAATGTTTTACTCATGTATTGTGTGAAGTGGCGATTGTAAGCCAACTATGTATCTCTTTCCTTATGTATTACATGGGTTGTGTGAAGATTACCTCACTTGCGACATTGCTTTCAATGCGGTTATGCCTCTAAGTCGTGCTTCGACCGTGGGAGATATAGCCGCATCGAGGCGTTACAAGTTGGTGTCGAGCCTTCCGACTTAGGAGCCCCTGCTTGATTGTTTCTTTGGCGTTGTTGAGTCTAGAATGGAAAATGTTTTGAGTCTTAGGATTATATATATCGAGATAGGATTCTTTTACTCCTCGGTCCCTTAATCGCTCGGTGAGGCATCTGACGTAGAGATTTGACTTTCCTCTCCTCAAATTTCACTAATTTTTTTTTAGGATCACGCGGGTATCTTGGAATCGTTCGATGGTTTTGTGGCGAGAACATTGTTCTTGGTGCCTCGACATTTAGGGGTTGTGGCGGTGTCCGGGGAGTTGAGCTCCGAGGTGTTGTCGTCACAATTTTATCGTTGCGATTCTGGAATACGAGTTTTGCCGACATCGAAAATCTCTTTTATGCAGTTGTTGGTGAGATAACCTCGATAACCCGATCTTTGGGCGAGCTCGAGTATTGCCATGACTTCGTATAACGGATGCTTTTGAAGGTCGAGGTACACGATTTCGAAGTTTTCTTGGTTATGTGTTGAAGGATGGATACAGCTGGATCTAGGTATTGTTAGTTTGGGTGATATATTTTGTGTCCCCTGTATCCCCAACACCAGATTGCATAACCAGAAAGTTTTGGGAGTTTATAGGTGGGAATTCAAGTATCTCGGAGGATATCTTTCCAACAGACACATGATACGATATGGGATCTATCATATGCTTGTTTCCGGCTTATTCCGCAAGCCAAATCCTTTGTTTTTGTTTTGTTTTGTGGTATTCGAGTTGCTTCGAAGTCAAGTGTTGATTCCATACCTTATTCTAAATGGTGTTCTCATATTTCTATGTGAATACTAATCCTTCTTGGTCATCGAGGTCTTCATGTTAATTCTTTTCCCAACCGGCGTGCTTCTCTTCAAGTGGATCCGACCATTTCAACGTTTGCAAGATCAATTCTAAGTTTTCTCAACGGTGTTTGTTTCATCCGTCCCAAGTTGTTTTGTTTTCCGCCCTCCACCTTTTTCTTCAAGGACTCAGATTTCTTAATCAAGTATCCATTTTATTGAGTGAAGTTTCTTCATTCTTTTCCTTTAATGTTTTATCGGTGATTTCTCATGAAGATTCTAAAGACTTCAAGTTTATCATTCGTCATTCTTTTATTCTCCGATTGGATTAAATTCAAGCTTTGGCGATCATATATTTCCTTGTTTCAAATGTTTTCTCATGCGGTGCACCTCTTAATCATCCACTTATCGCTATTTAATTGTTAGGAGTGTTGAAGATATCTCAGAAGATTTGTGTTTCCATTCTTAATCCGTTCAAACTATTTCAAGATTGTTATCTCATTCAAGCCATTTAATTCTACGGCGCAATCTATCTTTTAAATCGTTCAGCGGTGTTTCTTTTGAGTGGGCCTAACCCACAGGTCTTTTCCCAGGATCTTACCTAACTCTTCTAATTTTCCCGGAGCTGCTAAAAATTCTTTTCAAAGTTTGACGTAAGAATGAGTTATCATCAGTCAAATGTCTTTCTCCAAGATCTTCCAAATTCTTTTCATTGTTGGTTCAACCGTTCTAATTTTCATTCCGGAGTGCCTCAACAATTCATGGTGGTGTTTCTCATCGTCATTCTCGAATTTTGAAGACCGAAGATGAGTTTCTCTTAAATCTTGCTCCATTCTCTTCAAGATTCATGGTTCTAGCTTGATGCCATCCTCTCATAATTATTTTCGATTGTGAGAATTCTTTTAACCCACCCGGAGCATTTCAGGAGTCTTTTCAGTTTGATTCTTCTGAGCCCATCATCTCAGAATTATTCATTCAAGCGTTCAACTCTTGTTTTCCAAATCTTACCGGTGCATCATTCAAGTATTCTCTAATCAGTTCATGATCTCTTCGATCTCTTATATCTAAATTCTCTCAAGCATCTTCGTTCTTTTCTAATTCTTCCCGGCGATTCATTCTCTTTTCTTCAATTGTTTTCAATTCTTACGGTGTTTCGTTCAAGATTTCACTTCCTTCTTTATTATATCAATTCATTTGTTGTTTCCAAATCCCACCGGTGGTTCCATCAATACCTTCTCAAGTTTGCGCTATAGCTCTCTTAATCCTTTCTACAGGAATAAGTAGTATGCCAAATCCATTGCTTGGCATCAATATAATTTGATGAAGGATAAGCACACAATAAATCTTATTCTTATTTCCTCGAGTTGATTAATTCTTTTCTTCCGGAGATTGTTCATGATGAAGTAATTCTAGTTAAGTGTTTTCATCTTTTCTTTTCCGGAGTTCCAAGTCCTCTCGGTTATATAATCGCGAAGCTCCATCTAAATCATTGCAAGGGTTCACCTTGTGTCTTCAACTTCTCTTTCTTTTTATCATCCTTTTATTACCGGAGTTCTTCATGGAGGCTCTACATGATGGTTTGTCAAGGATTCTTTTCATTCTTCAATTGTTCTTCAACATTTTCTCGAAGTTATGATCTGTCAAGCTATACTCTAAAATAAACATGGTGCTCAACACATGTTTTGTTTTCAAGAGCTCAAATATTCTTCTTCCTGCATTCCAAAGTGCAATTCTTTCGACCTTATCTTTTGAGGTGGTGTTATGTCATTTTGACAGTTTCGTTCATGTTTCATGATTCACTTGTTGTCAAGAATGAGGTATTTTAAATCCATCAATCTCTTCGTTGGAGTCATCTTGTGTCATGTTTCACCTAAAGCCTTCCCTAAGGAATGTTGTATTGTGGTGTTTATCAATGATCCAAGTTTTCCTCCTATCCTCTCAATGAAAGAAGTTTTCATCTCCATGTTGCTCTCAATCCAATCAATTGTTTCCGTTGGTGGCAGAAGCTCACCTCATAATTTTGAGATGTTTTCATAAGCCCACTACAAGCTTATCCTTACCGTTGTTGTTTTTCAAACAACTCCGTTCAATCCTACTTCGTAAGGATGCTCTTTCAAATTCATTTATGGTGGGAGATGTTGGTTTCATTCTTCGTTCTATTCATTCCAACTTTCTATCTATCATGCATTGTTTCCGGAGGCATTGTGATGTTGCTCTCTTCACCCATCACCTCGTTTTGTAAAGATTATATTCTTTTCTTGCTTATCCATTTAACCGGAGTGTTGTCTGAAATCTTTCTTACCCCTTCTGCCATTTTTCAATAGTTTCAGAGGCAGTCTTTGTTGATTTCATCAAGTATCCTCTTTTCTTTCATCAAGTATCCTCTCATCTTGTCAAGATCATGTTCAATTCCTTCCATTTTCAGTCGGAGTGCTTTCCAAATTATATCATTCTTATTCATTCTTATCTCGTTTCAACCAGAGTGGTTCCAATTCCATCTTGTCCATTGTAATCGTCATTCATAGCTTCGCAACCCCCAAGGTTCACAGGGTGTTCCTTGTTTCTATTTTCTACTGGAATGCTCTCAATTTCGTTCAACTCTATTGTGTTATTCTTTCAAGTTTTCAACCTCTCAAGGTTCTTTGGTTTCACTCGTTTGTCAAAGAAGCAACTTAGTTTTACCTCCTCTCTTCCTCTTCCGTTTTCTCTCCGGTGCCATCCTAGATCTCGGGACGAGATCCTCTCGTAGTGGTGGAGTGTTGTGACGCCCCAAGACCGGAGCTTCAGTTGCCTTCCAGGGTTTCCGAGTTCGGTCGTGTGATTTGTTTTGTTTGTGCATTCATCATGTCATCTCTTGCATTGCATCATCTCATCATGCCATCATATCATTAATTTTTAAAAACTCAACTAAATAAAAATCGTATGGATCTTCGGTCCATTTAAATCGAGGGAAGGTTGACTTCTCTTTATAACATATACTCCCAATATTATTAGGGAGCTATAATAAATATTCCATTGTTTTGGAATCACCATAACCCACTTGCAAAATAAACCCATGCCTTTTCTGCTCCGAGTTGACCTCAAAACCTTGCCAATATTATTTCATCATTTTCCGGAGCTCCACCAAAAATCCTCAACATTTTTGGCCACACCAAACCTAGTCCCAATTCAAGACCATTTGAATTATATTCAAATGAATTTGAATTTAATTCCTTCAATCTTGCCACTTCTATTTTTCTGTGGTCATGCTTATTTTTATGAGTCCGGGAAAATTGTCCGCATGCGCAAATTCTTTCCCTAACCTCTCTCCGCCCCCCTCGCGTGCGTCCGAAAGTTGTCCCGAACCCGACCCGCTCTATTGAGACCGTTGGATCCGGATCGTCCCCAATCATCCGAAAGTATCTTCGGTTATTTGTTGGACTCTCCCTACCTATTTACTCTCAACCGCCCGATTTTGACCGGACGGACCGGATTAACCCCTCCCCTAATCCACCTGCTATATATCCAGCCAAAACCCTAAAATCTAGGGAGATGTCCCATCCATCCCGTCTCGGCCGCCGCCACTTTCTTCGTTGGGATCTCATCCCGATCCAATTCCACCAACCGAAGCCGCTTCCTCCTTCCTCGATCTCCCCTGCCACCCAGTCCCATCGATCCATCCCCAACCAACCAGCCTCCACCTCCTCCCTTCGATTCATCGTCGTGGACGCCTCCAGATCGAGCAGGTGGTTCGATCCCTAGCCACCTCTCTGCCCGAGCCTCCCCGTGATCCTCCACCTCGCCTCGTCCCCAACCACGACACTACCAGGCCACTTCCCCGTGCCCGGATGCTCCACAGCCGCCTTGCACTGTCCTCTCCGTCCTCCCGACGTTGAGCAGCCAGCAGCCCCGGGCTTCTGCCTCCTCGTTCGAGCGCCGCTGGAGTCGCTCCATCCGTCATGCCTCGCGTGCATGGGGAGAACCCCGGTGAGCTGTGCATGCCCGTTCCCTTTTTCTCTTCTCTCTCTCACGCGTCTCTCTTTCTCTCTATGCTGCTGCAGCAGGAGCCGCCATAGCCATGGATGCCGTCCGCCGCCTCCAGCTCGAAGCTCTGGTGCGCCCAAGCCTCGGAGGAAACCGGGTCCGGCCCGGATCGACCTTCCCAAGCCCCCAACACCGGTCTCCCCTGCTTCTGCGTGCGGGGGCGACGACGACCGTGCCCTTCCTCCCCTGCCTCCTGGACAAGTCCGGCCTCCCGCAGCTCCCTCCTCGACGCCGAGCTCGCCAAGCCCCGGTACAGGAGCAACAGGAGGTCGCCCCTGCTGCCACGGCCACCGTTCCATGCCGTCGAGCCTCACCAAGTCCTCCCCGCGCCTGGATCCGCGCCCCTCCATTCCTTGCGCCGCCAAGGTCCCCGCCGGTGCCGCCGCGTTGACCTTCCGGTCGCCGTCACCTTCGCTGCTGCTTTGCTCCTGCATCGGGCCGCTCCAAGCCAGCCTCTGCTTCCCCTGCTCCAGATCGAGCGAGCCAGGAGAGCGCCCGTTGACTTGCCTCGTCGCCAGGTGGGTCGTGCGCCCCGCAGCCAGCGCCTTGGGCCACTTCTTGAGCCGACCCAGCAACCGGCCTGCCCAGCACCACCACCGGGCCTCAGCCCATGGGTGAGCGCCCCAGCGCCCCTCCTGTGTTTTTCCTCCTGTTGGGCCAGCCTGCAGATTCGGCCCGAGTCCTTTTTTTTTGCGAGCAATTTGTCTATTATCCGATGAAATTACTGTTTTTGAAAAACCCTCTTACATCATGCATTTAATAACTCACAATTGGTGCATCGGTTAAAATGTTTTATATATGTAAAATGCTCAGAAAACTGTGTAGATTAATAATATGCCACTTTCATCCCATGTTAAAATGTTTAACTTGCTGTCTATTTAATTTGCTAATATGCCATGCTAAAATGATTTATTTCATAACTAAATAACCGTAGCTCGGATTTAAATAAATTATATATGTAAATGGGGTAGAAAAATGCCTAGTTTAACATGGTGTACTTGCTTTGCATGTTTAACAACTCTAAAATTGTGTTTAGGGCAGAAAAGTACCTAATCCATAAATATGCACATGAGGATTTTCCGGACTTGTTGTTCGTTGTTTCCGGCCTCATTTAAACTTGCCTAGTTAGGTAGTTTTGTTGTGCTTCACCCCTTGCCATGATAATCAACATTTAATATTGTTTGGTAACCTAACCGAGAGAGAACTAAATATTTGAATGTGGTGTTCCGTCAATATGCAACTCGTTGCATATTGGGCTCCATTTAACTTGTAGTTTTGTTTGTGCATATTGCCATGCCATGCTATTTAAACCGAACATGCATCATACTTGATTGTGCATCATGCCATGTTTATGATTGTGTGTTTACTATGTTGTTTGCTCTTTTCCGGGTTGCTTCTCTTGTTAGCTTCGGTTTCGTTCCGGAGTTGTGAGGATTCGTTCGACTTCTTCCGTTTGTCTTCTTCATGGACTTGTTCTTCTTCCTTGCGGGATCTCAGGCAAGATGACCATACCCTCGAAATCACTTCTATCTTTGCTTGCTAGATGCTCGCTCTTTTGCTATGCCTATGCTACGATGCCTACCACTTGCTATATCATGCCTCCCATGTTGCCATGTCAAGCCTCTAACCATCCTTTCCTAGCAAACCGTTGATTGGCTATGTTACCGCTTTGCTCAGCCCCTCTTATAGCGTTGTTAGTTGCAGGTGAAGATGAAGTTTGTTCCTTGTTGGAACATGGAGATGTCGTTCCTTGTTGGAACATGTTTACTTGTTGGGATATCACAATATATCTTATTTAATTAATGCATCTATATACTTGGTAAAGGGTGGAAGGCTCGGCCTTATGCACTGGTGTTTTGTTCCACTCTTGCCGCCCTAGTTTCCGTCATACGGTGTTATGTTCCCAGTTTTGCGTTCCTTACGGTTGGGTGATTTATGGGACCCCTTGACAGTTCACTTTGAATAAGACTCCTCCAGCAAGGTCCAACATTGGTTTTAACATTTGCCACCTAAGCCTTTTTCCCTTGGGTTCTGCAGACTCAAGGGTCATCTTTATTTAACCCCGGACGGTGCTCCTTGAGTGCTGGCCCCAAACGGCAGATCAGGGGCCACCAGGGCAACTCGAGGGCTGGTTTTACTCGTGGCTGACCTATCCGGTGTGCCTGAGACCGAGATATGTGCAGCTCCTATCAGGATTTGTCGGCACATCAAGGCGGCTTTGCTGGTCTTGTTTTATTCTTTGTCGAAATGTCTTGTAGTCCGGGATTCGAGACTGATCGGGTCTTCGGTAGAAGGAATATCCTTCGTTGACCGTGAGAGCTTATAATGGGCTAAGTTGGGACACCCTGCAGGTAATATCTTTGAAAGCCGTGCCCGCGGTTATGAGGCAGATGGGAATTTGTTAATGTCGGTTGTAGAAAACCGAAGTTGACCTTAATTAAAATACACCAACGGCGTGTGTAACCGTGATGGTCTCTTCTCGTGAGTCGGGAAGTGAACACGGTGTTGGAGTTATGCTTGGCGTAGGTTGTTCTAGGATCACTTCTTGATCATAGTTGTTCGACCGTGCTTTTGCCTTCTCTTCTCGCTCTCATTTGCGTATGTAGCCACCATATATGCTAGTCGCTTGCTGCAGCTCCACCTCACTACCCTGTCCTACCTTTAAACTTAAATAGTCTTGATCTCGCGGGTGTGAGATTGCTGAGTCCCCGTGACTCACGGATACTTCAAAACCAGTTTGCGGTGCCGATGAAATCGTGCGGTGGCCTTTTGAGCTCAAGGAGGAGCTCGATGAAGACCTTGTTCATTGTGTTGTTTCGTTTCAGTTGATCAGTAGTGGAGCCCAGTTGGGACAATCGGGGATCTGTGTAGCATTTGGGGTAGTCTTCTTTTATTTTGGTTCCATAGTCGGACCTTGATTGTATCTGTATGATGTAATGTTTTACTCATGTATTGTGTGAAGTGGCGATTGTAAGCCAACTATGTATCTCTTTCCCTTATGTATTACATGGGTTGTGTGAAGATTACCTCACTTGCGACATTGCTTTCAATGCGGTTATGCCTCTAAGTCGTGTGCCCGACACGTGGGAGATATAGCCGCATCGAGGGCGTTCTGACGATAGTCTTAATCGATATATCGAGGACACGATCCATAAAATGGGGATAGACCCGACAAGAATCAGCCACAGTAATACTACCTTTAAGGGAGTAATACCAGGCCCAGAGGCCCGCTGCACGGGCCCTCTAGTACTAGAGGTTGTATTCAGTTCTCCCGACAACTTCCGAAGCAAAAAGTTAACCTTCGACATCGCTCCATTCCGAAGTGGCTATCAAGCACTACTCGGAAGAGCAGCTTTTGCTCGTTTTAATGCAGTACCGCATTACGCTTCTCTTAAGTTTAAGATGCCCGGTCCACGTGGCATCATCACAATTAGCGGAAATATCGAGCGTTCCTTATGCGCGGAAGAACGTGTGGCGGCTTTAGCAGCCGAACACTAAACGGCCTCTCCAAACAGAATAAATGATCGGTCGTCAAGACAGCGGACACGGCTAGACGAGTCCGGCACATCACTAGCTATTACAGCTTAGATATACCTAAGATTGGTTCGATGGATTTACCCTCATAGGCAGTACCAGGGGCTTCCCGCATGTAAAAGGACTACAGTTCGGGTCGACCTTACTTATCTTGATTTCTAATGGTTTATTGAGAATAACCAATTTTTTCACACGACAACTTTCACCTAAGTTCTTCTCTTTTACAGATGGTAATCTTGCTACACCCTTCCAGGATACGGCACAACGGAGATCTGGTAGGGCGTGCAGCGAGGGCCCGCTCAAAGGTTTCTTTTTAGATTAAGACCCTGTGTAAACCTTTTTTACTGTCTCTTGTTGTTTCACATCCTCCGAATACTCAGCATTACCGAGAGCGATGCTGATGTTATTGGCATTTCGCCACGTCAGAACGATGCACGTACCTGGACACTTAGGGATCATTATCAAGGGCGTTATTCAGCTCGGTATATGTTGTAAAGACCGAATACCTTAGGGAGTGTTCAGCGTCGCGAGTTTGGCCTTATATGCATCCGCTCCGAATCATGTCTTTGGTCAGATGTTGGGTTTGCCCGGCTCCCGCGTTTTGCTACCTTACGTTCCGCTCTATCGGCTAAGGTGGCACCGGAGAACTCTGCGATTGTGCCTGGTTCATCCGGACGAGCACCTCGATGAAAGCCGGCTGATGTCATGATGATAAGCGAGACTGGTCGACCACTCGACGACTTAGCAGAATCTTCGGGATTCCTCCGCATTAACTAAGGGCCGTTTCCCGCTCATGTATGTACGCGCCCCGTATCCGGATGAGCGCGGAGGTACTAAGGGCTATATAGTAGTCCCACCGTCAAACTCCTATGGCTAAGTCAAAGTGTTAAAGCAATATAGTCTGATTGCCTCCTTCGCTGCGCTATCACCTCCTTAATGGACCAAGACATTGGATCAAGTGTGAATATGCGTTTTGCGAACACCCCCGCATTATATGCGTGGGGGCTGAAGCCGACGACTGCAAACTTTCAGGTTATATACATATATACATAAACGGCCGCACAGGAGGCATCATAATACTTCTAGGCAAAAAGTATAAACACAGCCTTTATAATTTAATAAGCATTGTTCTTACAATTGAGATACATGTCAGTAGAACATGACACGCTTCGAGCACTGAGCCTCTATTACACGAGCGCCTTCTAAGACTTCCTCAAAATAGTGCTCGGCCGATACCCGGCCTACCGCCGAACTCTGGGATGCAATAGTGGTCGTCTCCATCTCTGCCCAGTATGTCTTGACATGGGCAAGAGCCATCCACGCACCCTCTATGCATGCCGACCTCTTCACAGCGTCGATATGTGGCACAGCACCAAGGAATTGTTGCACTAGGCCAAAATAACTATTCGGCCTCGGTCCCTCCGGCCAAAGGTGATCCACGACGGACCTCATAGCAAGTCCGGACAACCTATGGAGCTCGGCCCACTCGCCGATTGTTCATTTAACAGCAGCGGGAGCGTTGGGCTTGAGCTGTGACCGAACAACCTTTCCACTACATGATCCTTCCGATCTTTGAAAAACTTGGTCGCATCAGTATTTTCGCTGCTAAATCCAAGTATCGTCTGCAGAACTCCATAATTTATCGAGAGGGGCATACTTGGTATCAAACCTCGTCCGCAACAAAAAGGGCTTCCTAGCGCAATATCTACGGCAGCGGAGTTCCTCCTTCACCGCTTTGATTTGCGAGCGGGTTTCCTTGGCCGCTTCCATGGCCTCCTTCAGTTCCGCCGCCTTCGCTTGGCTTTCCTTTTCAAGAAGCTCATACCGGCCGGCGGCTTCTTTCAGCTCAATAGCCATCTTGGCTATTTTCTCTTTGCTCTGACAATGGGCAGCCTGTTCGGCTCTTAGCTCTTCAATCGCCTTTAGGGCGGCCGCATCACTCTTCCTGGCTTGTTCCTTGGCTCGGGCAAGTTCTGCCCAAAGGGTCTCCACGGCGACAGCTCCATCTACAGTCACAGCATATTACATATACTAGCATCATGCTCATATTGATATGTATTGATCCTTGGAGAATACATACCCTGTGCCTCGTCAAGCCGCTTGTTTACAAGCACGATGTCGGCATCTGCCGCACCAAGTTGCCGCTTCAGTTCGACAAACTCACCAGTCCGGCCAGCCACCGGACCCGCAGCCACCTGCACATGAAAGCAGCACGGTTATTACCTGGGACTATGATCCTCTATTTGCCGTCTTTTTCGGCAGCAACCAGAGTCTCAGGGGCTACTATCTGCATAGGCCACACCTAGAGTGTGCGATATCATGCAAAAAATATATATTACTTTACGTACCTCAAAGCCTTTCAGCAGACTCATAAAAGCTTCATGCAACCCACTTACGGCAGATGAAATCCTCTCAACCACTGTGCCCATTAGCGCATGATGTGTTTCTGAGATAGCCGCTTGCTCCAGAAGATTCATCAGTGCATCTAATCGCACACCGGACGGTTCCAGACTCTTTCTGTTGCTCTCCTAAGGAGACGAATACCCCAGACTTCGGTTGGCCGAAGGTTTATCTTCTGGCCTTGGCGTATCAGGAGAAATCCTCCGTGACGACACCTCAGGGTCACCCGCTTCACGAGGCGGGAAGGCACGGGGAGGTGTTTCGCTCTCCATCATCTCCGGAAGAAGATCCCCCGAAGACGAACTCTGTCGAGAAGGACTACGATCCGAATTTCAAGACACATGCCTCGGTTATCGTTCTCGGAAATGAAGCAGGATATATTTACTATAAAGTACTTTTGTTTCCTTATAGCTCGGTAGAGGGCTGGTCCCCTTGCAGGTACTGTGCGGTAAGGATGACCTCCGGGGTAGGACCCTCCGACAAAGGATTCTTCCAAGTCTTCAGAGGTGGTCCTCTTCCTTCCCTGGGGAGAGGGAATTTTAGATTCTTCCCCCCGGTTATCCTCCTTCGCGGAGGCACTAATTCCCCCGGTTTGGATGAATAGTGAGTGAGGCTCGCTCTCGGCTTCTTTGTTCCTCCCTTTACCTTCCCCTGATGGCGCTTGATAAGGCGCAAGCTCAAGCATCCTGGCTAGTAGAGGATCCGGTGAGCCCTCGGGAAGGGGGGCCGGACACCTGATCATCTTCGCCTTTTTTATCCAGTCCTGGTCAAAAGGCGACTTTTCAGAATGATGTTGTGATAAATTAAAAGACAAAGTGTTGGGCCGCGGAATTACTTACTTGAGTGTCTGGACGATTGCAGTTTAGACCCGCATCCTCGGAGGTGTCCGGACACTCTATTTGTGATCCGAAGAACGATCTATACATCTCTTCGAGCGTCACGCCGAAGAAGTGCTGAATAGTTCGCGGTCCTTCCGGGTTGAACTCCCACATACGGAGAGGTCGATGTTTGCAAGGCAGGGCTCGACGAACTAACATAAGTGGCATTACCTTAACAAGGCTGACATCTCTCTCGAGGAGATCTCGGATGCGACACTGCAATGTCGGCACATCATTTACTGGCCCCCAGTCCAGCCCCTTGTTGATCCATGACGCCAGTTGTGGCCGGGGCCCGAGCGGAAGGCAGGGGCGGCTACCCACTTAGTACCCCGGGGAGCTGTGATATAAAACCACTCCCGTTGCCATAAACTGGACACCTCCGGGAAGGAACCCATCATCCATGGAACATCGGCGCCTTTGCTTATTGCGGTGCCTCCGCACTCTGCGTGTCGCCCCTCAATCATCTTCGACTTCACATTGAAGGTCTTGAGCCATAAGCCGGAGTGTGGGGTAATGCGGAGGAAGGCTTCACACACGACGATGAACGACGAGATGTGAAGGATGGAATCCGGAGCTAGATCATGGAAATCGAGCACGTAGTAGAACATGAGCCCTCTGACAAAGGGATCTAGACTTAAACCTAGCCCTCGGAGGAAGTGGGAGACAAATACGACACTCTCGCCAGGTTCGGGAGTGGAAATGACTTGCCCTCGAGCAGGCAGCCTGTGCGAGATTTCGCCGGTCAAATACCTAGCTTCTCTTAGCTTCTTGATGTCCTCCTCTGTGACGGAGGAGGGCATCCACCGACCTTGAAGGTTGGATCCGGACATGATTGTAGGTCCGAAGTGCCTAGCTAGACTGAGCCTTGGGTGTTGGAACTCAAGGTGGGGGAAGGATTCGATTGGGCGCTAGAATAAGGGGACAGGCCTAGGCCTCTTTATAACGGGGATGAATATCAAGCATCCTCCGCATGGACGTTTGGGTCTTGCCTAAAATTGAGGAGTCATAGCAACATGCACGATTGGGTTACCCATACCCGTATTGATGAGAATCCCATGAAAAAGGGACACGATCTCTGCTTCGACAGGACGTGCAAATAAAACCGCCTCGCAACACGTGCAGTGGCAGGCTCTGAAAAACGGTTTGTCATGACCAGACCACAGCAGTATGTCACATTATGAAAAGCTGTCGGCAGATTAGATTTGTGGAAATGTTATTCTCTCTACGGTGGTATGTGGAATTTGTTTTGCAGAGCAGGACACTATCCTTGTGTTCAAAATCTTCTATGGAGTATTCGGAGGAGGAACCCTCCTTGCAATGCCGAAGACAATCTGCGCGCCGGACTCATCGTCATTGAAGCCCGGTTCAGGAGCTACTGAGGGAGTCCTAGATTAGGGGGTCCTCGGATAGCCGGACTATATCCTTTGGCCGGACTGTTGGACTATGAAGATACAAGATTTAAGACTTCGTCCCGTGCCCGGATGGGACTCTCCTTGGCTTGGAAGGCAAGCTTGGCAATACAGATATGTAGATCTCCTCCCTTGTAACCGACTCTGTGTAACCCTAGCCCCCTCCGGTGTCTATATAAACCGGAGGGTTTAGTCCGTAGGACAACAACAATCATACCATAGGCTAGCTTCTAGGGTTTAGCCTCTACGATCTCATGGTAGATCAACTCTTGTAATACTCATATCATCAAGATCAATCAAGCAGGAAGTATGGTATTACCTCCATCGAGAGGGCCTGAACCTGGGTAAACATTGTATCCCCCGCCTCCTGTTACCATCCGCCTTACGCGCACAGTTCGGGACCCCCTACCCGAGATCCACCGGTTTTGACACCGACACCTGGTCTTCTTCCCAAATATTGAGCAGGAAGGGAGCCAACAACAGCCAATTCGAAAGGGGACAACTAGTACAAGCTATCCTGACTAATGGTGGTCTTTGCCTGCCAAAGGCTCTGGTGGTGACGCCGTCTTGGGCTCCACGGTGACATTCGTCCTGCCGTCCTACGGGTCTTGGTCTTGTTGCACCGCTATGGAAACCATTGCCTGATGCCTCGGGACTCCTCGCCTCCGCTTGCCCCTTTAGCACCAAAGAGGAAACGAGAACACTGTGTGCGTTGGCGCTCGCCTGGCGCCTGCCTGGCCTTGGTCGTCATGGCTGACGTCGTGGGAACCTTGCGAGGTTCACCTTGCCTTGATCTCTCCGACCCTCGCGAGCCAGCCTGGTGAGGCCGCCCCTGAGGATGTCTTGTGTCGTCCGCCTCGCGAGGCTTGGCCCCTTGCGAGGGTCTTGAGTGTTGGTTGGTGAAGATGGGACATACGGGCCCGCTTGTGGAGCCACGCCACGGGCTGCAGGCAGGCAAGTCTGGGGACCCCCATTCCTAGAACATCGATAGTTTTGATGACGACGTCATCCACATATGCTTCAACTGTCTTGCCGATCTGCTTCTCCACGCATGTTTGAATCATGCGTTGGTAGGTGGCACCAGCATTTTTGAGACCGAAAGGCATTGTGTTGAAGCAGAAAGGCCCATATGGGGTAATGAAGGCCGTTGCGGCTTGATCAGACTCCTTCATCTTGATATGATGGTATCCGGAGTACGCGTCGAGGAATCACAGTGAGTCGTGTCATGCGGTTGCGTCAATTATCTGGTCGATGCGAGGGAGGGGAAGGGATCCTTAGGGAAAGCCTTGTTGAGGTCTTTGAAATCGACGCATAGGCGCAAGGATTTATCCTTCTTTGGTACCATCACCAGGTTTGCTAGCTAGTCTGGGTGTTTTATTTCTCTGATGAATCCGGCTTCGAGTAACTTGGCTAGCTCTCCTCCCATAGCTTGTTGTTTGGGTTCGGAAAAATGCCGCAGTGTTTGTTTGACCGGTTTATATCCATTTAAGATATTGAGACTGTGTTCGACTAGCCTGCGTGGGATTCCTGGCATGTCAGAATGGTGCCGAGCGAATATGTCCCAGTTCTCACATAGGAACTCTCGTAGCGCGGCATCGACTGTTGGGTCGAGTTGTGCCCCGATATATGTTGTCTTGTTGGGGTCCGTTGGATGGACTTGGAATTTGACTATTTCTTCTGCTGGTTTGAAGGAGGTGGACTTGGGTCGTTTTTCCAGGATTGCATCGTCCCTATCCACCATGGAGCGCAGTGCGGTTAACTCTTTGGCCGAGAGGGCTTCAGATAATGCCTCAAGGGCCAGGGATGCGGTTTTATTTTCAGCGCGGAGTGCTATGTCCGGATTACTGGCGAGAGTGACTATCCCGTTGGGCCCGGGCATCTTGAGCTTCATATAACCGTAATGAGGTATGGCTTGGAAGTGTGTAAACGCATCTCGCCCCAATAGGGCATGATATCCGCTGTTGAAAGGGCCACTTGGAAGGTTATTTCTTCGGACCGATAGTTCTCCGGTGTGCCAAATACCACGTCAAGTGTGATTTTTCCTGCACACCGCGCCTCTCGACTGGGAATGATTCCTCCGAATGTCGTGCTGCTTTGCTTGATGCGGCTCCTGCATATTTCCATTTTGTGGAGTGTATCCTCGTAGATGAGGTTTAGTCTGCTGCCACCGTCCATGAGAACCTTGGTGAGCCGAAAGCCGTCCACGATTGAACTAAGGACCAAGGCGTCTGGTGCTCGGACTGTCTTGTATTTTGGTTCGTCACCGGCATTAAAAGTTGTAGCCGTGTCGTTCCAAGGGTTTATTGCTGCGATTTGGCAGACTTCGGCGAGTTCGCGGAGTGCCCTTTTGTGCCTATTGTTTGAAGCAAATCTCTCGAAGACTGTCAATACTCTGGGGTCGTCGTCTTCTGGGGGTGTTATTCTGGGGTATTCTTGGTGAGGATATCCTCGCCGCTTTTGGCCACTTGCTGGAGTATCCAACATGCTCTAGGGTTGTGGGTTGGTGTGTTATCCGGTGTTATATGTATTTTTCATGGCCCATTGAGCCATCCTTCCAGAATGGTTCCGCGCCCCGTAATGGGCCTATATTTCTTTACTATTGGACCACGCGTGCCACGAGGGTGCGCCCCTTTCGCCTGAACGAGGGGTTGAGTGGGGATAGATGGTTCCTAGTGGGCTGCCTGAGTTCTCCAGGCGCTTTCCATTGCGCCTGTACTTTTGTACGATAGTTGCCAAGTCAGCGAAGTGTAATATGCGACGGCGGTTGATGGAGTTGAGGATTCCTTCGTCCGTGCAATTGTTGCGGAACACTGAGATCACGTCTTCGTCGCGGCAATCTCTAATCTTTTCTTTGACAAGGAGGAATCTGTCCCAGAAGTGGTGGACCATTTCCTGCGACTGTTGTTGTATGCTCATGAGAGCGCTCATATCTGGGTGGGTGGGTGGATTTAAATCTGAATGCAAACCCAATTTTGGATCCGGAGTTTGAAGATCTTCCGTACATGACAGTTCGGGCTCCGGGATATCAACTGATTTTTTAGGCTTGTCGTCCGACTCTATGTTCAGAGGACAAGGCATGTATTTCTACCGGAGGGTGTCTGGCTCTTCGAGATCGGAGATCTGAACATAGTTCGTCATCAATATAGTGGAAGAGTTGTCTTGCTCCTCAACTACCGCTATCTGGTGGGTGATCGGCGGAGTTTTAATTTCTCTCTGGTCGGGTTTAAGCCCAATCCGATCGTAGTCTGTAGCGACCCCCAAGGCGGCAATGCGATCTAGGAGTTTGTTTAAAGACGATAACTCCATCGGATCCATCCTTTTGGAGTATTCGGGATCAACGCAGAGGCGATTTTCGATGACTCGAGAGGTCATCATCGGCTTAAGGGCCGAACATGCGGTCATGACGAAGCCGCCCAGCCAGAGGGTTTGGCCTGGGGCCAGGGCTCCTCCGGAGGTGATATTTTCCCTGACGACAAGGCGAGCCATCAACCCTTTTGACGACGGCACAGTGGAACTCTCAATGAAAGCACCAATGTCGGTGTCAAAACCGGTGGATCTCGGGTAGGGGGTCCCGAACTGTGCGAATAAGGTCAATGGTAATAGGAGACAAGGGACACAATGTTTACCCAGGTTCGGGCCCTCTCTATGGAGGTAATACCCTACTTCCTTCTTGATTGATCCTGATGAATATGAGTATTACAAGAGTTGATCTACCATGAGATCGTAATGGCTAAAACCCTAGAAGTCTAGCCTGTCTGACTGTATATCTTTCCGGACTAAGCCCTCCGGTTTATATAGACACCGGAGGGGACTAGGGTTATACAAATTCGCTTACAGAGAAAGGAATATTCATATTTGGTCGCCAAGCTTGCCTTCCACGCCAAGGATTGTCCCATCCAGACGTGGGAGAGAGTCTTCGGTCTTGTATCTTCACAGCCCATCAGTCCGGCCCATGGCTAACAGGCCGGACTCCCGAGGACCCCTTAGTCCAGGACTCCCTCAGGGCTTGGTGGTGAAGAACGGTACTCCTTCTCTCTTTTACTTTCTCGCGGATTTTCCTGTGACATGAGACGTGCCTCGCGGAGGCGTTAAAACTTCTATTCGGTGTTAGAAGAACAATATGTCTTGTAATAATTGCTAGATCTTTGCGGTTTCCTTCCCATTTGCTTTATCGTTCTACGTTGGCAGAGCCCAACCTCGCGCATACCTCAACCGCCACTGGCTCATCCGGATCACCAGGACGAGGTCAAGGAGTGAGGGGATACTTGGGCAGTTAGGCTCCTAAGTCGTGATGCTCAGGAGTCCTCCTTGACGTGCAAAGAGCCTCTGGGAAGGAAACGCGAAACCAGGCTTTGGCGTTCTACGTTGGCAGGGCCCGGCTCCTCGCGTACCTCAGCCTCCACCGACTCGTCTGGATCGCCAGGACAAGGCCAGGGGGTGAGGGGCTACGTGGCCAGTTAGGCTCCTAAGTCACGATGCTCAGGAGTCCCCCTTGCTGCTCAAACATCTTTTGGGAAGGAAAGGCAAGAGAAGGCCTTAGCGTTCTGCGTCGGCAGGGCCCGGCCCCACGCGTACCTCCGCCGCCGTTGGGTCGTCCGGATCGCGAGGACGAGTCCAAGGAGTGAGGGGCTACGTGACTAGTTAGGCCCTTGGGTCGCGATGCCCAAGGGTCCCCCTTGACGTACGAACAGACCTCATACCTGTCCTCGTCGGGCTCTCACTCGGGAGGGTTGCGCGACGACCAGGTCCGGGGAACCTGGCGGGCCGTACACTAGGTGTTACCTAAGTGTAGCCCCCGTGCCCAGCCCATCGGGCTACTCTCCCGAAGGGAAAGCAGCGCAGTGAGGCTAGGCACTGAGCCTGGTGGCTCCCTGAGTTTAAAGCGGCCGCGAGGCCACCCCCAATTGTTTATCACCAGCGCGGAGCATGGCGCTACCGCACTTGCACGGGCATAGCCGCTCCTCGACCGTGTCGACTGCTAGTGTGGAGCATGGTGCGTCCACTGGCACATGGGAGGGGACTCCCTACTACGGAGAGCCCCGGGGCATGTACAGCCCCGCCCTGACACGTGGCTTGCACGGCAGGGCTAGACGACGTGTATCTGGGCCCGTGAGCCAGGTCGGGACTCACGAGGCCCTACCTCAAGGCGGGTTGTGCCTGGTCTTGATGGAGGGTGCTTGAGGTTATCCTGCGAGATGGTTAGGCGACCTGCGCCGAGTGAATCCCTTGAGGCTGCCACATGAGAAGAACAGACACCAGCGACCCCAGGAGGTGACGTGAACGGGGCCGTCCCGCCCGACAGAGCTCAGCCGTTGGCTTTATCGACGTTGCAGGGACGGACCTGAGCACAGACGCCGTGCCTAGTGTTCTCATGTGGACATCCTAAAGAAAGACAACCGGCACGCGGCTCCTGTAGCGACAAGGCACCGTGTCATGCGCCCTTACTCACCTGTTCACACTTAGCTCATGCGAAGACGAGGCACCAAGGACCATGGGAGGTGACGTACACAGGGCTGGCGCACGAGCCAGAGCTCAGCCGCTTGGATTTAGCGATGCTGCAGGGACGGACCCGAGCAGAGACACCGTGCCTGTCCTTAATCATGAGGCGGGTGCGGGCAGGTTCGCGACGGCATACAACGTTCTTAGCATCGAAGTGCCGGTCAGGTAGCTGATAACTTTAAAGCGGCTACTGAAGAAAGGCAACGCTAATTCAGATATATGCGAGGGCGATAGATGCCACAGGGACGGACCCGAGTGGCCTGGGGATGATGCAGCCCGAGAGGCGCCCCCAACAAGGTAAGCTAAAGGAGCAAAAAGATACATGTCGAGGGGACAAGCTCGTGCGACCTGGGAATAATGCAGCCCGAGGGGCGCTCCCAGCTGAACAAAATGGAAAGAGTCACCTGGCATAGTTGCTGAAGCATTGTCGAGGTAGCTGGAGACGCGTGCCGAGGAAGCCGCTCCTCAGGAGCCGCCAGGGTCCTAAGCCTCCGGAGGCTCTACCGGCCCTGGTGGCTCCTGGAGGACCGTCATGATCTCTTCCAGGACGGCGTGATGCCTGGCCTCCTAAGTCACTAGGATGCTCCGCAGGTGGCGCTGGAAGGTGGCGGCCATGTTCGGCAAGCCGAAGGGCATGCAGACGTAGCTTTGAGGGGGGCCCTCACACCGACCAGCACGTGATGGCCAGTAACGCTCCTGAGATGCGGCCCTGTTGAGCCCGAGGTAGTCGATGCAGACGCGCAGCTCACCATCATCGCCATGATGGGGAGCTGCGCCGGGTAGTGGGCGACGATCGCCGCGCATGGCTCTTGGCGTTTGAAGCTCCTGGGTTGTCTGGGTGATGAACTCCTGAGCACTAGGCGCCTCGCGCCTCGTGCTCGCTTGACGGAAGCGTGCGGCGAAGCACGCCTCCACATGGTGCCCGAGCGCCTCCCTCGTGATGTTGGCTAGGTCTAAGGCCCTGTAGGAGAGAGCCCCCGAACCTAGCCTAAGGAGGGCGCCGGCGCGCCTTCCTATGCGAGGGAGGGAGGCGCCCCATCCGTGGGTGCAGGTCCAGAGTTGGTGCCGCTGGAGGCTCCGCCCTCCTTAGGCGCTTGGTGGAGTAGCTGCTTCTTCTTCTTGGGGATGGCCTCGGGAGGATAGATGGTTCCTTCATTATGCGGATCTTGACCGCCCTTTGCTGGTAGGCGCTTTCGAGGAGCACTGCATCTCTCTCTTCACACGGGACCGTAATGACGCCGCAGCTCCCTAGCATCTTGAGGATGTTGTAGCCGTGGTGGGTTACTGCCATAAACTTGGCCAATGCTGGATACCCAAGGATGGCGTTGTGCGGCAGACGGATGTGGGCGACATCGAAGTCGATGAGCTCGGTGCGGTGGTTGTCGCACGTACCGAAGGTGATAGGGAGGCGGACCTGCCCTATCGGGGTGGTGGAGCCGTCGGTCACTCCTGAGAAAGGCTTGGTAGGTTGAAGTTGATCGTATGGCACTTGGAGGCGGTCGAATGTGTTGACGGAGAGGACATTGAGCCCTGCTCCGCCATCGATGAGGGTCTCGGTGACTTGGACGTTGTTGATGATGGGGAACAGAGCATCGGGAGGGCGCCGACAGTTGCTGCGCACTTGAGCTGGTCCGCCGAGCTGAATGTGATGGCACACTTGGACCACCGGAGCGGGCGCGTGGCTTCAAGGCTGGGAAGGACCGCGTTCACCTCATGAGCAAACTGCTTGAAGATACACGGAGAGGCTGGGGCCTGAGATCCGCCCAGGATGCAGGCAATGGCGCGAGGCTCTTGGAAGCCCCCAGCCCCTCGCCTTGATGGTGGTAGTCGTTCCTTCTTGGTGGTGGCGGCAGAGGAGGGAGGCCAGCCTTGCCCTGAGGGCGATCCTCACGAGGCTGGTCCCTCCAAGCCCCTTGCGAGGTTTGTCGCGCCAGCGGTCCTCACGAGGCTGGTCGCGCCACTCCTGGCAGGGACCGTGGTCGTCCCAGTGTCCTCTTGTTTGGCCTCCTCCACGGCCGTAGCCTCGGTTATTGCGGTCGGGGCGTCGACCGAAGCGTCCATCGCGAACAGTCCTGAGCTCCTGACAGTCGCTGGTGTTGTGGCTGTGCACGTTGTGGAAGGCGCAGAATGGGCGGCTGCCCCTGGATGACTCTTGGTGGTCGCGGCTGCGCTTCACCTCCGGCTCGGCCGCGAGCATGGCTGCTCCCTTGCGTTTTACGTCCTTAACCTTGTCCTTCTTATCTTTTGGGTCTGCTGCTGGGAGCTCGACGAGGGAGAGGCGCCCTTCCTCGGCACTTGTGCACTTGGTCGCAAGGTTGAACAGTTCCAGGGCCATGCACATGTCCTCATGGATGGCGAGCTCCTCCTTCATCTTGATGTCGCGGACGCCATCGGAAAATGCGGAGATGATGGACTTGTCCGTCACCTTGGGGATCTTGAGGCGCACGCTGTTGAAGCGCTAGATGTACTTCTGGAAGGTCTCTCCTGGCTGCTGCTTGATGCGGTGTAGGTCACCCGCGGCTGGAGGGCCGCCGCGAGTGCCCTGGAAGTTGGCGACGAAGCGGTCGCGCATCTCACCCCAGGAGGAGATCGATCCCGCAGGCAGGTTCAGGAGCCACGAGCGCATGCCATCCTTGAGATCCATGGGGAACGAGTTCGCCATGACTTCTTCATCACCGCTGTCCGCCTCGATGCTCAGTTCGTAGAGCTGCTGCAACTCGGCGGGGTCGGGGGTGCCATCATAGTGCGGAGGCAGGTCCGGCTTAAACTTGCCGGGCCAGACGACGCTGCGTAGTTCGGGAGTGAAGGCACGACAACCTGCTGTAGTCACCGGAACCCGTTGCGGAGGCGGAGCCTTGTCTTGGTATCCGTGCACAGCTGCCACGGGAGGTGTGCAGTCCTGATGCGGTGGTGCGGGGAGTGCAGGAGAGTCCTGCCGTGGCCGAGGGACCCCACGGCAGCTTCCTTCTTCATGCGAGGGCGCCTGGCGCGGAGGATCGCGCCATGGGGCCGCGCGTCTTGGTGCGAGGGTGATGTCTTGACGTGGTGGTGGTGGAGGTGCTCCGTGGGCCATGTTGCCCATGGTAGGAGGCGGACGAGGCAGCGAGAGAGACGGCGTAGGAGAGCCCCCAGCGGCACTGACGAGCTCGGCGATGCGGTCCAACCACTCCTCGTAGAGGTCGTCGACTGGGCGGTAACGTAGGAGCTCGTGCGCTGTGAGCAGCGCGGCCTGCACATCCACGGGCCTGCGACACGTGTGAGATGACGACCGCTGGAGTCAGCGATGGGGTGGTGGTGCGTCTGTCCCGCCGCACGGAGGGGTGCAGGGATGAAGCTTGCTGCTCAGGTGCTGCCGGACCAGTGGCGGCGTTGGCGGTAGGTGATGGCGAACGACGTGGAGGCCCGCCGGCGGGAGTCATCTGGGCGACACGGGCAGCGAGGGCGGCACGACACTCAACACGAGCACGGCGAGCATCGGCCATGGAACTGGTGGGACGATGGAGCGTGGGTCGATGGAGGGAAAGCTTCGGCTCACCCCCTACCTGGCGTGCCAGATGTCGGATTGCGGGTTCCGGCAAACCCTTGAGGTTCGAACACTAGGGGTGCGCACGAAGATCTCCCTCTCTCTCTAGCTTGCTCTCGCCACGATCTCAAGGCTTAACTCGATGAACTCGACGAACAAGAGACATGAGGTTTTATACTGGTTCGGGCCACCGATGTGGTGTAATACCCTACTCCAGTGTGGTGTGGTGGATTGCCTTGTAGGCTGGGGATGAACAAGTACAAGGGAAGAATAGCCACCTGAGGAGAGGTGTTCTTGAGCTCGGTGTGCTAGTGTGGTGGCTGTGGATGGAATGGCTCCGATCCCAGATGAGTTGCCTCCTATGGTGATGGCTAGTCCTATTTATAGGGGCCCGGGTCCTCTTCCCAAATATTAGGCGGGAAGGGATCGCACGATGGCCGGATTTGAAGGGAGACAACTAGTACGAGCTATCCTCACAAAAGTAGTCCTCACCTACCAAAGGCTCTGGTGGTGATGCCGTCGTGCGCTCCATGGTGACCTCCATCCCGCCGTCCTGCTAGTCTTGGTCTTGTTGCACCGATATGGAAACCTTCGCCTGATGCCTCGAGACTCCTCGCCTGCGCTCGCTCCCTTCGCACGAAAGAGGAAACTGGTACTCTGCGCCTGCTGGCGCCCGCCTGGTGCCCGCCTGGCCTTGGTCATCATGGCTCACGTCACGGGAACCTCACGAGGTGCTCCTTGCCTTGATCTCTCCGCTCCTCGCAAGCCAGCCTAGCGAGGCTGCCCCTGAGGAGGTCTTGTGTCGTCCGCCTCGCGAGGCTCAGCCCCTCGCGAGGGTCTTGAGTGTTTGCTGATTAAGATGGGCCATACCAGGCCGCTGGGCGAGCCACGTCCTGGGCCGTAGGCAGGCAAGTCTGGGGACCCCCGTTCCCAGGGCGCCGACACTTTATATCTTGCCTCATCATTAGGAGAAACACCTTCTTTCCTTTTGAAACGCCACTTGCAACGAATAGGTTTCTTCTCTCTAGGTAATTTTACTAAATCCCAAGTGCCATTCTTTTCAAGTGATTCCATCTCATCATGCATAGTGGTCATCTACTTATTTCTATCACCAGAAATAATAGCCTCAGAATACGAAGAAGGCTCAGCATTACCTTCGATTTCTTCTACAATAGATAATGCAAAAGAAACAATATTGCACTCTTCAATTAACCTTTCAGGTTTACTAGTACCCCGCCTAACTCTGTCACGTGCAAGATTCCAACCGGGTGGAACAATAGGCTGATTTGGAGTGGGAGTGACATGTTCATCATCAATGACGGGTTCATCATGTGCATCAATATTTTCCTTATCATATGTATCACCTGAATCAATAACATGCTCCACCTGAATAGTAAGCTCCTGGACAATAGGCTGCTGCTCACTCTCAACAGGAATGTTAGTAGACGGAACATCATGTAACATAGAAGATTCATTAAAGATAACATTTCTGCTAATAATAATCTTCTAGGTTTCAGGATTCCACAATTTAAAACCTTTAACACCAGATTTATAACCAAGAAAGATGCAGTTAACAGCCCTAGGCTCCTACTTTCCTTTATCAACATGAGCGTAAGCAGTGCAACCAAAAACTCTCAACTGTGAATAATCAGCAGGAGAAACCGACCATACCTTAATTGGAGTTTTCTTATTAAGAGCAATAGATGGTGGCTGATTAATGAGATAACAAGCAGTGAAATCTTCCTCGATCAACCAAAAAACGCCTATCAAACCTGCATTGGACAACATGCAACGGGCTCTAGAAATAATGGTCATGTTCATACGCTCAGCACCTCCAGTTTGTTGAGGAGTATAAGGAACAGTGTAATGTCTAAAAATGCCTTCAGACTTGCAATAATTCTCAAATTGCTTAGAATATAATTCCATACCATTATCAGTGCGAAGTATTTTTACCTTCTTTTCAGTTTTCCTTTCAATCATAATGTTCCACTCCTTAATGCCGAGAATGCTTGGTATTTACGCTTTAGGAAATAAGGCCAAACTTTTCTTGAATAATCATCAATAATAGTAAGCATGTAACTAGCACCACCTAGTGGCTTTATGCGAGATGGTCCCCATAAATTAGAATGCACATAATCAAAAATAGCTTCAGTTGTATGAGTTGAAGTGTTGAACATCACCCTCTTGTGCTTGCCGAAGATACAATGCCCACAAAATTTTAATTTACCAGTTTCGTATTCATCAAGAAGACCTCCTTTCTAAATGCCAAAGCAAGTTCAATCGTATGTCCAAGACGCATCTGCCAAAAGGTTAGCGGCATCACAATAAAAATTCTTTGAAATAACTGGAGTAGCGTTACCTGAAACAGTAGAACCTCAAAGGTAATAAAGACCATTGGTTGAACTTAAGTCACCTTTCGTCACAATAAGAGAACCTTTGGTGACTTTCAAAACACTATCTCCACTTGAATATTTGTACCCCTTTGCATCAAGGGCACTCACAGAGATAAGATTTCTCTTCATCTTCGGAATATATTGGACATCTGTCAAAGTTTTGATTGTGCCATCGAACATCTTGATTCGAGCGGAACCTATGCCTTCAATCCTACATGGTGAATTATCAAAACCCAAAATGGAACCAACAGCTGCAGTAGAATCAAAAGCAGTAAACCAATCTCTATGCATGCACTTATGAAAAGTACATACAGTGTCAACTACCCACTCATCATTGGTCTCAACACATCCAGCAATAACAACAAGAGCATCATCAGAACTATCATCATGAGCAACATTAGCAGAATTTTCACCTTGTTTGTTACCTTTCCTTGTTCTGAAACTTGAAACATTCTGAGATGCCATGCCCATCTCTCTTGCAATATCTGCAATATTTCTTTTCTCTGGATTGTGACCGGCCCCTATAACCGTTCTTACTTTTGCCTCTGTTTCCATTATGTGAGTTATTCTCCTTTGTCCTGCCATAAACAGATATTCACTCGGCTTGGGATGAACTTGAACCATCACGAGGCACCATTAATTTCATCTTCTCCTTAGAGCTCAAAACATCATAAACTTCATTAAGTGTGAGAGTATCACGACTGTATAATATGGTGTCTCTAAAATTGGTATAAGAACTTGGCAGTGAACAAAGTAACATTAAAGTAGTACCTTCCTCTTCATGCTTAACATCTATTGCAGCTAGATCGGATATGATCTCTTTAAATTCCGAAATATGATTCAAAACATTACCTCCCTCGAGTAACCTATGCAGGAATAATTTTTACTTCAGATGCATCTTGCTGGTGAGATCTTTTGTCATGCAAATCCCTTCCAGTTTTAACCATAGTGTGGTTGCAGTTTTCTTGCTCAAAACTTCCTGTAAAATATTATTATGGAAATGGAGTTGAATTTGTAGAAAAAACCTTACGCTCCCTTCTTTTCTCCCCATCAGTCGAGTCCTGAATTTGGTTCTTCCCAAAAATATCCAGTGCTGCATCATAGTCGGCTTGTGCCAGCAACGTCTGCAACTTGACTTGCCCCAGGGTAAACCTAGTGTCACGGTCCAGTAGCGGAAGATCATACATCATGGCAGCCATGAGTAGATAATCTGTGGACAAAGTAGTACAAGCCGGTAGAAAAATTCTTAAAGAATTTATTTGCGGAGCAAAGAACTAGAATAAAAACAGATAGGACCTATAGTTTTGGTTGTGTATGTAGCGGTCGAAGATGGACAAAGTGATTGTAGCTCACGTGAGACAATGCTACTCCAATTAGTTAAAGTAGTATCGTTGCTCGTACAGTAGTAGTGCCAACTGATTTGCACGCTTCAGTCTTCACGTGTGGGAGTGATGGCTTGGTCAGATCGGTTCCTACCCAATACTTGGGACTTGAAGCGAACCCAATCAGCCAGACAAGCTATAGCAAAAAACGAGGTCTTGGCGACTTACGATTTGACGGATGTACGTGGACTAGCAGCAACAACTCAGGCGAATCAAAGAGAACAACCACAACTTGATTTTTATGCGTACGCACGGAACTCCAATCCTTTCGGACTCGGCTTGTTAATCGATCTGGCTTTGGATCGCCGATCACAAGTCGCATGTGGCGGTGCATGGACAGAACCCTAATCCTCTTGTCTCAAATCTCGTATACAAACTTGGCTCTGTATACCATTTGCTAGATAAAAACGAGATCAAACGAGACACGAAGGACACAAATTTTTACGTGGAAACCCTTGAAGGAGAAAACCATGGATGCACGAAGGCACAATCACTATGATGGAGGAGTATTACAAGCGAGAGACGATAGACCATCTTTAGGTGTGACTACATAGGGTATATATGAGGGCAATACATAAGAGCCTTCGGAGGACAAGTAAACGATTTGTACTCATAGGCATCGGTGTACACGCAACACCCACACTTGTTGTACTACGTCTAGTCCAACATGGTACTAGAATTTGGATCACAATTTAACAATAATGTCAATAATAAGTCATGATTACCTACATCCAACTGGATATATGTTCTTGGATCTTTCCCTACCACATGATGCTTGCCAAGTGGAGAATAATGAAGGATGGAATAGGGATGAACATTACAGACTCTTGCACGAAAGTAAAATTTGAAAAAGTAAAAGATAGGCCCTTCGCAGAGGGAGGCAGATGTTGTCATGCGCTTTTTATTTTTTGATGTGCAAGCTCTTAATGGAAAGGAAGGCTAGTTTATATTCCCCCTTGTGATAGCAACCTTTATTATGCAGTCTGTTGCTTTTATTTCTTTACCATCACAAGATCGTACAAAGCTTATTTTCCCTTACAATAAAAGATAATACATATTTAGGAGCAATTTTTATTGCTTTATGCACGATGACATCTTACTTGAAGGATTTTATTCAACCCATAGGTAGGTTCAAGGGTTTGGATGCATACGTAGTATTTCTACTTAGTGCAAAATTTTGGCTAGCAAAAGAACATGAGCAAGCACCACATGTTAGTGGATGCATGACAATATAACTTCTGCGTGAATATAAGAAAACATAACTCAATACGTTGTCTTCCTTGTCCAACATCAACCATTTGATCAAACAAAAAATATTTAATGGGGGCTCACAATCACAAAATATGTCCAAGATAGTATATTTATATCTGGGGCCTCTCTTCCTTTATTACTTTTTCATGAATTGCATCAATGACCAATACTATGTTTGTTGTCCTTCAAAAAAAAATTGATTGCACTTTTCTTATGTGAAGTCATTACTCCCCATGGGATTAGCGTATGATCCATTTATTCTTTTTATTGCTTGGATTGAAGCACAAAAGTAAAGTACTGAAAGTGCAACTAATCCCCGGGTGGTTTTGGTAATTCATAACAACATATACCTCATTGAACTAATATCCATTCAAGATAAATATTTCAGGAAGTTCGATGAATGGCATGGCATGGACTAGAGATGTAGACCCCTCAAAATGCTAAGGACATATATTGGAAAAAGCTCAAGACTCTCCATCTTTGTTTTAGTGATC
This sequence comes from Aegilops longissima, assembly GCA_021605205.1. NCBI lineage: Eukaryota > Viridiplantae > Streptophyta > Magnoliopsida > Poales > Poaceae > Aegilops > Aegilops longissima. The sequence goes on from CM038682.1 coordinate 408,857,951, forward strand.
CAAGATCACATTGAGTCCATAGGAAATCCAATACTATTAAAAGGGGATGAGGTGTTGCTTAAGGGCTTGCTTGATCAAATGCTTAGTGATATTGCTCCAAAACCCTCAGCCACTTTCTCCATCCAAATATGTCAAAATCCTAAACTCCAACTCGGCCCCACCAATCCTTTCTATCCGGCACCACCGAGTTCATATGACATAGTCACAGCTAGAAACCCTAACAGTTCGATCTCACCGATACGGGTCTCGGTCTCACCGAGATGGCCCTGCCAACACTCTATGACTTGTTCCATTTATTTTGGTCTCACTGAGTTGGCTTGGTAGATTCTCTGTTGCCTTATTACTTCACTTCAGTCTCACCGAGTTGATGCAATCGGTGCCACCGAGATGGTGCTTGCCCTAAGCCCTAGCACATCGGTCTCACCAAATTGTTCCAGTCGGTCACACCGAGATTCGTAACGTTCACATTTTTGAACTAATCGATGCCACCGAGTTTAATCATCCGGTCTCACCGAGATGGGTCAAATGTGTTTAACGGTTGGATTTTGTGTGGAGGCTATAAATACCCCTCCACCCCCTTCTCCATTTGTGAGAGAACCATCAAAACGTGCCTACACTTCCACCATACATTTTCTGAGAGAGAACCACCTACTCATGTGTTGAGATCAAGATATTACAATCCTTCCACAAGAATCTTGATTTCTAGCCTTCCCCAAGTTGCTTTTCACTCAAATCATCTTTCAACCATAGCCAAATCTGTGAGAGAGTTGAGTGTTGGGGAGACAACCATTTGGAGCAGAAGAGCAAGGAGTTCATCATTAACACACCATCTATTACCTTTTGGAGAGTGGTGTCTCCTAGATTGGTTAGCTAACGCTTGGCAGCCTCCATCAAGATGTGGAGTTGAACCAAGAAGTTTGTAACGGCAAGGAGATCGCCTATTTCATGAAGATCTACCCGAGTGAGGCAAGTCCTTCGTGGGCGATGGCCATGGTGGGATAGACAAGGTTGCTTCTTCATGGACCCTTTGTGGGTGGAGCCCTCCATGGACTCACGCACCCGTTACCCTTCGTGGGTTGAAGTCTCCATCAACGTGGACGTATGATAGCACCACCTATAGGAACCACATCGAAAATCTTCATGTCTCCATTGTGCTTGCCTTCTCCAAACCATTCCCTTTACCTTCACATGCAATGCTTTACTCTCCGCTACTACACTCTTAGAATTGCATGTGTAGGTTGATTGCTTGACTTGTGGAAATTGCTAAAATCTGCCCACAACTAAAATTGGGAAAAGGTTAGATTTTTATTTGGTAAAGTAGTCTAATCACCCCCCTCTAGACATACTTTCGATACTACAAGTGGTATCAGAGCAGTGGTCTCCATTTGCCTTGATTTCCATAGCCTTAGTGATCATAGCCTTGGTTTCACAACCTAGGAGAGTATGGCGTCTAGGGAGGGAAATTACAACCGTAGAGGTCCTTTGATGGTACAAATGTTGCTACTTGGAAGCATAAGATGAAAATGCATATTCTTGGTAATAAACCTGCCGTTTGGGCTATTGTACGTATTGGCTTGCAAGCTGATCTCATCGAGGATGGAAAAGAACCGGATCATGATGCAACAACGGAAGAAATGAAGATGTTGCAATACAATGCTCAAGCTTGCGATATTCTCTTCAATGAATTGTGCCCCGAAGAATTGAACAAAATCAGCCGCCTTCAGAATGCAAAGGAAATTTTGGATACTTTGGTTGATATGCACAAAGGTGCTGAGTTCGTCAAGGAATCCAAGTTGGATGTGCTTCAAATTCAAGTTGACAAGTTCAAGATGAAGGATGGTGAAGGAGTCGGATTTCTCTCATAAACAAATGAGATTGTCGGCTTAGGATGTGAGGAGATGACCGACAAATTCATCATCAAGAAGGTCCTAAGAGCCTTGGATGGAAAATACGACACCGTGGGAACTTTGATCCAAATGATGCCCAATTACAAAGATCTCAAGCCCAAGGAAGTCATTTGTAGAATTGTTGCTCATGATATATCACTCAAGGATAAGGAAGAGCTCCACAACAAGTCAAGTGGTGCTTACAAAGATTCAAGTGATGCTCCTACAACATCAAGTGAGAAGCAAGTCTCTAATGAAGAATTGAGCTTAATGATGAAGAACTTCAACAAGTTCTATGAGGATAGAAGCAAAGAGAGAAGCTCCAAGTCAAGGTCCTACAATGACAAAAGATCTTCTAGTCATGATCATAATTGCTGTAATTGTGGAAGACCTGGCCACTACTCCAATGAGTGTATGGCTCCCTACAAAAAAAGAGAAGATTCACCAAAAAGGAGGAGTAGAAGAGATGAATCACCTCCAAAAGAGAGAAGGAGTAAATATGATCGTTATGAACAAAGACCCTCTCCTAGAAGCAAGGATTCGGAAAGGAAGGACAAGTCATCCGAGAGCTACACAGACGAAAAAATCAACCACACGTTGGTGAATGGGTATCCGGTTCCAACTTCCGCTACTACTCCGAGAGAAGCTATCACTCCACTATACTCAAGATGAAGGTGTTACCGGTGAGGGAGTCCTGGATTAAGGGGTCCTCGGGTGTCCGAACTATGTAACGTGGTCTGGATTGATGGGCTGTGAAGATACAAGACCGAAGACTCTCTCCTGTGTCCGGATGGGACTCTCCTTGGCATGGAAGGCAAGCTAGGCGCCCGGATATGAAGATTCCTTTCTATGTAACCGACTTTGTACAACCCTAGTCCCCTCCGGTGTCTATATAAACCGGAGGGCTTAGTCCATGAGGCAATTGCAATCATAATCATACATGCTAGACTTCTAAGGTTTTAGTTATGATCTCGTGGTAGATTAACTCTTGTAATACTCATATTCATCAAGATCAATCAAGCAGGAAGTAGGGAACTACCTCCATAGAGAGGGCCCGAACCTGGGTAAACATCGTGTCCCCTGTCTCCTGTTACCATCGATCTTAGACGCACAGTTCGGGACCCCCTACCCGAGATCCGCTGGTTTGACACCGACATTGGTTCTTTCATTGAGAGTTCCGCTGCATCGTCTCCAAAAGGTTCGATGGCCCCGTCAATCATCTACAACAATGCTCTCCAGGGGGAATTCTTCCTCCCCGGATGGATCTTCGTGTTGGTGACCGCTTGATGCGGCCAACTTCGCAGCCATCTAGAGCAGATCGACAGCTATGCCCCTGGCCATCAAGTTAGATTTGGAAGCTTGAACTACGTCGCTGATATCCGCGGAGACTTGGTCTTCGATGGATTCGCGCCCACGGCAGCCGCCCCCTGCCACCGCGATGAACATGACTTAAATCTGTCATCGGACCATACCCAGGAGATAGCTCCTGTAACTACTCTGGCCCTAGATCCGGAGCAGATCGCGCCATCCGAGGATGGGAAGCTCAACCCCGGCATGGAAGCCGCAGACTCAGCGGCATTGGAGCCACACACAGACCCAAGCTCGAGCGGGATCTGTGTCACCGGAACCGCGGATTCGTCTCCGTCCATATGTTTCAAACCACATGCATCCACGGCCATCTAGCCTGGTCAGGCGCTGACCGTTGAATTAATGCCGCGAACATCGTCCGGCACTCACCTTTAGGTGATGTGCTAAACTCATTAAAAACCCTCTCCTTAGCAGGGGACTCACAACCGAATTATGTCCGGTTCAAACTGGAGGCTGATGACGGAGAATTTCTCTTCCCACCCACCGCCCACTTCATAGCCACTGTCGAAGACTTAACAGATATGCTCAATTACGACTCCGAAGACATCGACAGTATGGACGATGATGCCGAAGAGGAGCAGGGCCAAGACCCGCTGTTTACCGGGTGTTGGACGGCCACTTCTTCGTACGACGTGTACATGGTGGATAGACCTAAAGAGAACAATGGCGATAACGAGAAGGATCCAGTCAAGGATAAACCTCCTGAGACACAACCAAAATGCCGACGTCAGCGGTGCTGCTCTAAATCACGCCGTGGAAAAGATAGCGATACCAGCACGAGAGAAGATAACACTCCGGACGGTGCCGAAGACATAGAAGACCCCGACGAGCAAACTGCCGAACATGACGATCGAGACGATTGGCTAGTTAGCCCTGATGAATAGGCCATAAACGAAGACTCGGAGGACAGTAATTATAATCCACTCTCTAAGGAGGAGGTGAGCCTCGGCAACAAGGATTTCATCGTGCCTAAGGAACCTCTTGAGCAGGAGCACTTTAAACGTCAGCTAATAGCCACTGCGAGGAGCCTGAAAAAGAAGCAGCAGTAGCTTCAAGCTGATCAAGATCTGCTCAACGACAGATGGACTAATGTTCTGGCAGCCGAGGAATACGGCCACGAGCGCCCAACCAAAAGTTACCCAAAGCACAAATTGTTACCCCAATTCGATGACGAGGCGTTGGAGCCCGTACCATCAGCACGCAACACGGCTGATCGACTACCACGCAGCCGGGATAAAGCGGCACCTCAAGCCGAACTCCAACCTATACCACCTCGCCGTAAAGGCAGAGACACAACAGCCCGAGGTTATACATATGACCTTCGGCAGGACCTGAGGAACATAACATGTCAGACCAGATCATTCTACGGATCGTGGGGGCGTGCCCCGACGTGCGACGACAGCCATCTGGCCGGACGTGACAAACATAACCACGCCCGGGCCAAAAACTGCAGACATACTACATCCGAACTACGTCGCGACTTGGCCCGATACAGAGGCGCCGCACACCCCCTCTGCTTCACTGACGAAGTAATGGAGCATGAATTCCCAAAAGGGTTTAAACCCGTAAATATCGAATCATATGATGGAACAACAGACCCAGCGGTATGGATCGAAGACTTTCTTCTCCATATTCATATGGCCTGTGGTGATGATCTCCATGCCATCAAATACCTCCCATTAAAACTCAAAGGACCAGCTTGGTACTGGTTGAACAGTCTTCCCGAAAACTCCATTGGCAGCTGGGAGGACTTGTAAGAAGCCTTCCTTGACAACTTCCAAGGTACATATGTTCAACCTTCAGATGCCGACGACTTAAGTCACATAATTCAACAGCCCGGAGAGTCGGCCAGGAAATTCTGGACTAGGTTCTTAACTAAAAAGAACCAGATCATCGACTGTCCGGATGCCGAAGCCCTAGCGGCCTTTAAGCATAGCATCCGCGACGAACGGCTCACCCGACACCTCGGCCAGGAAAATCCGAAGTCCATAGCAGCCCTCACGGCGCTTATGACCCGCTTTTGCGCGGGCGAAGATAGCTGGCTTGCCCGTAGCAATAACAATGCAAGTGAACCTGGCACTTCTGAATCCAGAAATAGCAACGGCAAGCCCTGACGCAATAGACACAAGCGTCGAAGCAATGGTGAAAATACGGATGACACGACGGTCAATGCCGGATTCAGTGGCTCCATGTCCGGTCAGCGGAAGAAGCCATACAAAAGAAACAATCCGGGCCCATCCAGCTTGGACCGCATACTCGATCGTCCATGCAGATCCATGGCACCCCAGACAAACCAGCCAATCATACCAACAGAGACTGTTGGGTATTTAAACAGGCCAGCAAATTAAATGCCGAGACGATGATGAGGTGTCCCGTCCGCCGAACATAGGAGGACAGAAGAAGATCCCTCCCCAAGCTACTCATATCCCCAAGAGGGAGCGCAAACGCGCGCTCAGGGACGTCTATGCTATGGAGCCAGTCGCCCCAAAGTTCAACCCATGGTCTTCCTGTCCGATCACTTTCGACCGCAGGGACCATCCGACCAGTATCCATCATGGCGGTTCAGCCGCACTGGTCCTCGACCCAATAATTGATGGATTCCATCTCACGCGAGTCCTCATGGATGGCGGTAGCAGCCTGAACCTGCTCTATCAGGATACAGCGCGCAAAATGGGCATTAATCCCTCACGGATCAAACCCACAAAGACTACCTTTAAAGGAGTAATACCAGGTGTAGAGGCCTGCTGTACGGGCTCAATCACACTAGAGGTTGTCTTCGGATCCCCGGATAACTTCCGAAGCGAAGAGTTGATCTTCGATATCGTCCCCTTCCGAAGTGGCTATCACGCACTGCTTGGACGAACCGCATTTGCTCGATTCAACGCGGTGCCGCACTACGCTTATCTCAAGCTCAAGATGTCCGGACCATGCGGCATCATAACAGTCAATGGAAACACGGAACGCTAGCTCCCTCCATACCGAGGATCACACCGCTGCTTTAGCAGCAGAAGTACAGAGCGGCCTTTTGAAGCAAAACCTTAGTTCGACGGCCAAGCTCCCGGACACTGTCAAACGAGTCCAGGCTACTCTACAGCAGGACAGCCCAGCTCGTCAAGACCTCGACTAGCAATTCGGCCTCCATCCCAGTCCCGACCAAGTGGTAGCGTTCGTACCGCGCGTACATAATTACGTACTCAAAATACCATGGGCATCAACGCAGGCATAACTTGATTGTGATCCATAATACGGCTCGACCTCTCCTGGACACACATACTTTCACTTTTTCTTTTTTATCCTTTTCAGGTTTCTTTTCCATAGGCTTTTTCTGACGGCCTGATCACCGGTCCTTTCGAAAGGATAGATACACCAAGACGGCAAGAAGCACTGACGTATAAGGGAATTTCTAGGTGGTCTCTTTAACAATCACTCTACCTGTTTTCAGGACCCACACACAGCTCTCCCTTGGTTGTGGCTTATTAAATAGTCTTGTTGCTTATTGCACTACTTGTACAAGTATGCTTTGACGTAGTAAGGGGTCCTCGGGCGTCCGGACTATGTAACGTGGTCCGGACTGATGGGTTGTGAAGATACAAGACCGAAGACTCTCTCCCGTGTTCGGATGGGACTCTCCTTGGCGTGGAAGACAAGCTAGGCGCCCGGATATGAAGATTCCTTTCTCTGTAACCGACTTTGTACAACCCAAGTCCCCTCCGGTGTCTACATAAACGGGAGGGCTTAGTCCATAGAGGCAATCGCAATCATAATCATACAGGCTAGACTTCTAGGATTTTAGGCATTATGATCTCGTGGTAGATCTACTCTTGTAATACTCATATTCATCAAGATCAATCAAGCAGGAAATAGGGTATTACCTCCATAGAGAGGGCCCGAACCTGGGTAAACATCGTGTCCCCTGTCTCCTGTTACCATCGACCTTAGACGCACCGTTCGGGACCCCCTACCCGAGATCACTCGGTTTTGACACCGACAACCGGTCTTGTACTTGTGTCATCCAACTCCTACGACATATTTGACTCAACAAATGAAGGAATTTGAAGATGCTTCATGGCTCAAGGTCCTAAGGTATCACATGCCGAGTATGTTGATTTCAATAGTGATGAAGATGATTTTCCAGGTGATGATGATTTACTTGTTAAGAACACTAGTGATGAAAACTATGATGAACTTGCTAGTAATCATGCTAATTAAGATGAAACGAATGACAATGATAAGAAGGAGATTGAGCGTCTAACTAAAGAACTAAACACTCTTAAGTTAGCTCATGAAACAACTCTAGAGCATCATAGAGAGCTCCTAAAGACTTGTGAGAAGCTACGATTTGAGAAGCTAAATTTAGAGAAAGAGCATGAGTTTCTAAAAGCTATCAATGATGGTCTTCAAAAGAAGAGTTCTTCTTATCTTGCCAAGCGTCTCGTCTTGTCTACTTATATGCCACAAGTAAAATCTAGCAACAAGAGCAAGAAAGATTCTTCCTCTAGTAGTAACAATAACCATGTTAAATCTAATATTGTTACTTCTAGTAGTTCTCTTGATTCCACTAATGATTCTCTTAGCCAAGTTACACTTGAGCAAGAAAATATCTTATTGAAGGGAATTATAGAGAAAGGTGTTTACAAGAGCCTTGCCGGGAGTAAGCAATTTGAGGAAATTGTACGCAACCAAAGAAGGCACTGTAAGAATCAAGGTGTTGGTTTTGAACGGACATTCAATGCCAATGGAGTTGAGTGGGAAGAAGATCAATACCCCAAATTGAAGTTTGTTCTTGAACAAGAGAAGTATGAACCCATTTCTTTCAAGGGAACACAAGCTCAAGACGATCTTCCACCACAAGACCACAAGCTAAAATGCAAGAACAAGCTTCAATAAGATATTGACTCATTTGAAGAAGCTCCTAAGGCCATGGTCAAGTGGGTTCCCAAGACTATGTTAAGCTCAACATCATCGAGTTCGACTACAACTTCATGGATTCCCATCAAGTTGATTTGTATCCTGGTCAGGACTTGTGCAATCAACTTTCATATATTGCACTAGTTCATGGAGTCACAAAACCTCTTGTTTGTAAGACAAGCTACAAGGTAACCTAATGCTTTCATGGACATCGTCATATGTGCAATTCACTCTATGTCTATGGATGTCCTTCTATGTTCCTTGTGGGACTAAGCCATGTAGGTTTGAAAGTTTAACACTCCAATGGATTGCTCCAAAAGATCTACATCCACATTGAGCATCCACATCTTCGCTATCTACATGTAGCCATCATCGAGAAAGCCCAAGGTTAGTTCATCCCTCTTAGGGGGGATATCACATCTAGGGGGGAGCTTTGCTCTAAAAATTGAGTTAAAGCAACTCTAATGGTGTGAACACATCAATGCTTTATGTAAAATGGTAACCCCACTTGCGCTTAAATGATGAGTATGACCTACGATAAAATGTTCTCATTTGACACCTTTTCGCACACGAACACGTCACCGTGTACCCTCGACACCGGGGGTGATGCACCGCAGCTCACGTCGAAGGAGACCCGCCGGAAGCGCGGTACGCAAGACAATTCGGTGGGCGCTTTTGTAGACCCGAAACCCCAGACGCCCGGGAGGGACCTCGTCAGGGCGCGCGGCGGCTATGGGCTGCCCTAGGTTGTCCTGACCGCCCTTAGGGCCTCGAGGTTCACCGCCCTGCAATGAAGAAGAACGAATGAAGAACGAGGAAGAAGAAGAACAAGGGAGAAGGAAAAGTAAAGGTAAAAGATGCAGATAGATTTGTTCGATTGTGTGTTGTTGTTCAATCGGCCATCACCTCTTATCTATATAAGAGGTGGCTGGGCTTCCCATACAAGAAAAGGCCTTGCCTTGCCGTCCAAATCATCAAAAATCTAACCAAATATGGACATCTCACGACCTCCGGCCCGGATGTCCGGCTGTAGGCCAGGAAGATCCGGCCAAACCCAGATTTCTGACAGCAGTCCACTAATCGGGCTGTAACGTTTTCATACAAACTCGGATTAAGACGATTATTATATCAAAATCATCCATTGCGACGAGACGCACAACTTTCGTGTTGAATACTTTTCGATCCGAGGTCATCTTGAGGGAGTTTTGTGCTGTTTTATAACATCTGCAGCAGAAAAAACTGTCTGGACGTCCAGACTTCTACCCGGACTGTCCGGCCTCCATCCGGATCATCCGAGACTGGACCCAGATCATCCGGCTTCAGCGCCAACCTTCTGGTGTCTTGATGCTCCAATTACCCGGATGATCCGGACCCCGGCCCGGATGATCCGGCCAAACATTGCTGCAACGCACAGTTTTGCCTGTAACTTTTGCATACAAACTCGGATGGGGACGATCTTTATATCAAAATCGTCCATTTCGACGAGGCGAATAACTTTCCAGTTGTAACTTTTTACATCAGATTCCATCTTCGTTAGGTTTCATGCCATTTTCTAATCTGGTGTCAATACGAGCATCTCTAAGATTGTCATAACTTTTGCATCCGAGCTCCATTTTGGACCATCTATATATTTATTCCCATCGGCTTGAAGAGAGTCATCCAATGGTGACATGAAATAATGAATTTGAGATCATCTCATTATAGCCTCAAGTTACTCTTTGCGATCATGCCATTTTTTAGCGTCAACACATGCCCCCCTGTTTTTCGGCAAAGGTAGCGTGCCGAAAAATAACTTGTACATGTTGGTTCTAAGGACGATGTCAACACTCCATCGGCCACTTTGCATGTTCTTAGGGCGATAAATATATATCGGCCATTATTTGTTTGAATCCTTGATGCAAACTTGGGTGAAACCTTTTCAACTTCATTAACAATTCGATGATAAAGTTCCATAGATATGTATCTCAAGGCCATCCTCTGAACCATATTGTTCACCCTTTTGTTAGGACTTTGTAGATAATCAACAATAAACTTTCTCCAATCCTCACTTTTACCTGCATAAAAAAAATATTAGTGGCTGAAGCGGTGGACTTCGGTTCGGCCTTACCTATGTTGACGAGACTAATCATCGGCTATTGATAGAAATGCAACACACCATGATTAACATAGTAGCCAGATGCTTGCTGTGCCAACTTTTCTGAATTGTCATGTCTAGAAATATGAACAATTTTAAATCAACCCAAGGTAAATTTTGCATCTAAACATATCTCAAGATAAACTATAAGTGATTCGTCAAAACATTGATAACCCTTGGATATTTGTTGCACTACTCATAACGAATCACCGAAAGCCTCAATATGTATAGAACCTTGTCTCGCTCTCCAGTTGAGCTAAGGACGATGTTTGAATACTACACCGGCCATGCATTGACATACTCTTAAGACGATAGATAAATATCAGCCATTACCATAACGTCCATGTAGAATTCACCCACCAAAGTATGTATAGCCGAAATAAACAAATGAAATAACAATAAAATATTTTGGCCCCTTTGTATTAGCAACAAAAATGTAACTAACCAAATGTATAGTGATTTGGTAATACCCTCTAATGATATAGAAAATTATGTTGCGTCCATTGATCAAAACGAATCCATGGAGGGTAATTGATCATACTTAGGGATGAATTCCATGGCAAAGGAATCAATGGCATGGTTGAAGAAAATGGATGATGTGCTAACCGAAGATTTTGACATTGTGATGCACACCTTCGGCTTGATTGTTTCTTGCTTCCATCCTTCTCTTTCCTCACTTTTATTGTACTTGTTGCAATAGAAGCATCTACATAATTTTTGTTTTTAGTACTTCCTTTGGGAACCCATGCCATGTTCATCTTTCTCAGCTCTTGTGCACTAAGATTTTGTAATTCCTTCTTTTGCCAATACGATAAATCGAGTGGGCATGTCGGCTGTGATTTTGTTTCAACCAATGGCAACTCGTTTTGGGCCTTGTGCACCCTCAACCTCTTTTCTTCAGATTTGATACTCTGATTTTTATCAATTGATTGCTTCACTTCTTTGCCTTTTGTAGCCAATTTCAACACTTTAATTGGCTCTGTTATTCGCGATCAAATCTGAATTAGCACACTTACGACCATCTTTTTTCACGCGGTAAACTTGCTTTACCACCTCTTTCTTCTTCCTTGAGCTCTGGCCGATTCCTTATGATTGAAACGGTCTTTGACACGTGATTGTTCAAATGTTGATCTTCTTGGAGCTGCATAGTATTGGTGAGATGGTCTAAAATAAGATGGAGAATGTGCCCTTGTATCATACCTGTCCCATGATGAATATGGATCTATATGAACATAGGGAGGCATCCACGGCATTGGCATTGGTGGACAAAAATAAGGATATGAGTATTTTGCATTAAAATTATCACTTTGCCAATACCGATCCTCATATTTGCGCCTTGGGGGTGATCTTTGTTTCTTTGCATGACTTGGCCGATAAGCATTCTTCTCTTCGCTCTTCTTTTGATATTTATCTAATAGTTCAGCGAAGGTGATTTTTGATCTCTTACACTTGCGCTTATTTCGGCCTTTGTTTTCTTTTGGTTTGCTTTCATTGATCATTGGATTTGCTTGTTGCTGTAGCGACCTGACCCAAAATCGGTCAAATCTACGTATGCATACCATCCTAAGATCATCTTTGGTACTCACAAGTACATCGATGAAATAATCAAAGTTCAATCACACTGAATTTATTACGATTCTCATATAGAGTCTTTATTACAAGAGAATAAATTGGCTCAAGGCCAACTCATGAGAAATAAACTACTAATGCTACGGGCGTAGAAGTATAGCGAGTCCATCCGACTCCAAAGGGCAATCGCCAAGCGCGAGTGTAGCCTCACTCTGATCGGAATAAATCTACGCAACATAAGGCGTTGCAGCCGTGTAGGTCAGCTTTTGAATAAGTGGCAAGTCATGAAGAATAACAATAATAAAGTTACTAACACTATATGCATTTTTGGCTGTGGGGCTCTAAGTTTCATCATTTCTGAAAAGCCAATTTTCTCCTACTACTGATGGACTTGCTTGCAAAATTACTACAAATTGTTGGTAGTTATTGAGATGGTTCCGCCAACCAATATCTCATTCCCAAATTATTAAGTCATAACCCCTCAAATTAATTTATTAGTTTAGTGTTGAGATTTCGAATACTTCCAAGTTCGAGGCTCAAATTGTCCGTAACGGGACACGGCTAATCGATTAGATCTTTAACTCTGCGAGAGGTTTGCGCACTTTACCGCAAGAATCATTCCCTCCTTTTAAGTCTTCGCACTTCATGGTGTTTGAAGGCGGGACGAATAAACAGGGTCTTCCAAAGAGTTCTTGGCTCTGCGGTACCCATCAATCCTACCGTTCTTCTACATCTCGTAGTACCGTCCAGCCAGCGTCACAACTAGGGTTGACCCAGCGAGCCCATAATGGCTTGCGGCTGCACAGGTAAGCTTCCGGTCAATGGGGCATCCATCCGTCTCTTCGTGGCTGGGTGAAGCTTTCCGCAAGATGTCATGGCACTTCTCCATGCATCCCGGCCAACCACTGGGTTCTCCAGGGTGCCCGTCAACCGTCCTCCACCCGGTAGTGAATTCCGAAGTCCATCTTGATTCTTGTAGTTCATGGGGTTGTCATCATCATTGACTCTCACATCTTACTTATGAATTCACTCAACCAAAACCCGTCTACGAGCATAGCAAAGTAAACTACTTCGTCCCGGGGGTCATGGTAACAAGGGGATTGGTTCATCCTACCACATGATACCACTCAAGATTAATAACTTCAAAATTTCAACTACTGCATGCATGGTGGGGGTGGTATAATTACTAATGCACAAAATCATAGGTATTGAAAATAACATGATCAAGACTTGCCTTGCTGATGATCCTCGTAAGCTAAAGACTCGTAGTAGCAAGCTTCGCACTCCGGAAACTCTACTGAGACAAACAATGACCACAATAAGCATATAGCATAGGATCACATAACAAAGCAACATAGTAACATAACACACCAAACAACAAATCAAAACCCAAAGGGAAAAACTCAAAGAAAAACCAACTCAAGTTTTTCCTACTTCAAGCAACAAATAAAAATAGTTTTATATAACAAAAATTTTCTTAACATAACCTAATCATGGATTTATGTTAACTTAACAGAAAAGAATGCATTAAGCAACTAGGAGCAAAAAGAATCAATTTAAAATCTATTATGAAACTCCTATTAGGCCTAATCCAATTTCTATTAAGAAAAATAAAATAAAAGTTTTATTTATTATAAATAAAAGTTCATCCTATAAAGTGACAGAAACTATCCTAGAATAATCAATCACATGTGAAAAATAATTTTATTTACTAATTTAAATAGTAGGAAAACAGTAGCTAGTTAATTAATTAGGATTAACAAGATTCTGCTTAAATCTATTTTTTATTAATCCTAAAATGCCTAAATTAATTTCTATGGTTTGGCAATGTCAAAAAAAGTTGGGACAAAAGAATCATCTAAAAATAATTTTCCTAACTCATGTTATAACAGATTTACTATTCTGACTAAAACTAAATTAAAGCAATTTTAATTAATTTTAACATAGCTAATTATATTTTCTACAGAAACTATAGAAAATTAGCAAACCAACAAAAAAAGAATCACCTAAAAATATTAAACAGAATAAAAGATATGAATTTTTCAAATCAGGAACTATTCTGTTAAAACAGAAAAACGAAAATAAAGAAAAAAAATGGCCTAATGGGCCTAACCAACGCACTGCGCGTAATATAACTAAAATGGGCCTAGGGTTAAACGAATCGGGCCGGGCTAAATAAAAAAAAACCTAACTAAAACTAAACCGGAGCTAAACCGGCCGAATCGGGTTTTTATTAAAAGAACTTACCCCTTCGGGGGTGTTCTAATCCTAACCGTCGAGAACGAATCGGACGGGGGAGGTGATCTCCGGTGGCTTACGGAGCTCGGCGGTGGCGAGTCGTTAGCCTCTCCGGTCGTCGGGAGGTCGGTGGAGTGGTCCGGCGGGTGCGAGGCGACAAGGAGGTTACGGTGGAGTGGGTGGAGCTCGGGGAGGCTAGGGCGGGCGGCGATGCAAATGGCGGCGGTAGGCTCGGCTCGGCGCGTGTGAGAGAGGAGAGGTTCGGAGGCGGGGAATGGGGTGCGGGGAGGGTATAAATAGGCGCCTCGGCAGCAAGGGGCGATCGGGAGGAATGAATCCGGATCCGCGGGATCCCGCGATCGGCTGGCTTGAGCGAGGGGTTGAAGACGGGTGGGGTCCTTTGTCGGTGAGAGGAGAAGTGCGGCGTCAGGCGAGCCGAAAGCAGTTCGAGGCGAGGGGTGGCTGGCCTGGCTGGCTCATTGGGCTAGCCCTCTGGGCACTGGTGGGCAGTGCGGTGGGTGGCCTCGGCCTGGCTGGGCGATGCTTTGGTGGCGCTTGAGGGGGTTTCTTTTTTTTAAATTTATTTTTTAATAAAAACAAAACAGAGATAACTTATAAAATATAAATATTTTATATAGGACATATATATACCAAAATGATCAGGGAATATTCCTATCATTTGAACATTTTCAAAGGCAAAATCCAAACTTTATAAAAATTCATTTTTTCAAATTCAAATAAAACTCAAGTTTGAATTCAAAACTTTTGGCATTATTTCCTCTGATATTTTTGGAGTGTCATGTTTGCTCCTCTCATACTTTTGCTCAAGTATTTATCAGGCATAGTTTTTGAAATGATTCCCACTTGCCATAGTTTGAATTCAAATATGAAAACTCAAAACTCTTCTGAAACTTCAAATGGCATTCAAATTCAAACAGGATGCATAGATGCTTAGCTATAATTGTAAAACATTCCAAATAGGAAATTTGGGATGTTACAGTTGCCCCCAGTCCTTGGCATCTCCATTGTAGCTTCGATGGAATTTTTGCCCTCAAGATTATGTTCATTATGCTCTTCAACAAATTCTTTACTTGAAAGCTCGATCCCATCACCTGCAGTTTTTGCCTTCTCTTCAAATGTATCGGCTTGAAGCAGCCGATGCAAAAACTTTCTGCCATCGGGACCAATCGGAATAGACTGGTCATCTCTTAGTGTCTCAACAAATTTCAATCGTCCTTTATCAATGGCCGATTTAACTATTTGACGAAACATATTGCAATCCTCAAAATTATGTTTGAACGAATGATGCAACCTACAATACATTCGTGTTCGTCCTTGAATTAATGGCTTGACATGGTGATCAAGAATTCTTATGTAATTATTTTTCAGCAACAAATCAAATATTTGATAGCACATGCTTGAATTGAAGGCAAACCTTTTATTTTCTAGCCGATCTTGCTGTGAGAACGGCTTTGGATTCAAGAAAATGAATGGTTCAGATTTTGTATCACCCCATTCGGCTATGAATTTTATTTTGCATTCTCTTACCGATGTCATTGGATAAGAAACTATACTTGCATCGGTTTGCTCAGAAGATTTTAACATTGGCTTTAAATTTCTGAAACGAAAATAGTTAGAACATACATACCTCAATTGAGACCAAGTGTAAGCCATGTAAAAAATAAGCAAAGCTACCCTATTAGATATGAAATTTACATAAAGCAATGGGGAAAGCCTTGGCTGCAATAATTTTTCGCTATCGGTCTTTCTGAATGGTGTAATGTGTTGACCGATATGCTTTATGACAATTTGATTGCTAACAAATAAATTACCCTTCTTCATTGGTCTCTCAATATTTCTTATGAAGATTTTTCTAATATATGCAATCAACAACAAAGTCATGATCAAATCTGAAAACAGGTAAATTAATTGCTAGACATACCTCTTCAAATATGTTGGGAGAGCGTGATGGTGGTGTGACTTGAAGAATATCTTGCTCTGCCTTCGGATAGCTCCCCAACGCCATGTCATCATCTTTCTCTTGATTTCGTGCATCAATAGTTCGAAGAACTTCGTCCACCAAGCTTTCTTCGGCCACTTGTTATTGTTCTTGAAGCTCATCAATATTTATGGCACGAAACTCATAGGACGGGAAGTAGGTTCCATTAACTTCAGAAAAGTCAAGTATGGCTATCTTGCTATACTTTCCATGCCCTTTCTCAACAATGTTTGCCTCTATGGATTTGATGGATTCGGAATATATACTACTTGATTAGGCTTTTTCAACCGAAGCACTTTTAGTTTCCGAATCATCATTCTTTTCACCAGTTATATCAATTGGCAAGGCTTCTTTTCTTTGAGCTAATTCCCTATCAATTCTCTCTTGGCAAAGTACTTGCACCCTATCGCGCAAAGCTTTAACTCCCCTCTCAATTTTAGCCCGCTCTAGATTAGTTTGCCTCCCAATGCTTTTAGGATCTTTCGGCAATGAAGTGTTAGTGTTGCCGAAATTTTGGAATTGTGTAGGGGGTATATAATATGCTGCAGTACTAGGTGGAAGTGTATGCACTGCTGGATAACCATATGCTCTCTCAACAGCACTATCAATTGATGAAGTTTCATCTTCCTGCAAAAATCTAGCCTTTATTGCAGCATAATCAGGAAACAAACCCTTTTCATATTGTTCAAGGCAAAGAGCACTAATTCTCTTGTTTTGTGCCAAACTCTTTTTTAATGTAGTCACAACCGCTTCTGGAAGGGATTGCTCCACAATATTTTCAGATTCTTTCGCCAATGATTCATGAGTATTGCCGAAATTCTTGAATTGCGTAGAGTATGTATTATATGCTACAGTATTTGATGACGGCACATGTGTTCCTGTAAAATTTCCACTTATTCGGCTATGACCATGAAGATGCGGGGCCGAATTATGAACATCTACAGTTGCATACGGTGCTGAAAAATTACTAACATGAGGTGTAGCATATGATGGTTGAGAGTAACTGGCCGCATGGCCAATTCTCCCATCCACCGGCAAGGTTCGATTCACATGTTGCAAATTAGTTGCCGATGAATAAAAAGGTGAGACACTTTCTTGTATGCTATTGGACATTTTAACATGAGGTGTTTAAAATTGATTAACCAAACCCATCATGTTGCTCATAGGCATATGAATTTGTGGGGTTGCCATGCATGAGAGTTTGGATACCTATGTTGTATGTTGCTAAAATCATAATAATTTGAAGCATTAAGATTGTTTTGCATCGGCCCTTGCGCATAATTAGATACATAATTGATAAAACTAGGGCTAGCCGATACATTATGCTCATTACGTGATCCAGCAACAACATATGGATTATTTGCATCTACAAAGGGGAATTGGGTATTCATATTACCTTTGTAGATTGCAACAACTTGATGACGATCTCTCCGTAGCAAGAACGGGCTGGAGACCGTTCAAAGCATCGTCCCCAGCGGAATCACCAAAAAGTGTATTCGCACACGAACACGTCACCATGTACCCTCGATGCCGGGGGTGATGCACCGCAGCTCACGTCGAAGGAGACCCGCTGGAAGCGCGGTACGCAAGACAATCTGGTGGGCGCTTTTGTAGACCCGAAACCCCACACGCCCGGGAGGGACCCCGTCAGGGCGCGCGGCGGCTATGGGCTGCCCTAGGTCGGCCTGACCGCCCTTAGAGCCTCGAGGTTTGCCGCCCTGCAATGAAGAAGAACGAACGAAGAACAAGGAAGAAGAAGAACAAGGGAGAAGGAAAAGTAAAGGTAAAAGATGTAAATAGATTTGTTCGATTGTGTGTTGTTGTTCAATCGGCCGTCACCTCTTATCTATATAAGAGGTGGATGGACTTCCCGTAAAAGAAAAGGACTTGCCTTGTCGTCCAAATCATCAAAAATCTAACCAAATTCGGACTTCTCACGACCTCCGGCCCGGATGTCCGGCTCTAGGCCCGGATGATCCAGCCAAACCCAGATTTTTGATAATAGTCCACTAATCGGGCTGTAACTTTTTCATATGAACTCGGATAAAGACGAGATTTATATCAAAATCATTCGCTTCGACGAGAACCACAACTTTCATGTTGAACACCTCTCGATCTGAGGTCATGTTGAGAGATTTTCGGGCTGTTTTCTAACATCTGCAGCAGAAAAAACTGTCCGGACGTCCGGACTTCTACCCGGACTGTCTGGCCTCCATCCGGATCATCCGGGACTGGACCCAGATCATCCGGCTTCAGCGCCAACCTTCTGGTGTCTTGATGCTCCAATTACCCGGATGATCCGGACCCCGGCCCGGATGATCCGGCCAAACATTGCTGCACCGCACAGTTTTGCCTGTAACTTTTGCATACGAACTCGGATGGGGACGATCTTTATATCAAAATCGTCCGTTTCGACAAGGCAAAGAATTTTGCACTTGTAACTGTTCCATCAGAGGCCATATTCGTTAGGTTTCATGTCATTTTCTAATCTGGTATCAATACAAGCATCTCTAAGATTGTGATAACTTTTGCATCCGAGCTCCATTTTGGACCATCTATATATTTATTCCCATCGGCTTGAAGAGAGTCATCCAATGGTGACATGAAATCATGAATTTGACATCATCTCATTATAGCCTCAATTTACTCTTTGCGATCATGCCATTTTTGAGCGTCAACAACTCCTCGGTAAATATACTCATATATAGATGACCTAGTCATCGCCAATTGCTTGATAGATGCTAGAATTGTTTGTGCATGCTTTGTCACATATTTCATTTGCTATCTTATTGTGTGAGCATGTTCGTTGCATAATTTCTCCATTCGAGGACATCCATTTGTTTTTTTTATTGTCTTGGTTTTATTGGCCAAATGGATGGACAAGAATGCCTAAGAACCTTCTCTAGCTATCTATGCACTTTCTCTTCTCAAACTCTTTTAATGCTACATCACAAAAATTGACCAAGTCTTTTTCGGACCCTCTGGGTGAGGAGCACTCAGAGTTACCAATCTGTCAAGAGCTGCTTTCCTAAACCTTCTTGTGTATTTCGGTCAGACCAACTCACTCCTATTCGGTCCCCCCAAAATCACCTGACTGATCTAGGTTCTCATCTCGGTGATACCGATTAGAATGACCCGGTCGCACCGAGTTGCACTAACTGCATGCAGTTTTGTATCTTGGCACCACCGAACCATTCCATTCGGTGCCACCGACTGGGTATATATCCTGCGAAACCGTATGGTTGAAAACTTCTTCAAACGACTCGTGCTCGTGCCCCAGTGTTGCAGCCCCTTGTTCTCTGGATCGTCGACATCTCTGCGTGTGCGTCTCAATCGCAGGACTCCGTCGTCGTCAATGGAAATCTTCACCGTCGTTGTCGCGATAGCGAATCGTCACCAAGTTAGGGTAGGATTTGACCTCTTTGTGCCATTCCCTTTCCAATTCAATGCACAAAGATATTTCCCAACTTCTTGCCACGAATGAGAAAACCTTCTATCCACAGAGAAACTTCTAAGATTCGATGAAAATTTTTAGGGTTAGGTTTCCGCTGAGCTCATCTCAGAACGACCGAAATGAAGTTTTCGGTCCCACCGATTGGCCTTGGACAGTGCACTAAGAACAACTCGGTGCCACCAAAGTGTACTAATCGGTGAGACCGAAAGAAAAACCTCCATGAGACCCTAGAATCTCAGAGTCATCGAACCGCAGCTTGGTATGACCGATGTTGTGTGTTTAGACTCTGTTATTGCTTCGGTGTCACTGAGATTTTCATATTGGTAGCTCCGAAATGCTTTCTATAGAAAACTAAAACTAAAATTTTGATTCAAACTTTTTGCCAAACAAGCTGCCTTTTGTGATTCTCATCCACTCTGCCCATACCTATCTATTCACAGGGTCTGTCTGCAAGATGTCTCAAGCAAGGGACAACCAGAACAGGTTAGAGGAGGAGGTAAATCTCAGTGAAGGCACAAGCCCTAGTGGAAGCTATGATGAGGGCAGCAGAAGCACTCCAAGCAATCTGCACAAAGCTACCACTAGACAATGAAAGAAGAGAACCTCAGAAAGTGAGGATGAGGATTTTTTGGTTGAAGAAGAGGTCACTTCAACAAAGAAGAAATTCCTCAAGAAGGAGTATGCCACCGCTGCTGCTACAAAGCCAGGTCTCTAGAAGAAGGCCCCTGCAAAGAGAGTTCCTATGTCTAAGGCCAAGAAATCTACAATTCCACAAGAGATTATGGAATTTACCCTTGAGCCAACAGAAGAAGAAGAAGAAGCCGCTGATGGGAAGAAGAAGAGGAAAGAGAGAGTAAACAAGACAATTGCCTGATTGATTGGCAGACCATCTATGATGGTGGATGATGAAGATGAGGAGGAAGAGGAAGCAGCTGCCCCCTGCCATGTCTCAGAAGCTATGGAGGATGCCATGAAATCTGCAGGTGCACCCTCCAAGTCCAAGCCCAAGCCTGCAACTAGGGCTGCTGCTACCAAGAGATCGACAACAAACATCCCTATCGTTGAAAAGAACAAGGCCCCAATGCCAGAGGTTCAATAGGATGAAGAGCCACAAGTGCTCAAGAAGTTGAAGCCCAAGATTCCATATCATGATGATGGACATCCAGTGGTTCAAAACATGAAGCTGAGGAAGGATAGTGGACTAAGAGAATGGAGGGAGGTTGATCCTTATTCTACAAGGAGGATAATAATTGTTGACTATCATTTCCACCCAAAGAACAACAAGATTTCTATGAGATAGTTTTGCTCGACAAGAAGCCCATCATAAGCAACATGAAGTGGGTGGATTGGAAGTGCATATATGCAAATGAAGACTACTCCCCCCATGTACATGAGAGCTTCAGGCTGGCAGGTGTTGATGCTTTTGTTGGACAAAAGCTAACAAAATGGAATGATGAGATGGTGATGCAGTTTTACTCCACAACACACTTCTATCCAGATGGAAAGATTGTGTGGATGACTGAGTGCACTAGATACCAGTCATCAATCTCTGAGTGGGCTGCTCTTATCAATGCCCTAGAAGAAAAAAATGACATTGATGTATATGGAAAACCTAGGATGGATCACAACACAATGGCACATGTGTACAAGACCATTCCCGATGAGGCATAGGAAACACATCAGTTTGGCTCTATTTACTATTTGCTTGCT
The DNA here is from genome assembly GCA_021605205.1 of Aegilops longissima. Taxonomy (NCBI): domain Eukaryota; kingdom Viridiplantae; phylum Streptophyta; class Magnoliopsida; order Poales; family Poaceae; genus Aegilops; species Aegilops longissima. Next base: position 408,879,217 of record CM038682.1, read on the forward strand.
GGTTTGGCCACTACAAACTATATCTTGAGGCACACCTTGTTGCCTAAGTCTAGAGATGAGACAATGATCCGTGGCCACTCCATCAACTTGCTACATTTGTTTGATATACCATAGAAGTTCAAAGTCATGGGCCTGACTTTAGAGACAATTAAAAGGACTGCTGCTGATAAGAAGAGGTCATGTGGATATGCACCACACATACAGATGCTTATCAACCCGAAGGTTGGTACAGGTACATATCTGCTTGACAGGGAGCGCCTTCCTCTTCGGCAAGAATTTGAAGATAATGAAGTGGTGATGGATTCTTCACAACCAACTTCAGCCGAGGCCCAAGAGAAGGCAGGAAATGCAAAAGCAGCTAAAACAGCGAAGGCGGCAAGTGCACCAAATACACCAATAGTGAATCTCAAGTCAAAGCAAGACCAACTGACATATCTGCTAGAAGTAACTCTGAGGATTGAGTGAAGTCTGGCCAACTTAGCCAAGAACCAGGAGAGCCTAGAGCGGATAGTTGAAGACAAAATGTACAAACTTGATGTCAAGGTCACGAAGATCCAATCTATTGTGGAGAACCTGAGAGATGATACTGAGGATATTAATGATAGACCTACCACTCACAGATTCCAGATAGTGCCTAGGGCACAAAGATCATTAGCTGTGCCAGTTGGAGACACCGGGACTACTCACTCTATACTTGCCGCCACTGCCACAGTGCCACCACCAGTGTCAACTCCACCAGCTCAACATACATTAGCCGAGGCATTTGCAGAAGTAGTTCTCTCAACACTGTCTATGCACATCGGAGCAACTAGACAGAAGACCCCTTCAGGAGCTCCCAGAGATCGTGCCTAGAGTGTCTTATAGCACTATACTTTTTCAAGCTTTTTGGTAACTTGTTGCCAAAGGGGGAGAAAATGTATAGGTCATAGGCTGAGAGAGAGAGAGAGAGAGAGAGAGAGAGAGTGTGTGTGTCTCATTCTTTTTCTTGTTGGTGTTTATTGCTAGTTATTATTTCGTTCATTTGATTGGTGCTACTTATTGTATTATGCTCGTGAGATACTTTGTTTGGTTGTGTGATTGATCATACTATGCTTAATGTGTGACATATGCCTATCTCTATGATTATTTGTGTATGATCTTTCACTCATGTTTTTGGTGATGCGTGCATGTTACTTCACTATCATTTTGTGCGCTCCACCAAGATGTGTGTGACATGGAAGAGTGACCCATGATCCTAATCGATTGTGCATTTGATTTCAAATGCAAATTTTAAATAATGCACAAATTTAGGGGGAGATCTTGCTTATCACATACTTCTCAAAGTGACGATGTATTCCATTCATTTTATCATTTGTCGAAGCTTTGATATATATGTTGTCATCAATTACCAAAAAGGGGGAGACTGAAAGTGCAACTAATCCCCGGGTGGTTTTGGTAATTCATAATAACATATAGCTCACTGAACTAATATCCATTCAAGATAAATATTTCAGGAAGTTCAATGAATGGCATGGCATGGACTAGAGATGTGGACCCCTCAAAGTGCTAAGGACATATATTGGCAAAAGCTCAATACTCTCCATCTTTATTTTAGTGATCAAAGATACATTGAGTCCATAGGAAATCCAATACTATTAAAACCGGATGAGGTGTTCCTAATGGCTTGCTTGCTCAAATGTTTAGTGATATTGCTCCAAAACCCTCAGCCACTTTCTCCATCCAAATATGTCAAAATCCTAAACTCCAACTCGGCCCCATTGATTCTTTCTATCCGGCGCCACCCAGTTCATATGACATAGCCACATCCAGAAACCCTAACAGTTCGGTCTTACCAATACGGGTCTCGGTCTCATCGAGATGACCCTGCCAACACTCTGTGACTTGTTGCATTTATTTCAGTCTCACCGAGTTATGCAATCGGTCTCACCAAGTTGGCTTGGCAGATTCTCTGTTGCCTTATTGCTTCACTTCGGTCTCACTGAGTTGATGCAATTCGTGCCACCAAGACGAAGCTTGCCCTAAGCCCTAGCACATCGGTCTCATCGAGTTGTTCCAGTCGGTACCACCGAGATTCCTAATGTTCACATTCTTGAACTAATCGGTGCCACCGAGTTTAATCATTCGGTCTCACCGAGATGGGTCACATGTGTGTAAGGGTTGGATTTTGTGTGGAGGCTATGTATACCCCTCCACCCCCTTCTCCATTTGTGAGAGAGCCAACAGAACATGCCTACACTTCCACCATTCATTTTCTGAGAGAGAACCACCTACTCATGTGTTGAGATCAAGATATTCCAATCCTACCACAAGAATCTTGATTTCTAGCCTTCCCCAAGTTGCTTTCCACTCAAATCATCTTTCCACCATAGCCAAATCTGTGAGAGAGTTGAGTGTTGGGGAGACTATCATTTGAAGAAAAAAAGCAAGGAGTTCATCATCAACACACCATCTATTACCTTTTGGAGAGTGGTGTCTCCTAGATTGGATAGGTGTCGCTTGGGAGCCTCCGTCAGGATGTGGAGTTGAACCAAGAAGTTTGTAAGGGCAAGGAGATTGACTACTTCGTGAAGATCTACCCGAGTGAGGCAAGTCCTTCGTGGGTGTCGGGGAAAACAAACAGGGGCATGTGTTTTCCCCTGACTTTGTGCATGAACAAACCAAGGCCTAGCCAACATGTACAAGACCCAAGAGATTCGAGGGACCAACGTGCAGATCAGAGAGGGCTGTCCATCACACACAGTTTTTATGTGCTAAACGTTTGCGCCAGGTGGCCTAACACAAACAGTTTTAAATAGGATATTGTGTGTGATTGTTCATTAATCTAACACGGTTTATTCCTGGAAACTGTCTGCGTTATTGAATGCATCGCACACGGTGTTTTCTCAATAACTGTTTGCAATAGAAAAACCCAACTAGGAGGCTAATTATCTGATTATTCATAATCCATTTATTAATCTAATTGACATTTCATATTAAGCACACAATATATTTCATTTTCATAATTGAAATACAACAGAGTACAACATCATATAGCTTCAGCACTCAGCAAACCCATTACACAACTACACTAGGACCAAGTTTCACATGCAACATCTATTACCTTTCGAAATTAGCCTCATAGATGGTACATAGACAGATGTATCTCATCTGGAAAACTGCTAAAGCATAAGGCGAATACTCAGCCTTCATTGATGTTGAAGGTCTTTGTAACTTTAGGTCAGTGCCTGTGGATGATTGACCGTCCATCCTTCGTCCTCTTCAGGAACACTTCAATATTGAACCGTGGGTGTTGTATGAATACGTTCCTTGCCTCCTGATCATACAGGTGGTTTGAGAGAGGTAATCATTAGTCAACTGCTTGGGAAAGGCCTGAAAACAAGGATGTGCATAAATATCTTCCCTATATTGGAAATGGGGCAAAGGAATAAAAAAGGCAAGGTATAATAGTTAGTACCATCCTGTAGTGAACCGATGTCTACTTCATTGTGCAAACAAAGATCTTGTTGTTTTTTGTCGATAATTTCTTTATCCTAACAATCTTTCTGAGTTTCTTTACTTGAATGATATTCATGGACAACTCATTTATGCATATGCAAAAAGCGTCGAACAGTGGGTCAAAACCTCTGACAGCAGGACCTACATGTGCAAGACCAAATTGTTAAAAACCTAAATATTATAATGGTTCCTGCAATTGCACAATAATGTGCTATTAGACAACGGACCATGCACGTGCTAACCTTGATTGTAAACCTTAGTGCTTCCCATTGTTTCCCTGCAACACATATAAGGTAGTTAGTCATCAGGTTAAGTAAGGGTTCGCATGCTATCAGTAAAACATGTTGATGAAAAATAAGCACATTGCAGATTCATCAGATTAATTCAAGCCACATGGAAAACCCATTTATCCAAACCAAGCATGATTAAGAACTAGGAAATATAGCACTTGTATATGTTTCTCATGTATTAAGTGCGGCCTAATTCGATTTATTCCTCACATGCACAACAATACAAAATTCTACCCACGAGAATTGGACATCGCAGTGTAGAATTGAACCAAGCAGTTAGCTAAACACCACAACAAATGAACCAAACATTAACTGAGCACCACATTGCACAATATAACATACTCCTAATAGAAGACCAGACAGTTAACCAAACCAAGCATGCTTAACAACTTGGAAATATAGCAATTGTATTTGTTTCTCATGTATTCAGTACAGCCAAATTCGATTTATTTCTCACATGGTATACAATAACAGAATGCAGCCACAACAATTGAACATCGCATTGCAGAATTGAACCAAGAAGTTAACTAAACACCACAACAAATGAACCAAACGTTAACTAAGCACCACATTGCACAATATAACATAGTCGTAATAGAATATCAGACAGTTAACCAAACCAAGCATGCTTAACAACTTGGAAATATTGCACCCTAAAGAATTGAACATCACATTTGCAGAATTCTACCAAGCAGTTAACTGAACACCACATTGCACGACATATAGAACATATACACTATAGCAGAAGATTTTATGGTAAAAGTAGATAGCACAATTCACTAGAATTTGTTAAGGAAAGGCAGTAGCTAGCAAACGATGGCCTCGAGAAAACGCCACAAACTGTCGTTTAAAGCAGCCAACTGCGTGCGGCGTCGATGCGCGAGGCATCAACGGTGGCCTCGACGACGAGGTGCTCCTCCAAGATCTGGGGGTCAGCATGAATGGCAGCCATCGCGACCTCATCAGCGCGTGCGGCCGCGATTTTCTTCTCCGCTGCCAAATGCTCGTTGAGATCCTGGCTATACTGCGATCACCATGGCTTAGGGCGGCGCTTATTTGGTGGAGGGGTCAGTGAGTTGGGTGAAAGGTGTCGCGCTCGCGCTGGTGGTCGGGGCATGTGGGATGTGGAAGGAGGAGGAGTATGGGGGTCGGGTGTGGTTTACCTGCCTGGATAGGCGCGGCCGAGCAGTGTGAAGGAGGGTCGCCGGCGAGGAGGTGGCGCTGCAAGCAAGGAGCGAAGGTTTCAACTTGGAAAGGAAGGCGAAAATATGGGAAATGTGCCTTTTGGTATGGGGGAGGGGGCGGGGAGGTAGATATTTCCGCGGAAGCCGAAAATTTGGAATCGCTTCAGCGAAAAAACTGGCGCGCAATGTGTTATCAGACACGGTCCCTTATTCAGAACTGTGTATGATATGTGAACATCACAAATGATCCAGATAGCTTAACCCGTGTGTGTTGAGTTTGAATGTAAAAAATTTTGTTTTGAATTTCCCTGGTTAAAGTGGTCATCCATGTCATTGCATAATTTGGGTACACAAAGGAGACTAACTTCTTAATCGAGCAAGTTCAGCAATTAAACAGAGCTAGCTGACCTAAACATTACTCTAAAAAATTAAAGACCGAAGCTATTAATTAAACAAAACAAAGAGTAATACTACAACTAGTGCTCATCAATATCCACCGCCGCCTCCATGTCCAAGTCGCGCCCGACGGTCTCCTGGGGAAGGGGCTCCATGGCATCAATTCCACCATACTCGGAAAGCATGTCGCCATCCGCGTCCGCCATATCTTTGGAATAGGCCGCCACGAGCTGGGCGTGGGCGGCCGCGATTAGGTCTCTAGCAGGCTCCGTCGTGGCAAGGTATGCCACGCAGGAACGGACGGCTACTCGAACTCTCTCGGCGATTGCCAACTCTTCGGCCGTGGGTTGCCGATCGTTGTCGGAGAAGCTTCATTCGATTTGTGCTGTGACTGCCACGAGCTGGGCGTCGACGGCCTTGACATGGTAGTGGGCGGCCTCCATCAGGGCTAAGGCCGCCGCTGCGGAACAGACAGCTGTTGTGCCGCTCTCGCCAGTTGCTATCCCCGAGGCAGATGCTGCCGCCGCCGCCTGAGAAGCAACAGCGGCCGTTGGGCTGCTTTGGCCGCCCGGACGCAGACTGCGGTCGCCCTCACGAAGCTTGTTAGCACGCGCCTGGCGGCTGTGGCCGTGCTCTCGCCGAAGTGGGCCACCGAAGTTGCCCTCACGACGTGGGTCCACGTCCCCATTTTTCACCGGCGATGAATGAACAGTGAAATGATATTTGGGGAGTGAGCTAGTGTGCTTGACACGCCGGCTGTCGACTGTAGCCGACGCACCTTCTCGCATAAGCCATAGGTGTCACATCCTAGCTAGTCCATGCATTAGAGTGCTGCATCATGTTTACCTTTCATCAGAAACTTGAAATTGGGAAGACAGAACCCCCAGAACCCCTCTGAATCCAACTAGGGTTTACTAAAAATATTTTCAATGAACCTGAAATGCCCTTCTAAAAAGTTCACCCTCTTTGTCTTGGGTTAGAACCTCTGGCAAAATAGGTTCACAATTTTCTAGGTCAACAGAAGGTCATTGAATTAAATCATATGTAATTTGCATTTGGGCATTTAAATGCTAGTAAATATTTTGGATGCTCAAATAATTCTGAAAATAAGTGTGGGCTGTTGGAGATATTCTAAACAGAGCCCCTGATTATTTCCAGGATTTTTAGAAGTGCCTAACTATTTTTAGTAAGTCTACAAACTTACAGAAAAATAGAAAAAGGAAAACATAAAGCAAGGCTTACCTGGCGCTCACCTGGCAAGCCCACCTGGCGGCCCAGCCCAGCCACCGCTCCAGCGAGATGCTTGGCTTGGCCAGGCAGGCAGCCAGGTGCTTCATGGCGGCACCCGAGCACGCCACGTAGCTGCTCGCCGCCCTGCCTCCTCCCCGCACCGTCCTGCCGCCTTGGTTCGGTCGGCCACTCCTCCCCCGAGATCGCAGACACCCCTTCTCCTCCCCAGCTCCTCTCCCTTGCTCGCCCGCACCATGGCCGATGCCGTCGCGCCCGCGCCACCGTGAAACCCGTGCCCTCTGTCGTCTCCGTGCTGCGCCACTGTGTCCGTTCGCTCCGCCATCGTTGACTACATCGAGCAGGCCGAGCCCCGAGCGCTCGCACGCCCTGCAACACCTTCACCAACCCCGTCTCTGTCGATCACCGCCGGAGATCCCCATCGCCGTCGCCACCGCATCACCTCGTCCCCGACCTCGCTGACTGCTTCGCCGTACTCGCTGTAAGCCCAGCTACCTCCCCATCCTCTCCGTTTGCCTTCCCGTGCACCGTAGCTGCCGCACGAATCATCAACGCACGCGCCACCGCCGAGCTCGTCGCCGACGTGTCTCCGGCCACCCACTGGCCACGCCACCTTGTCCAATAACTTCACCACATCCCCAGGAATCCGTAGCACCACTCCACGCACCTCGCCGTTTCTCAAAGCCTCGGGTTCACTTTCACCCGACTCCGGCGACCGCCTAGCTCGTCGCCGGCGACGCTTCCGGCCACCCCGAGATCAACCACCGCCACCAAACGTCGCGGCTTGTCTCCGGCTACCTGTAGATGGTCTCCGCCGTCCTTTTAGTCGCCGGAACGCACAAACACACTCTCGCCGCCGCGTCTGGCTTAGCCGGCGGCTAAACGTCGGCGGGTTTGACCCCATTGACGGAGTTGACTAAGTGGGGCCCCTCTGCAAATTAACCCAGTTTAGTTTTAACTAAAATTAGTTAGTTAAATTAATTACTGACATGCGGGACCCACTGGTCAGGTTGACCTGGACGCCCCTGTTGACTTCTGACGTCACTCGACGCCTTCTTGTATAATAACTAATTTCTAGATTTATTTGTATTTAGGAAATTCCAGAAATTGTTGCAAACTTCAAAAATTCATAGAAATTATCTGTAACTCCAAATGCAAAGTTCTATATATGAATTTTGATCAAAAAAATTCAATCTATCCATTGTTAATGGTTTCATGCATGACAGAACAAGGTAACCTTGCTGTTTAAGCAGATTAAGATAATGCACTAATATGGCTATGTTTAATGAGCTAACATTTGAATCTTTGATTCAAATGAGTTCATTCCTTTCTGTTCTAGCTTGCATTAGGCCAACACACATTCATATTGCCATGTCATAGCATGCATCATATTGTTGCATATCGTCATGTGTTGGTTATGTTCGGTGTGTCTTTCGTGGTAGGTTCTGTCTCCGAGGATAATCCCGAATATCCATCTAAAGGGCAGTACCCTACTACCACTTCATCAGGCAAGCAACCCATTGATCATTCCGATACAAACCCATGATCTCGCTTCTGCTCTTGTTTACTGCATTAAGACAACGCGATTCAAACTGTTGTGTGCTGCGGTTGTTGAACCCACTTCCTTTGCATGACCTGTCATTGCCACAGTAACTAGATGGAACCCACTAGTATGGTAGGAGTTGATTGAGCCATGTTTGTGTTTCCTACCATGCTATGCTTGCTATGCTTAGAGTTGTGTCAGGTCTGGCTCATCGGGATGATGAACTAGAGTGAAAGGTTGTGTTGGTGACGAGAGTGAACTGTTGAACACGATTTGGTAAAGGTATGGATGAGAGGCCATGTAGGAGTACATGGTGGGTTGTTTCATTGAAGCCGTCCCTAAGAACTGAGATCTTTGTGTGTGATTTAAGACTTAGCTACTACCACGCATTGGGATCCTTAATTGACCCTCTCGACTTATTAACCACTCTTGTCCTCTGTCCGGGAGTTGCAAAGTAATTTCTGGTGTTTGTAGCATCTGTGGGGGAGCGCATGGCGCTGACCTTAGGGGTGGGCTGTGTTGCGGTAGGCAAGTGGCACGGTGTACCGGTTCGCCCGTTTGGTGTCTCGGGAACCCTGCACACATCGTCCGGGGCCGTTAGTGGAAACCTCGGCTGGACTCCCTGCGGATGGAACCAGAATAGGCGATAAACCTGGACTAGGGACTCGTGTGTTTAGTCAGGTCGTGGCCGACACCCTCGCTGGACTTCCGCTTGAAGGTTGCCGAGTACATGTCGTGTAGCGGCGATAAGTGGTGAGAGCGTGTGTGAAGAAGTACACCCCTGCAGGGTATGAAACTATTCGAATAGCCGCGTCCGTGGTAAAGGACTACTTGGTCACCTATACAGTTCATAGACAAGTAAATGGATACTACTAAAAGCCTCAAGATAAGTGTGAGTACCGCGGATGGCCCTCTCGTGGGTTTGAGAGAGGATCCACGGTGGAGTATTGTGATGGTGATTAGTGGACTGCGTAATGCGACAAATGCTTTTCAAGTGGTGTCACGTAGAATAGCTTAGCCAAGAGTCAAAGCTGGCTTGCTGCAATAACTCCACTACCTTCTTGAGAATGTGCATGTATAGTAGGATTACATTTGTAAGACATCTTTGAGTACCTCCGTACTCATGTTTTCTTAATTAATGTTTTCAGACGACAACACCGCCCCCTCCGATGGGTTCTTTGTAGAACTTGACGTCGACGAGCGACTAGCCACCCAGGTGGTGATCCAAGGCTTGTGAAGGGCCACTGTAGATAGAAGGGCTTCGTCAAGCCTTCTTTCTTTTTAGTGTCTGTACTCAGACTAGTTTGCTTCCGCATGTGCTTGTATGTTTGTATGACTTGAGTGTCGGGTCATGTGACCCCTATCTGTATGAATATGTTATGTATGGCTCCTCGGAGCCTCTTAAATAAAGTACTTTGAGTTGTAGAGTTTTGTTGTGATGCCATGTTGTATGTACTCATATCGGGCATATTGTGTGTATGATTCAAATGCTTGGTATGAGTGGGATCCGACAATCTAGTTGTTTATCCTTGGCAGCCTCTCATATGGGGAAATGTAGTCTAGTGCTTCTGAGCGATAGTAGTCCGCTTCATGCCAGTTCACCGAGTCCTGCTAGCCCAGACTACTGCTCTGAACACTTGACCGGGCGGCATGTGTCTCACTTCATTCTGTGTTCTGTCCCTTTGGGGAAATGTCACGCTTGGTGACATCCGAGTCCTGCCTAGCCTGCTACAGCCAGATTCTGAGAGTCTGTTAGCCCAAATGCTACAGCCGGATTCATACGTTGATGACCGACATGCTCGATGTGATTCATGTATGCCTGTCCCCATGGGTTAGCGCCGCTTTGGGTTCACGACTAGCCATGTCGGCCCGGTTCTCTGTCATGTGGATGCTAGCGACACTATCATATACGTGAGCCAAAAGGCTAAACGGTCCCGGGCCATGGTAAGGCGACACCGTGGGAATACCGTGCGTGAGGCCGCAAAGTGATATGAGGTGTTACCGGCTAGGTCGATGTGACCTGGAATCGGGGTCCTGACAATAGGCATACTATACACCGACGGTGCTCCAAGATATTTTGTGCTGCATCTCACATGGCTGGTGATAATAAACTGTGTGCGATCTACTTGATTTATCGTCTTGATTTTAATTACGTAATGGGGTCACAGCTATAAAGGATGGTGTTTGAATTGTTAGAACTTTTATCTGCAGTGAACATGCAACTATAGGTGTGTCGTCAAAAAAATTGGAATTATTCGGGGTTCGTTTGGACGTTTTTATACATTAACTTGATTTTGTAGGCATTCCAGGTGCATAATTATAATTTGAACTACATGCACATGCTCTAGTGCATATAAACGAGTTGAAAAATCAAATATGTGTCCTTGCTTGCATGCTCAGGTCCCATGCAAGAAATGGGAATGAATGTCACACACCCTGCCACCGTCACTCGGTCGCAAACATTGAGATACCTGGTTTTTTAATTCTAGTAAATCCAAAACTCGTTTGAAATTCATGAAACTTGGCATGCTATAATGGAGCGACATCAACATGCCGTGGTAAAATTTGTGTCCCATTTGGGGGCAGGTTTGGGTATAAGCTTCTCACAAACCAGAGCTTCTCACAACAAGTGTGATGGTTTTCGGTAGGGAACGTGCCACCTTTGGGGACGAAACGATATTCGTTGCCTCTTATTGCTGTCAAAAAATTTCATGTGTCGACATAGAACAGCAGGAGTGTTGTGTTGAATTTTGGAATTTTGGGGGTTCGTTTGGACATTTTTATACATTAACTGGGTTTACCAGGTATTTTATGCGCATAATTCAAAATTTAACTACATGCACATGCTCCAGTGCATATAAACTGGTTGAAAAATCAAATATGTGTCCTCGGTTGCATGCTTAGGTCCCATGCAAGAAATGGAAATGAATATCAAAAACCCTGCCACTGTCACTGGGCCGCAAACATTGAGATACCTAGTTTTTAAGTTCTTGTAAATCCAAAACTCGTCTGAAATTCATGAAACTTGGCATGCTATCATGGAGCGTCATAAACTTCCCTGATAATTTTTTTGCGTGCATATAAGCTTCTCGCAAACCAGAGCTTCTGACAACAAGCGTGATGGTGTCGGTAGGGAACCTTCCACCTTTGGGGATGAAAAAATATCCGTTGCCCCTTATTGCTTTCAAAAAATTTCGAGTGTCAACAAAGAACAACAGGAGTGTTGTGTTTAATTTTGGAATTTTTCAGGGTTCGTATGGACAATTTTATACATTAACTGGGTTTCCCAGGCATTTTATGTGCATAATTTAAATTTGAACTACATGCACATTCTCCAGTGCATATAAACTGGTTGAAAAATCAAATATGTGTCCTTGGTTGTATGCTTAGGTCCCATCCAAGAAAAGGGAATGAATGTCAAACACCATGCCACCGTCACTCGGCCGCAAACATTGAGATACCTGGTTCTTAAATTCTAGTAAATCCAAAACTCGTCTGAAATTCATGAAACTTGGCATGCTATCATGGAGCAGCATCAACATGCCGTGGTAAAAAATTTGTCCCATTTGGGGCAGGTTTGGGTATAAGCTACTCACAGACCAGAGCTTCTCACAACAATCGTGATGGTTTCGGTAGGGAACGTGCCACCTTTGGGGATGAAACGATATCCGTTGCTTCTTATTGCTTTCAAAAAAATTCGAGTGTCAACATAGAACAACAAGAGTGTTGTGTTTAAATTTGGAATTTGTCGGGGTTCATTTGGACATTTTTATACATTAACGGGATTTCCCAGCCATTTCATGCGCATAATTCAAATTTGAACTATATGCACATTCTCTAGTGCATATAAACTGGTTGAAAAATCAAATATGTGTCCTTGGTTGCATTCTTAGGTCCCATGCAAGAAATGGGAATGAATTTCAAACACCCTGCGACCGTCACTCGGCCGCAAACATTGGGATGCCTGGTTTTTGAATACTAGTAAATCCACAAATCGTCTGAAATTCATGAAACTTGGCATGCTATCATGGAGCGGCTTCAACAGGCCATGGTAAAAAATTTGTCCCATTTGGGGCAGGTTTGGGTATAAGCTTCTCAGAAACCAGAGCTTGTCACAACAAGCCTGATGGTTTTGGTAGGGAACGTGCCACCTTTGGGGACGAAACGACATATGTTGCCTCTTATTGCTTTCAAAAAATTTCGAGTGTCAACATAGAACAACAGGAGTGTTGTGTTTAGTTTGGGAATTTTTTGGGGTTCGTTTGGACATTTTTATACATTAACTGGGTTTCCCAGGCATTTTAAGCGCATAATTCAAATTTGAACTACATGCACATTCTCTAGTGCATATAAACTGGTTGAAAAATCAAATATGTGTCCTCGGTTGCATTCTTAGGTCCCATGCAAGAAATGGAAATGAATTTCAAACACCCTGCCACCGTCACTCGGCCGCAAACATTGAGATACCTGGTTTTTAAATTCTCATAAATCCAAAACTCGTCCGAAATTCATGAAACTTCGCATGCTATCATGGAGCGGCATCAACATGTCGTGGTAAATTTTTTGTCCCATTTGGGGGAGGTTTGGGTATAAGCTTCTCACAAACTAGAGCTTCTCACAACAAGCGTGATGGTTTCGGTAGGGAACGTGCCACCTTTGGGGACGAAACGATATCTGTTGCCTCTTATTGCTTTCAAAAAAAATCGAGTGTCAACATAGAACAACAGGAGTGTTGTGTTTACTTTTGGAATTTTTCGGGGTTTGTTTAGACATTTTTATACATTAACTGGATTTTCTAGGCATTTCATGTGCATAATTCAAATTTGAACTACATGCACAAGCTCCAATGCATATAAACTGGTTGAAAAATCAAATATGTGTCCTTGGTTGCATGCTTAGGTCCCATGCAAGAAATGGGAATGAATTTCAAACAGCCCGCCACCGTCACTCGGCCGCAAACATTGAGATGCCTGGATTTTAAATTCTAGGAAATCCAAAACTTGTCTGAAATTCATGAAACTTGGCATGCTATCATGGAGCAGCATCAACATGCCGTGGTAAAATTTTCGTCCCATTTGGGGCAGGTTTGGGTACAAGCTTCTCACAAACCTTAGCTTCTCACAACAAGCGTGATGGTTTCGGTAGGGAATGTCCCACCTTTGGGGACGAAACGATATCAGTTGCCTCTTATTGCTTTCAAAAAAATTCCAGTGTCAACATAGAACAACAGGAGTGTTGTGTTTACTTTTGGAATTTTTTCGGGTTCGTTTGGACATTTTTATACATTATCTGGGTTTTCTAGGCATTTCATGTGCATAATTCAAATTTGAACTACATGCACAAGCTCCAATGCATATAAATTGGTTGAAAAATCAAATTTGTGTCCTTCGAGGCATGCTTAGGTCCCATGCAAGAATATGGGAATGGATTTCAAACACCAGGGCACTGTTGATTGCCTGCAAAACGTTGAGATACTTTGTTTTGAAATTCTAGTAAATCTAAAACTCGTCTGAAATTCATGAAACTTGGCATGCTACAATGGAATGGCACCAGGTATGATGTGGTATTTTTCGTGTCCATTTCGAGAGAAGGCGCACTCGAATAACAGCCAACAAAGGCATTTTGAAACAAATAGCTGCTACTTTAACATCTCAAACGTTTTGTATAGTTTAAATTGTGTGCTTTCTGTTAACCATTCACTCTTTTAATGGCTAGGAGGTGTCATGCAGATAGGTGCTTGAGTGCTTGACTAAACGGAAGTCGTGCGAGTGATACTCCAGTGCGGAGGCTCAACGGGAAGCGTGCGAGCTGTACGCCACGCAGGCTCATCGGGAAGCGAGCCCTTTGACTTCCATGGCCTCCCACCTTGCTCGCATCCTCTACATTAATGGAGCCCAAGCCACAGTTTAATACGGTTTTTAAATATAAAACACTCATCGCAAATGACAGCTTGCCCAGGAAGCCAAGAGAAAATGTGCCGAGCAGGATTTCTGCAGCTCTTGATCGCAAACATTTTAGATAGAACACCCATATGCAAAGTGAGAGCTATGGTCTTCCCCCTTAATTCGAGGGAAATCCGCAGCACAGGATTGGTGCATCCCTTCAACGCAAACGGTTGTTTTGGATGACCCGTGTGCAACCACGCACAAACAATTTGGTAAGATTTGCATCTGTCATATTGGGTATGTTGCCATTTGTCAAACTGGAAAGATTTACATTTGTTGATCTAGTAACATTGCCATTTGTCAATCCTTGTAACACTGCAATTTGAAATCACTAGCACTATCTAATTTTTCCAACTAAAATTTAGTAATTAAGCATAGATTTCATTCATAGATTAAGCAGTCGTTCTTAAATTATACAAACGGTTCAACTCGACAGCTGAACCGGCCAAAATTTTCCCCAATTGTTGCCAACCACGTACTGAAATAGCTAGTTCAACTATATATGCTAACTAATTTTAAGTATGTTGTACAGTTCGACCACACATCTATAGTCAGATGAACTGAAAAAATAGCCCATAAATACTACTACTACCATGGAGGGGCTTTGTGCTACTTCCGCAGCCTCTCCTCTGCCGAGTGCGCTCAGTAAGAGGTAGAGGAGGAGGAGCCTACCGATGAGCTAGAGAAATGCAATACGGTGCCTGCTGCTGTCGCACGTTCAGCGACGCTCGCCAGCTCAAACGCCGACTGCCGCTCCAGACGATCCCTCTCGAAGCAGCCGGACTGCTCGTAGATCTCTTGATTCCTCGCCTCTGCGTCGGTGTGTGCTGCGGCCATGGCTGCATTAAAGCTCTTTGCATGCTCGACGAGGCACTCCTCCTCCTCCCGCAGGAACTCGATGTAGCGAGCAAGGTCGCTGACGCACATGCGGGCCTCCACCTCTGCATCCCTCCTTCGGGCTGGCGGTGGTGGAGCGGGTGATGGCCACGACCACCACCTCCCGCCTTCGGGCCGCGGTGGCGGAGCGGGTGATGGCCACGGTGGCTAGGAGTGGGGTGGCGGCCACGACCACCACCTCCCGCCTTCGGGCCGCGACAGCGGAGCGGGTGATGGCCATGGTGGCCGGCAGTGGGGTGGCGGCCACGACGGCCACCTCCCGCCTTCGGGCCACGACGGCGGAGTGGGAGATGGCCCTGGATTTCGACAATGGTGTGGCGGTTACGGCGGCAACAACTACCGATGGGCAGAGGTGGCGGAGCGTGTGGTGGGTGTTCCGCGCACACCCAACAGGGACGCCACGTGCACTACACTATGCTGGGGATTGTGCCACTGCCGCGGTGTAGCCTCCCAGCTGGAGCCGTCCTCTGATGACGGCGGAGTGACTGAGTGATGACGACGGACCAGTGCCATTGGCGATTGCGGGAGAAG
Source organism: Aegilops longissima (assembly GCA_021605205.1). Lineage (NCBI taxonomy): Eukaryota > Viridiplantae > Streptophyta > Magnoliopsida > Poales > Poaceae > Aegilops > Aegilops longissima. Next base: position 408,894,746 of record CM038682.1, read on the forward strand.
CAGACGAGATAAGCTACAGGGAGGGAGGGGAAAATGCGACGCAGGACTCGCCTGCCGTGAGGGTTTTTATAGCAGGACAATAAGCATTGGGAATTTGGGGGATTTCACCGAGTCGGGCGGGAAGCATGCGCGGGAATGGGCTCACCGACGATTCATTGGTGCCACTTCGAGCCACCGTTTGGCCAAAAGAACGCCCCCGCACACTGCGCAAGCTTGCGCTGTAAGCTGTCTGCAGCAACGGGGTGACAAGACGTGCGAGATGAGGACGAAAGGACACACGTACACTTACGGTTAATAAAAAAAAAGTTTGCGATTTAATTTCCTACTATACCACCGTCCTGGTTTATAAGTAGGATTTAACTAATAAAATACGAATGCATGTCGCCAAAGATTACATCGTTGGAGTCGTATTTTAACATAGTTTCCAGCTATACAATTGTTGTAACATGCATTAACACTTTTTTGGTTAAATTTAAGGTTACATACGAGCAAGCGTTTGCCCGCAACACACGGCTTATTCCATCACAAACAGCTCGGATGGATCAACTGTATGCCACGTATCGCACACGCAACTCTAATCTGATTCGTCCTTGATATCTCCGACATTGCTCGCACAGTTAGTCTTATTTGCCACGTATCACTGTGCCGGCCTCTGCTCGCGTCCCTCGGCAAGCTCTGCTCGCCGTTAGGCGCCGCAGTGCGCTATGCTCGCCGTTAGGCGCCACGGCGCGCTCTGCTCGCGTCCGTTCGCGCTCTCTGCACGCGTCCGTCGGCACGCTCAGCTTGTGGACAGCTTTTCCTTGCGCGTTCAACTGCTATATGCATATATATATATGGTTGCTCACCGTTGAGGCGACCGCGGAGCGTTCTGCTCGCGTCCCTCCGCGTGCGCTTTGCCAGCGGTTGGGCGTGCACACGATCACGTCGGGGGCCGCATATGCATGCGATTGCGCCGCGTGTGTTGCCACGCGATGCATTTATGTGCAACACGATGCAGTTTCGCGCTGCAAATTAGAACTGCCATCAGGGCCTGCCGATCTTCCTGGTTGTCTGGCTTCCCCTTTAATTCCCGCGGCCATTATAACCTTAGTCTCTTCAACCTTTCGATCACGCCCCACAACACAACAAGCACACCTACAACGACACATAGAGAGGGGATGTCCAGCGGCGCTCCAATGGAGTTCGACAAGCATAGAGTGGAGACCCACGTGAGGGAGACAGATCTCTCGGTGGTGTACACAATCAACCCGGCCGTGGTGGACGACTACATCAACAGCGTTCAGCAGTTGCTTCCTCGAGACAAGTACAAGGTGGTCGACATCGACCTCCAGTACACCGCCGGTCGTCCCGGCATAGATCAAAAGGTTGCCATCGCCCAGTTGTGCGTGCACCATCATGTCCTCATCTACCACCACTGCATGGCCACAAAGCCTTGCGACCGTTTCAATAGGCTTGTCAACAACACCGACTAGAAGTTCGCCACGGTGGAGACCAAAGACGATATAAATGCGCTCAGTGTTACGTGCTTGGCCTGCAAGTACTTTGTCGAAATCCATGACCACTATAGGATCTGGGGCAGCACGAAGAAGGACTCCCTGGTCGAACTCGCCTCGGCCATCATCGACCCCTACTACGAAAAGATGAAGCAGGATGCCCAGAGATCAAGTCCCTATCCCGCACAGGCCCGGATGCGACAGCTGGATGAACCTCACCTCGCCGTGGCTAAGGCGTGTACACATGCTACGAGATGCACAGGCGGATCGTTAACATGAGGAAGTGCCTCGTTACCCAAATCGACGAGCCCGGATCGAGCCACAAGCAGAGTAAGCGTCACAAGAAGTAGGCGATAATCAGATGATCGTTTATGCTAGTTAATCATGCATGTAATATATAGTTTACTTTATTGGTGTGTGGAAATGTCATGTGTGTAGTAGCCACCTATGTAAGTGGATGTTTAATTTGGTTATGCAAGCATGTCCTTATAAGTGTGTGTGTGTGTGTGTGTGTCTATATATATATATGTGTGTGTGTGTGTGTGTGTGTGTGTGTGTGTGTGTGTGTGTGTGTTGTTGTTGTTGTGTATGCAATCCCATCGCACAACACACACGTCACACACATTTCCGACTACAGGCGTGTTTGCCGCGTATCACACACATCTTGTTAAGTTGAACCGGTTCTGTTCTCATGTCGCAACGCAAACAGTTCATCCGAGTGAACCGCATGCCGTATATCGCACACACCTTCATCTGGCTGACCATTTCTTTTGTGTTGCCTAATCACAAACAGTTCATCCGAGTGAACCATATGATGTATATCGCACACACCTCCATCTGGCTGCCCATTTCTTTTGTCCCTCCTCATTGCAAACATTTAACTGAACTTTACCATATGCCCTGCATTGCACATGCAACTAAAATCTGAATCGTGTTTGATGGCTCCGCCATCGCAAACATTTTGCACCTTTTTGACGGGTTTTTTACACCACCGTTTGCGATTATGGCATCGCACACAGTTTCGTTGAAGGGTCTTTGATCATAGTGTCGCGTTAGCAGCATCCTGCAGTAGTGATATATCATGTTCCATTACAGGGCACAGTGGAAACGACAGTGGACCGATACTTGGTCCGGTGGCCAGAAGGAACGGCTTAAACACGAAGAACCCTGTCGGTGTGGGGAGTGGCTTTCCTCTCGGTGGCTGCGCATCGGCACCCGCTGGCGGCTTCTTGAATCCGTCGTCAAGATCGAGCTATGGGTGGCGGCAGGCGATATTGCTCAAAACCATGAAGAGGGCGTTGCGGGCAAGGTTCTGAGACTCGGTCGCAAAGCGCTTGGCCCTCCCCGCTTCATGCGATTTTAGCTTCTCGATCAGCTCGTTGAAGAAGAGCCCCACATTGACACTTGGGACCTCCTGCTTGCTGGCCGAGAAGACTGGGCCGTCCATACCCATCACGGCAGCTTGGACACCAAGACGCTCGGCAATGTCTATCATGCTCTCGATCCAGAGGTTGCTCATATCGACCTAGTTCTTCAACCTGTCCTCTGCATCTTGTCGAAGACACTTGGTGGTTTCCAAATCCTTGGACAACAACCGCTGCCGGGATTCAAGGGACTCCGCCGACTGCTCTAGCGAGCCGATCATTGCCTTCATGTCCACGAAGCTGCCATTGGCGGTCGCAAGGCTCTAGGTCTTGGAGGAAAGCTGCGAATGCACATCATCCAAGTGGATCTCTGCCTGTCGTGCTTCTTCTTTGAGTGCCTCCACCTTCTTGGTGCTCTCGACAAGATCCTCGTTCAGTTTGGCCACCTGCTGGTCGAGCTCCGTTTTGGCGGCAGACGCGGCAGCCAAATCATAACTAAGCTTCTTCAATTGAGGATCTGGTGCAACAACGTACCAAGGAATTGGAAGACAAGCATGAAGCTGCGAATTGGCGCCAAGGGTGGCTTTGAGTTTCTCCTCCCGGAGGGAGATCTCTCGCTCTCTCGCGTCCAGAATTGCCTTGTGGTCCGCCAAGTGCATCTCCCGGGCCATTACATCCTCCCTCGTCATCAGGAGGGTCTCTTGCTGCCTCATGAGCACCTTAAACTACTTGTTGTTGTTGGGGAACATAGCATGCAATTTCAAAAAATTTCCTACGATCACGCAAGATCAATCTAGGAGATGCATAGCAGCGAGACGGGGAGAGTGTGTCCACGTACCCTCGTAGACCGAAAGCAGAAGCGTTACGTTAACGCGGTTGATGTAGTCGAACGTCTTCACGATCCAACCGATCCAAGTACCAAACGTACGGCACCTCCGTGTCCAGCACACATTCAGCTATGTAGACATGAACGAGACACATCTCCGGTCAATAACCAATAGCAGAACCTGGCTGCTCATATTGGCTCCTGCATATTCTACGAAGATCTTTATCGGTCAAACCGCATAACAACATATGTCATTCCCTTTGTCATCGGTATGTTACTTCCCCGAGAGAGCAACTAACTCGTTCATACCTAGTTCAATCTCATTACCAGCAAGTCTCTTTACTCGTTCTGTAATGCATCATCCCGCAACTAACTCATTAGTCACATTGCTTGCAAGGCTTATAGTGATGTGCATTACCGAGAGGGCCCATAGATACCTCTCCGATACACGGAGTGACAAATCCTAATCTTGGTCTATACCAACCCAACAAATACCTTCGGAGACACTTGTAGAGCATCTTTATAATCACCCAGTTACGTTGTGACGTTTGATAGCACACAGGGTGTTCCTCCGGTATTCGGGAGTTGCATAATCTCATAGTCAGAGGAATATGTATAAGTCATGAAGAAACAATAGCAATAAAACTAAATGATCATTATGCTAAGCTAACGGATGGGTCTTGTCCATCACATGATTCTCTAATGATGTGATCCCGTTGATCAAATGACAACACATGTCTATGGTCACGAAACTTAACCTTCTTTGATTAACGAGCTTGTCAAGTAGAGGCATACTAGGGACACTCTGTTTGTCTATGTATTCACACATGTACTAAGTTTCTGGTTAATACAATTCAAGCATGAATAATAAACATTTATCATGATATAAGGAAATATAAATAACAATTTTATTATTGCCTCTAGGGAATATTTCCTTTAGTCGTTCCACTCGCGCAACTCCAGGCACTTGTCCTTCAGTTTTTGGTCCACTTTATTGGCAGACTCACGCCGCTCCTTGAGCGCCTGCCACTTCTGGTTGTGCCGGGCCTGCATCTGCTTCACGCCCACCGCCATGGATTCCATAAAAGACAAGTCCATGGCGACGGCGGCTGAGTCATCAGCCACTCTGGCTCCCTGGTAAAGCGGAGCCAGGAGGTGTTGAAGCTCTTCATCGAGCTATGCATCTGTGGTCAGGGACAGGCCGGGGGCTCCAACTTCGGGTGGCGATAGCACCATTGCCAGCGCGCTCGAGGAGGGTGGCCGAATCTCAGCAACGGTTCCAGTGGCGGGGAGTGGGCCCATGGTCTGGAGTGGGATTTTCATGTCAACGGCCACTTCCCCTACCGGGGCGTTCTCCGAAGAATGATCCATCTCCGCCAAGGAGCCCTGAACATCCGCGGCAGTGAGATCCTGCCCCTTAGCAGTTGCGAGCTCTGCGGCTTCATCTGCAGCAGCCCTCCCTATGTCAGCCACCACCTCCACTAGATCTAGTTCCTCAGTTTGAGGGGCTGCATATGAAAGGGCCAGTGAATAACGAAGAAATGGAAGTCTCGAGCGAATGAGGAAACCAGTGGAAGAAATCAGAGCACGAAAGAAAAGAAGAATTAGGCAAGATACCCGAGGAGGCCTGCCTGGCAGGGGTCTCTGTTTCCCCGGCAACAGTTGTTGCCGGGGCATGAGCTTCATCCTCTGCTGGGGTATACTCGGCAGCCTTCTGCACAGTCTCAGCCGTGAAAGGTTCCACGGCGGTCTCTTCAACTCGAGCGGCGGAAGAAGCATGCCCCTCAGGGAGGGGCTTGCCCTGCATCGTCTCACCTCCCCCTCCGCTCGGGGGGACGAGGAGACTGTCCCCATCCCCTCCGGCAGACGGGGCCAAGTCTCTGCTCCAGGGCCGAGGGCTGGACTAGGGGCTCAGTACTAGGGCTTCTGCATCCTTCCCCGCCAAGGCCGAGCCCTCCACGCCCTTTAGTGATCCAAGATGCCGAAGCCTCTTCCAGGAACGGTGGATGAGGGTCTCCGTGTCCTCCTCCACTTCCCTGCTGGCAACAACAAGAACGAGAGGTTAGTCAGCAAAAGCATTCAAGCCTGCCTAAGAGATATCTACCACAGAGGGAAATTTCCCTTACTCTTCCGCGATGAGCATGGAGTTCATGTTAAATTCTGTGGGAGGTGGGGACTCCCGTCCCCTCTTCAAAGACGGGGGGTGGAACACCTGGTAGCTTCGGTGCCTGCCGAGACATTAGGAGCTCCGGGGAAGACGAGCTCTGCGAGGAGCGAGGGGGCCTTGGCCTAAGCAAGGCGAGGGGATTGGCGACATGCCACCTCTGCCTTGGTAAACTTGGTGGAGTTCTTCTTCACCCTCTTAGTGGCTGGCGCTGGGTTGGAGGTCGCCGCCCCTCGGGTTGCGGCACGCTCGCGGGTACGCTGATCTGAGTCTGGTGCAGGGGCTTAATGTTCGGCCGTGAGCCACTCGTCGCCAGGGGCCGCCACCGCGTCCTCCTTGTCCTCCTCCTCCCCCTCTTGAAGCTCCATTGCCGCCGTGGCTAAGGCATCTAGCCCGGCAAAGTTAACCCCGACAAGCTCTTCCCCGGCAGATTCTTCTATGGCTTGCGCCTCGCTACCGCCATGGGAAGAACTTCCGTCCCCAGCTTTCCCTTTGCCCTTCCCAGCCTTTGTGGCCTTCTCCACCTCCACGAGCCGGGCAACCTTGTCCTCCTCGACCCTCTTCAAAATATACGCTACCTCCGCAGTGGAGGTGCGTTTGTACATCCCATCTTTAGTCCTCGTGGCCCTCTCCACCAGGGTGCTAGACCACTAGAGCTCTTCATCCAGAGTGGGGAGCTGCCAAGTGCTTGACACCCCTTCAGCATTGCAGTTCGGCATCCATTTCGGTATCTGGTCCCGGACGGAATTGATGTTCAGAGGGATGATGGTTGCCGGGAGCTTGAACAACTCGAAGCGACCAAATAGTTGGTCGCACAACCAGCCATGGCCATAAACTGACAAGTTATTGGCCAACCGGGGAGTAACCTCATCATGTCTGCCGCGTCACCATACAACCATGCAGGTCTGTCCCTTTCCTGCAGCGGCGAGATGCAGCGGAGGAGAAAATCTGCCCCCACATGCTCAATCGTTAACCCGGCAGTCGCCAAACGGGTAATCCTGTTGATTGCCGGGCGCAACCTATCCTCGGTAAGGCCTTTGACGCTCCAATCCTTGCCGCGCTCGACGCACTCCTTCCGCGCTTCACTGAATTCGGGGGTTTCCTTGTCCTGGATCGAGCACCAGTCCCCTCTCCATTCATCCCACCTTTCACGCTAGTTCCCAGGGAGGTAATCCTAGATCCTCCTTGCCATGCGCGGCATACAGCTGATGACTCCGGAGTGGTTAACTTTGCTCTCAACCCGTAGAATGAAGTAATGCCAGAATATATACACATTGGGCTTCACTCCGACGAAATTCTCGCACAAATGCGCGAAGATGGCCATAGTCGCCATTGCATTGGGCGTGAAGTCAAGGAGGTGGAATCCATAGATGTTCCTACTTGCCTCGAAGAACTCAGAGAAGGGGGGACAGAGGCCGCATATGAAATAAGCACTGAAGAACCAATGAGAATTCGGTAGATCTTCCTCCCCCGCCGCATAAACTATGGGCGCTCCATGCCCTTTCTCAACGGGCCTCCCCCACAGATACCCATACTTCCCCTGAAGAACGGGGCCGCTCAATGTAGATGGGACAAAGACGACGTCTTCGCTCCTTTTCTTGTTCAACTCCGCCGACCTCTTGCTTCCCTCGGCGGCGGCCTCCTTCGTCGCGGTCGTCGGGTTCCTCTTCTCCACGGGTTTCTTCCCCATTCCCGCGGCAACGCAGGGGGGGGGGGGAAATTCGATGGGGAGGGCGGCAGCAGAAGTAGGAGCAAGGGGAGGAACTATCAATTGGCTTGCGGAGGAAGAAGGTGGGGGAGCGGAGCAGGAGATAGGTGAATCGTTCCGTTCTATTTTTCCCTGCTCCTAAGGAGGGACAAATGGAGCGGGGGCGCGACGCTTCAGAAAGTTACCGTTTTATCTTAACTGCAACAGTCCCACGACCCCATGACGCACAATAAGTGCACGAGGTGGACGTTGGATTGACTAGTCATCATGGAAAACCGGCATGTACAGCCATCTCCTGCCACGTGTCCGTGACCTCTTGGGGCCTAAACCAACATGCCCCGCGACACCTGTGGCTCAGGCCCGGGGGCTTATGTCGGGGAAAACAAATAGGGGCATGCGTTTTCCCCTGAGTCGTGCACGAACAAACCAAGGCCGAGCCAAGATGTACAAGGACCCAAGAGATTCGAGGGACCAACGTGCAAATCAGAGAGGCCAAGAACGAACCAAGGAAGCAGGATATCGTTAAGGGAAAAGCCTCCCTTGCCCCGCAGGCGAGCCCGACAAGGGGCGAGGCCACCTCCAGAAGCAGACAACCAAGACACCCCGGCAGGTCTTGCCGGGGGCTCATGGAGGCAAAAACACCTCACCAACCATTCCACCACGACCCACATCGTTGATTAGTGTGGTGTCAAGCCGCAAAGTGATTAAGTGGCAGCCGTTCGCCACATGGTAGCAATTTCCTATAGGAGAAACCAACAAATGACACTCGTCCTGCTACGTGTCAAGAGAACAGGCGTGGAGCTTGCAAGATAGCCCGGCAAGCCTTGCCGGGCAACCAACAATGTGACGTTAAGCAGTGCATTTAATGCGCCCTGTCAGCCCGCAGAGTTAGGTATGATAACACTATTTGCTATCTTATCAGTGTGTAATGACTACTTTGCCACTGTAGTTATCCCTTGATCTATAAAAGGAGGCCCATGGCAACCGTAGAAAGGGTTAGAAGATTGGATAACTCACACCCCCATACGTGTGTAGTCACTGCTGCCCCAAGGCAACCCCTTCCGGGCAACTATACTACGCTCACCACCACCTTTTCCACCTTTAATCCACCAAAGCAGGAGTAGGGTTTTACGCCTCACGGCGGCCCGAAACCTGGGTAAATTGCCTGTGTCATCTCTGCCGTGCTGCCACACACGCACCTGCTCTTTGCGCAATGTGTCGCCCCCTGCCGAACCAGCAAGGGACCTCCTGGTCCCATAGGTGGCCTTGGTTTCCCGCGACAGTGGGCGATGGCCATGGTGGGATAGACAAGGTTGCTTCTTCGTGGACCCTTCATGGGTGGAGCCCTCTATGGAATCCTGCAGCCGTTACCCTTCATGGGTTGTAGTCTCCATCAACATGGACGTATGATATCTCCACCTATCGGCCACGCCAAAAATCTTCGTGTCTCCATTGCGTTTGCCTTCTCCAAACCCTTCCCTTTACCTTCATATGCAATGTTTTACTTTCCGCTGCTATACTATTAGAATTGCAGGTGCAGGTTGATGGCTTGACTTGTGCAAATTGCTAAAATCTGCCCACAACTAAAATTGGGAAAAGGTTGGATTTTTATTTGGTCAAGTAGTCTAATCACCCACCCTTTAGACATACTTTTGATCCAACAAATACCATAACTCAAACTACTCTTTATTATATAACTCTCACACTCGATTCCATAGATAGATCATGAAACAAGCACTCAGAACTAATTTATACTAGATCTTTATTCTTCTAAATCACTAAATACCAAGGATCAAACTAAGATATGTAATGATGATAGAAGTGATGGTGATACATTACCAGGGAACCTCCCCCAAGCTTGGAAAAGCCAAGGGTGGTGCCCATACCTATGTACTCAAGTTTCCTTCTTCGGTGATTGAGGTGATGATTTACTAGGCTTGGTCTCCACAATATTTAGCAAGATACCCTTCAGGCTCTGAATTTCCCGAAGCAAGTTTTGAATCATGGTAGCATTCTTTTGGACCTACACCATAATATGTTTGTTCCCCATCTAGCATGAGCCTTTTCCTGCATCACTCTCGACTTCCCAAACACCCCTCCTATGCACATACGTTCATTTGGACAGGAGATGTCCCAATTGAAGGTATGTGCATAAGAGGTGTGTTTTCAACCCCATAATTGTGAATCAAATTGTGAAAATTATTCCCATGCAACATGCTTAGGGGCCTCCTAGGGGCAGGCCCTTCTTGTACCTCTTGACTTCCTTGGCTCATTGTAGTCCTCATGGCTTGATGGGGGTTTGGAATGGTGGAGATACTAGCTAGAGTGCCTCTTTCAGAAGCCAGAGGGTGAACCTCCAGTGAATCTCTTGCTTCCTCCTCCATGGTGACTTCCTCGGTCTCCTCTCTCTCTAGTTCCATCTGAAAGAACCAAGTGTCCTCCCCCACGTTGTTGGGGGAATAACAAGACATGATTTTTGGTCTGGAAGATCTGAAAGAAAATAGCCCGAAACAAAAATAGAATAGAAACTTGCGATACGGGGTGAAAACAATGAAATGTATATATACTGAATTTTTCCATGCATGACAAGTAATCGAGGAGAAAACGGAGTCGAGAAATTCCATGAGGGCCCCACAAGCCTCGGTGGCTCGCCCCAGGGGGGCCGCCACCTAAGCTTATGGCCCACTCATACACTTTCGCGGCTATGTCTTATTTTCCTAATTTTGTAAATATTCCAAAAGAGTGAAAAGTATCTTTATGGAATTTTTGGAGTCGGTTTACTTGCCGTATCACATACCTACCCCTTTTCAGGGGTTTGTAGTATTTCAAAAGGTATGTTTTATGTGCTTCTCCGGTGTCATTTTTTGAATAATGTTGGTTTCAAGGTTAATGGGTGTACCTAAATATAATGTTTAATTCTTTGCCCATTAACCACCTTCGGATTTGTTCCTTCAGCATTCTTGATTTGATAGCCCAGAGTGATAAACTTCTTCGACAATATATGGTCCTTCCCATTTGGAGAGTTCCTACAAAAAATCTGAAATAAGAGTTGTACAATAGAACTTGATCTCCAACATTAAATTCCTGTTTTTGAATTTTTGTATCATGCCATCTTTTAACTTTTTCTTTAAACAACTTGCCATTCTCATAAACTTGTGTTCTCCATTCATCTAAAGAGCTAATATCAAATAACCTTTTCTCACCAGCAAGTTTGAGATCATAATCAAGTTCTTTGATTACCCAATAAGTTTTATGCTCTAGTTCAAGAGGTAAATGACATGCTTTTCCATAGACCATTTTATATGGATACATGCCCATATGATTTTTATAAGCAGTTCTATATGCCCATAATGCAACATCAAGTTGCTTCGACCAATTCTTTCTAGATCTATTAACAATCTTTTGCAGAATTAGCTTTATCTCTCTATTTCTCAATTCAACTTGGCCATTAGACTAAGGATTATAATGTGATGCAATTCTATGGTTGACATCATATTTAGCAAGAAGTTTGCAGAATGCACCATGAATAAAATTTCAACCACCGTTAGTCATCAAATATCTAGGGACTCCAAACCTAGGAAAGATAACTTCTTTAATCATTTTAAGAGATATGTTATGATCAACACTACTAGTTGGAATAGCTTCTAACCACTTAGTAATATAATCAACAACAACTAAAACATGAGTGTATCCATTGGAGGAAGGAAAAGGTCACATATAATCAAAACCCCATACATCAAACGGTTCAATAACAAGTGAATAATTCATAAGCATTTCTTGATGTCTATGAATATTACCAATTCTTTGACATTCATCATAAGAAAGGACAAACTTACATGCATCCTGGAAGAGAGTAGGCCCATAAAAACAGATTGCAATACCTTATGTGTAGTTCTGTCTCCTGCATGATTGATAGAGGCAAAGATGTCCCATCTTTCGATGATATTGTAGCTATCATCTTGGTGGAAGTCGACTTTGATGATTCAACTATGAATGTGCGAAGACATCGCGCCTTAGCAATCGCTAAACCAACTTCGAGAGGTTATTGACCATGCCGGAGCACGATAAACCTGACGACAGGGGTCTATTTTCTACAGGCAAACAAAGAACAAGCAAGAAACTGAGATTGCAATCTAGATATTGTGAATTGAATAGGAAAGCTTTATTGATCAAGTGGGGTTCTGAAACGTCTTGGCCTGGTCATTGCGCACAAACGAACTACACACGTTGCACAATGTCAAACTTTAATCTAAACAAAACCCAAGTCTAAATGGTGACTTAAGGGATGTATTTATGGGATAAAGGGGGGATTTCGTCCACCCTTGGCAAGGTGGGAGTAGAGCACCTCCTGAGTTGTTTCTCCTACAATACGGACTCTAAAACCAGCCTATGAAGTAGAATTTCGAAATTACATAGGTCTGGCCCAAAACTAAGGTGGCGCAACACCTATAACAAGCTATGGATGAAATTTATGAAAGGGAATCTTATATATTTCGTCCTTGTCCTTGTATATCATCATGGAGGCTTCAAAGTGCTGAAATGTCCATTAGAAACGCTGTTCTGGTTCCCTTCACACATGCCTTCACCCCCATGCTTGATCCTGCTCCACTGTCCATACTTCTTGTCCATGCTAGGGCCTTCATTAGTAATCAACACAAATGTATCTGTTTTAGGTAGCATCATATTCTCATGAGAATTATTCCTAAGAAACGTAAGTACTTGATAATTTAGTTGGAGTACGCGAGCTCTATTAATTGGACCAATATGTATATTAGCATGGGTGTGGTTGTAACTATGGTATTGATGTCCTCATGAATGATGCCCTATGTAAGCCTCGGAGTGACACTTCATTAGGACTTATTCCTGGTCATGCTCAGGTACACAATGTCTAATAACACCATCTACTCCTTTATATAAATGTGGGTTATCCCAAAAGTAATGTCTTAAATCAAAGAAGAACTTTTCTTTTGTTGGTATGTGTATTTAGGTGGTATATACTCATATTTAGCAACTATGAAATTAGCATAGTCTACATACCAAGGGTTGCTACGAGAAGTAGAAGCATTTACAACAACTAATTGCTCATCAGGAAAACTATCATCAATAGGTAGTGCGTCATAAAGAACAATTTCCATCCTAGAAAAATTATCTGCTATAGGATTCTCATGTCCTTTTCTCTCGACAATATGCATGTCAAATTCTAGTACCAAAAGCACCCACCTAATCAATCTAGGTTTAGCATCTTTGTTTTCCATAAGATATTAATAGCAACATGATCGGTGTGAATAGTAACTTTAGAATCAACAATATAAGGTCCGAATTTATCACATGCAAACACGACTGCTAGAAACTCTTTCTCAGTAGTAGCATAATTTATTTGAGCGCTATCTAAGATCTTACTGGCATAGTGAATAACATTTAGTTTTTTATCAACTCTTTTTCCTAAAACAACACCAATAGCATAATCACTAGCATCACACATAAGTTCAAAGGGCAGGTTCCAATCGGGTGGTTGAACAATTGTTGCAGAAATGAAGGCTTCCTTAAGTATTCCAAAGGCTTCTACATAATAATCATCAAAAACAAATGGAACATATTTTTGTAGGAGATTAGTTAGAGGTCTAGAAATTTTGGAGAACTCTTTAATAAACCTCCTATAGAAACTAGCAAGACCAAGGAAACTCCTTATACCTCTAATATCTTTAGGACATGACATTTTCTCAGTTGCTTCAAATTTAGCTTTATCTACTTCAATACCTCTTTCAAAAAAATTATGACTAAGGACTATACCTTCATTCACCATAAAGTGGCACTTCTCCTAGTTCAAGATGAGATTGGTCTCTTCAAATCTCTGTAGAACTCGGCCAAGGTTGCTCAAGCAATCATAAAAAGAAGTTCCTTAAATGGAGAAACCATCCATGAATACCTCAGCAATTTTCTCGCAGAAACCGGAGAATGTAGTAGTCATACATATTTGAAAATTAGCAGGTGAATTACATAAACCAAAAGGCATAAGTCTATAAGCATAAGTTCCGAAGGGACATGCAAAAGTAGTTTTCTCTTGTTCTTCTTGTGATACATGTATTTGAGAAAAACCAGAATGTCCATTAAGAATGCAAAAGTGTGTGTGCTTAGACAATCTTTCTAGTATTTGATCAATAAAAGGCAAATGACAATGATCATTTCTAGTAGCTTTATTTAGTTTTCTAAAATCAATTACCATCCTATAACCAGTTACAATTCTTTGTGGGATAAGCTCATTTTTGTCACTAGGAACAACATTAATTCCTCCTTTTTAGGAACACAATGAACGGGACTTACCCATCTACTATCAGCTATAGGATAAATAATACCTACTTCAAGAAGCTTTAATATTTTAGTTCTTACAACATCCTTCATTTTGGGATTCAAGAAGCGCTGATGATTGACGACTGGTTTACCATCGGGTTCCATATTAATATTGTGTTGACATAAAGTAGGACTAATGCCCTTAAGATCATCAAGAGTATATCCAACTACAGAATAATGTTTCCTTAAGGTTTTAAGAAACCACTTTTCTTCGTGCACTGAAAGGTAAGCAATGATAATAATAGGATATTTTTCTTTTCGTCCAGATAAGCATATTTCAATGTATTAGGTAGTTTCTTTAATTCAAACACGGGATCACTCTTAGGTGGGAGAGAATCTCCCAAGGTTTCAATAGGCAAATTGTTCTTAAGGATAGGTGCTTGTTTAAAGAATATCTCATATATTTCATTTCTTTCATTCATATGCATATCATTCTCATGGTCTAGCAAATATTGTTCTAATGGATCAGTAGGAGGCACAAGAATACAAGCAAGACCAATGATCTCATCTTTACTAGGCAACTCTTTATTATGAGGTTGCTTACTAAACTTGGAAAAATTAAATTCATGAGATACATCACCAAAATTAACTCTAACCTTTTCTTTAACATAATCTCTTTCAACTCTGACAGTATTCAAGTACTAATAAATAATGTGACGAAAATTATTTTGTGGTGATCCAAGTACTAAGAAATCAGTAGGGTATCTGATCTTACCACACAAGGCTTCAAAATCTCTAACAATCCCAAGTGGTGAAATAGTATATGTATGCAAGCTTAATGGTAACATCAATATTTTCAATCTCAACAGGTGCAATATCATTCATAACTTCTTGATAAAGAGAAAATGGAACAGCAATGATCTCCTATCTTATCAGAAATAGTAGGCATGCGAACGACTGGTTTTCTTTTATCTATCTTATCTTGTTTAGTATTGACTTGCTTAGCAATCCTAGTTGCTTCCTCGCAAAGTAAATAACATGTCCATCAATATTATCAACCAAGAGATCTTTAACCATTACAATATTAGGTTCCACTTTAATTTGTTCAGAGGGTTTAGGTGTTCTATACTCTTCTGAACCATAGTGGTAGCCTTAGCATGTTCCTTAATCCTAACAGGAAAAGGGAGTTCTCAATATAAGAAGTAGGCACAACTGGATCAACATTATAGATAATTTTTTTTCAGTTTTAGCAATAGTAGGTTCCTCACAAATTTCTTCAATAGGTGGATGAAATTTAAACCACTTCTCCTTAGGGAGGTCAACATGAGCAACAAATAATTCACAAAAAGTAGCTACTATCTTAGAGTCAAGCCCATATTTCGCACTAAACTTATGAAACGCATCTGTTTCCATAAAAATATTTAACATAATCAAACTCAAGATTTATACCTGACTCATTACCTTTGTCAAGTTCTCTTCAGAGTTGCATTTAATCCTTTCAAGTAAGATCCCATTTGAATTCAATAGTTTTCTTCATAAAGGAACCAGTACAAGAAGTACCGAGCATTGATTTATCATTATGAGAAAGTCATGCACAAAAGTTTTGTATAATCATCTCTCTTGGAAGCTCATGACTGGGGCACGCATGCATCATATATTTAGGCCCCCGAAGGTTGAGTAGGACTTTCTCCTTTGCGAGGACAAAAATTATATATATAGTTCCGATCACGATGAACCAAATGTATGGGAAAAAGTTTCTGGCGGAATCCCAATTTCACGCGGTTCCAATCCAATGTTCCAATATCATCCAATAGCCTATATCATGTGAATTCCTTTCCCACCAAAGATAAAGGAAATACTTTCTTCTTAAATCCATACTCGGATAAACCTGCAAGCTTAAACAATCCACAAATTTCATCTATATAGACTAAGTGCATATCTGTATGTAATGTTCCATCTCTTGCATGTGGATTAGCTAGCAGTTTCTCCAACATAACCAAGGGTATTTCATAATAAATATTTTCAGTAGGTTCAGTAGGTTGAGGGGCACCTCCTATTGCTTCCATTCTAGGTGAAGATACCTTGAACAAGCCCCTCAAAGGATTATTTTCCATAGTAACAAGTGACAGTATATTTCAGCACGTAGTAAAAATGTTTCCTTACCGATTTCCACTTACCAAAGGTGCTTCACTCCCGGACAATGTTGCTAGAAAGGAGTCTTGATGATGCACAAGTATAGGGGATCAATCGTAGTTCTTTCGATAAGTAAGGTTGTCGAACCCAACAAGGAGCAGAAGGAAACGATAAGTTGTTTTCCGAAAGGTATTATCTACAAGTACTAATAGTAGAGGTAACGTATAGTTTGGTAGAAAGGTAGCTCATAATAAGTAACAAGTAGCAATTATAAGTAAGGTTCAGCAAGGTGGCCGAATCCTTTTTATAGAAAAGGACAAGCTGGAAGTACTTCTTATACTGAGCAAAGCGTTCTTGAGGACACATGGGAAATGTCATCTAGTCACATTCCTCGTGTTTAGTTGATTCGCATTCACTACTTTGATAATTTGATATGTGGGTGAAACAGTGCTAGGGTGTTGATACAAGATATGAACTACGGTTTGAAATGAGATGGTGCTGGTGAATATGTTGATGAAAATTATTCCTCCCATACTGAGAGGATTGTTGGTGATGTTGATGGCTTTGATTTCCCCCTCCCGAGGTGATACCACTTGATAGCAGCGAGGGTCCCGATCTTTCGATGGGATGATAACTATCGATTTGGTGGAGATGAATTTGATGATACTACTACAAACATGGAATGACATTGCGCCTTAGCAATCGCTAAACCAACCCCGAGAGGTTATTGACCGCGCCGGAGCACGATCAACCTGACCACGAAGGTCTATTCCTGCATGCAATCAAAGAACAAGAAACAATATGATAAAAGCAATCTGAATATTGTGAATATAGATGAAGTATTGATAAAGGTGGGGATCTGAAAGTGGTCTTGGCCTGGTCGTTCGACACAAACGAAGTACACAAAGTTGCAATGGCTAACATTTAACTAAACAAATCTCAAGAAAAAAGCTATTAGATTGATCTACTTATATAGGATCAAGGGGTGGCGGCCAAGTAGGTGGGAGGATATCCCAAGGCAGCGTAAAACTAACCATAAGTTGTACAAGGCCCATGGGACCAAGTGGAGGTGATGTAGCACCTTTGGACTTATAATTTGACTCGGATTCTACTATAGCATCAGATTGTTTCATCAATATCTCAACGCTCTACACGAATTTGAAGGTGAGTCCAATTGGCTGGAAATTAAACGAAATAAACTTTCCAACAAAAGAAGAATCACCCAATTCGGGGTCCGGATGAAAGAGATCTTGGCGTCTTTAGTCAGGTATGCCTGTGTAGTCCGAATTTGAGTACAGAACATGGGGGACTTGGACTCTATCTTATATTGGGCCAAAAGTGAGAGGACTTTTTGAATAGCACCTAAACGTCTCTTTCTCCCTTATCTTCATATGTGGATGTACAATTGTCTCATACACCTGCAATTAGACATGGCACAAAAGTCTATGAAGTATTTTTGTCCTAGATAACATAAATAAATTATTGCATGGTTTCCATTAGAAATCACCTCACAAATATTCATGTATGCAATATTTTTGGTCGTATCCAAGGTATTCATGTCCTCATCATCGTGCATGCAATCGATGTGTTATCCTTTATGTTGTAGGGTGAAACCCTAAGAGGGATATTTTCACACTTGGAGGGGAAAGAGGGATGTACACCAAGAACACAAAGAGGAATTCGCTCCAACAAAACCCAATCACACATCCACTAGAATAGAAAACACATAGATCCACAAGATTACAAGCACAAAAAGAAAACAAGCACTAGGTAAAGTTCTTCACACTCCTAAGAGAGGAGGTCTTGATGATGATAGTCTTCTCCAAGAGGAGGTCTTGAAATACACAAGTGTATCCACTCCTAAGAGGCCTTGATCTCCAATGGAGGGGGTAGAAGGAGCAAAGTTATCAAATATCTCACATATGTCTTTGCTAACCCTAAACATGACCCTAGGTATGGAATATATAGGCTTGGGGCGAAGTGGACAAAGTGGAGGTCCAACAACCAAACTCAGTCGGCCATCCTGCGGGTCCTGTGTGCACGGTACACTCCCGTGCGCACAGGGTGCTATAGCGTGAGCTCACTGTGTAGTCCATGGGCATGGGGTCTCGGGGACCGTGCACACGGGGTCACCTCGGACTTCCAGTCTTGCTCCAATTGAACTCCTTCTCATCCCTTATGGACTTGGGGTGCTTCTCCTTCTCCTTGGTGATGTTCCTCTTTGTACCTAATGATACACAATGCATTTTGGTGAACTAGCAACCAAGTTCCACTCGTGTCTATATGCATGTCAAGTAGGAAGGAGTTCACCTCGGTTTCCATTGCGCGTGCTCCAACTCTTGTCATGGGTCCATGTGGTGTTTGATGTGTTGGTGTAGAGTCCATGGGGATGATGGAAGGATGCTTCGCATCATCTCCCACCCCCCTTGGGAGAGATCCATCCGCGGATCGTGATATTCATCACCATGGTACTTGGCCAAGTCCTTGACGTTGAAGATGTCGCTTACATTTTATTTGTCGTGTGGGATGTCGTTCTTGTAGGCATTGTCATTGTAGCGTGATAGCACCTTGAAGGGTCCGTCGGCTCGTGGTAGTAGCTTTTACTTGCGTTCATTGGGGAAGTGGTCCTTGCGAAGATGATGCCATACGAGATATCCCGGTTGGAACACCATTGGTGTTTTGTTGATGTTGAGCTTTGTGGCGAGGCGTTGTACTTGGCGCTCGACGTTGACCTTGCATCTTCATGCATCTTTTTGAGGAAACTTTCCCTTGCACTCGCATTGGAAGATGTAGAATGTCCAATGGGGACAATGAGTTGAATCCATAGACAACCTCGAAGGGGGACTTGCCGGTAGTAGAGTGTCTAGCTCGATTGTAGGCGTACTCAGCGATGGGTAAGCACTCCTCCCACTCCTTGATGTTCTTCTTTATCAACACACGTAGGAGAGTAGATAGCATCCGGTTGGTGACTTCTGTTTGGCCATCGGTTTCATAATGATAGGCCATTGAGAATAGTAGCTTGATGCCGAGCTTGCCATATTGTCTTCCAATAGTATCTTAGGAACCTGACGTCCCGGTCTAACACAATGGTTCTTGGCACTCCATGCAACCTCAAGATTTCCCTACAAAAGAGGTTGGCAACATGTGAAGCATCGGCTATCTTATTGCATGGGATGAAATGTGCCATTTTTGAGAATCAGTCCACAACAACAAATGCAAAATCCTTTCCATTTTGAGTCCTAGGCAAACCAAGCATGAAATCCATACTAATATCTTCCCATGATTGATATGGAATTGGGAGTGGCATGTGTAAACCATGAGATTGAGATTTTGACTAAGCTTTGCGGCATGTAGAGCATCGGTTGGTGAAGCGTGACATGTCGCGGAACATCTTTGGCCAAAATTACTTGTTGGGGAGTGTGGCAAAGTTCTTGTCGCATCCGAAATGTCCCATAAGTCCACCTCCGTGAGCGTCTTGCAAAAGTAACAAACAAAGAGAAGACTCGGGTATACAAAGTTTGTTAGCGCGCATAAGGTAGCCAATTTTGAGATAGTAGTTCTCCCAACAAGTATGATCAATACATTTGGCATAAGGAATCGCAAACGTAGGATCATGTGTATAAAGATATTTAACATGCTCAAAGCCTAACATTCAACTCAACTTGAGTAACTGGCATGCACTTACAGGAAAGAGCATCCGCCACAACATTTTCTTTACCCTTAATGTACTTGATCACATAAGGAAAAGATTCAATAAATTCACTCCATTTAGCATGTCGTTTATTCAACTTGGTTTGACCTTTAAGGTACTTTAGTGTCTCATGATCGGTATATATCACAAATTCATGTGGGCGAAGATAATGCTCCCAAACATGCAATACTCACACTAAAGCATACAATCCTTTGTCATAGATGGGATAGTTAAGTTGAGCACCAGAAAGTTTTTCACTAAAGTATGCAATGGGTCACTTTTCTTGCATCAGAACTCCACCAATTCCATTACCACTAGCATCACAATGAACCTCAAAACTTTTGTTGGAATTGGGCAATGCAAGAATTGGGGCATGTGTAAGCAAAGATTTGAGCTCATCAAATGTGGTAGATTGAGATGGTCCCCAAAAAAAAGGTGCATTCTTCTTACTCAAGGCATGCAACGGTGTGGCAATAGTGCTAAAGTTTTTCACAAAGCAACGATAAAATCCCGCTAGGCCAAGGAAACTACGCACTTGTTGCAAATTAGTGGGTTGTGGCCAAGTTTTAATTGCTTCGATTTTAAACTCATCAACATGAAAACCCTTTGAAGACACAACAAAGCCCAAGAAAACGATCTTGTCAACACCAAAAGTGCATTTTTCCATATTTGCATAAAGACGCTCTTTTCTAAGAGTTTGCAAAACAGCCCTAAGATGATTTACATGCTCATTGAGGGATTTGCTAAACACAAGAATATCGTCAAAGTAGACCACAACAAACGCACCAATGTAAGGAGGGAGCACATAATTCATAACACACATGAAAGTACCGGGTACTTCCGATAAACCCAACGGCATAACTAGCCACTCGTACAAACCAAATTTTGTTGTGAAAGAGGTTTTCCATTCATCACCTTCTTGTATGCGGATTTCATAATAGCCACTTTTAAGGTCAATTTTGGAGAAAATGGTGGCGTCACTAGGCTCATCTAGCATATCATCTAGGCGTGGAATGGGATGCCTATAGCGAATAGTCCTAGCATTTATGGGTCTACAATCGGAACACATGTGGAAACTATCGTCTCTTTTTGGCAAAAGACTGACCGACACGGCACAAGGACTCAAACTTTCAGGCACACGTCCATTGTCTATGAGATGTTGGACTTGCCTTTCTATTTCTTTGGTTTCTTCGGGGTTGATGCGGTATAGAGCCTTGTTAGGAAGAGGTGCGCCAGGGATGAGGTTGATCCAGTGTTTGATGCCACGTAGAGGGGGAAGACTGGGAGGTAGCTCATCGGGGAAGACATCCGCGAATTCCTGTAACAAATTAGACAACACTAGAGGAAGAGGGTTAGAAGTGTTAATCTTTGCCACCTCATCTTTGCACACTAGGACATAGTGTATCACGCTCAATGGGTTCTCAGACACTTCCCTCAGCTTGCTTTTTGTGGCTAGTGGGACTAAGATCTTCTCTCGTGTTGTGGGGTCGCTCATTTTTGGCTTGTGGCACTCACTCTCTTTGTGGTGGTTTACTCTGTCACTAGTCTCTCCATGATGGGTCGATGCTTTCTTATCGGCGATCACTTGGCTTGGTGACAAAGGTCGTCGCATGTACTTCATTCCCTTCATCTTGAAGCTATAGTGGTTTATTCTTCTGTTGTGGATGATGCCGCGGTCGAATTGCCAAGGTCTTCCCAAGAGAAGATGGCACATGGACATAGGAACTACATCACACTCCAAGGTGTCCTCGTAAGCGCTGATCTTGAACGAAACTTGCACGGTGTGCTCTACTTGTATGGTGCCTGAGTCACTAAGCCATTGGACCTTGTAGGGGCGAGGATGCTTCTTCTTGACCAATTATAGCTTGGAACATAGCTCGTTACTTGCCAAATTGTGGAAACTTCCTCCGTCGATGATGAATTTCACGGAACGTCCGTCGATGCCGGCCTTGGTGAGGAAGATGTGGCATTGTTGGTCTTCATCTTGTTGGTGTTGAAGAATCAAGACCTTGGAGACCATGAGAGCAGTACTTGAATCATTGTCGCAGTAGACTGGAGCATCTTCTTATTCATTCACTTGACGGTGCATGATGAAGTGTTCTAGGGCTTCCATCTCGTCATCACTCATCGAGTCGTATGTGCCATCATCATTTGCAATCATGGTTCGCTGGTTGATGCATTAGAAGGACTTGTGTCCACGGCCACCACATGTGAAGCACTGGAGAGAACTTGTCTTGACGGGGTCATCCGGTGGTGCCGATGATGAGGGAGTCTTTGACTTGTAGTTTCTTGCCGGAGGACGTGTCGAGGAAGGCGTCGCTTTCTTGGAACTTGACTTGTCGCTGATACTTGGTGATGCTCTAGTCGAGGTAGGAGGTGCCGAAGTTGTAGTTGAGGGAACTTGAGTGTAGGAGCCATAGTTCTTGGAAGATTACTTGGCGCATTTGAAGCCTTCTTGTACTTGTCGCTCCGCATTGGTCGCTTGAGGTTGGAGTAGGGTTGGAAATCGGCAACCTTCCTTATTGGGTGGTTGAGGCCATTCAAGAAGCGTGTCATTTTTTTCTCATCATATTCCTTGACATTGGCTCATATCATGGCAATCTCCATTTCTTGATACTATTCTTCCACTGTCTTTGTGCCTTTCTTGAGAAGTTGTAACTTCTTGATGAGACCGCTCATGTAGTGTGTAGGCAGGAAGCAAGCTCTCATGATATCCTTCATTTGTGCCCAAGTTGTGATGGGTGGTTCGCCCCTCTCGTGGCGGCGCTCGATCACTTGACCCGAGGGATGCCATGGCGATCCACTTTTCCTCTTCGAAGTTGTGAAGACAGAATATCTTGTCAACTTTGAATGCCCATGAGAGATATTCTTCGGGATCATTGCTTCTGGAGAACTTGGGCATGGTGAACTTGAGCTTGCCGTAGCGGAGTTCTTCATCAGAGTGGCGGTGTTGGTGTCACTCTTGGCATGGGGGAGGTTCTTCAAGCAGTCGTTCCGCTTGATGTCGCTCTTCCCGTGGAGGAGGACGAGTCATGTGTGCCCGGTTTTCTCCTTTCTTGTTGTTCTTCGCGTCGAGCGGCTTCCTCTTGTCATGTACTTGACGGCTATGTTGGGCAACGACTCGAGTGGACTCGCGGAGTGCTTCTTGATCCGCTTGAGCTTGTGCTTCACGACTTTGTTGCTCTTGCCGAATCGCATCACCGTCTTGAGATGCTTGACGTGGCCGATGTGGTGGGAGATGCTTCTTGTTCTTGGCATCGCGCCTTTTCACGAGCTCACGCTCGGTCTTGTAAGCCATTGCCATGGAACGGATTTTCTTGAGCTTGGCGATCTTGAGTGTCGTCTCATAGACGGGAGCGAGCTCGAGGAGGACTTGCATCGGAAGAAGAGTATGACGACGAGTCGCGAATTGAGTGGCGCCGTCTTGGTGAAGTTGAGGAAGACGCGTGGCTCACGATCATGTTGCGGAATTCTTCCATTTGTTTGGAGAGCTTGTCGTTGAGGTAGTCCCTTTGTCTTGCTTCTGATTGTCGTACGTCGGTGGCGAGTTGCTCAATGCGACCAACCAAAGCTTCACTCTCTAGATGTAGAGCTTGTTGTGTGATGAATAAGTGATTCTTGGTGACGAAGTCATGTTCGTCATCTTGATCCTCGAAGAGTGGGTTTGCTGAAGAAGAAGTCCTATCCATCATGTAGAGGTGGTGGTGAGTAGGAAAATGAGAGAACAATACCAAAGTTACCTTTTCTGAAGATTGTGGATGTATCAAGTACGATCCCAAGTGATGCTATAATAGTAGAATTGGTACCGGGTTTTGTTTTCTCACACCTATAAGTAAATGCCTTTTGGTGGATCTCAGTTAGTAAATGGCACAAATAATTCAAGCAAATGTTAGTCAATATATCAAAAAAGTTGACAAGATGCACAAATCACAAGTAAGACAAATAGATCAAACCCAAGGATATCACTAGGAATACACACAGAAGAATGATGGGATCCACACAACCAAGGAATGAGCTCTAAGAGGTGGAACCACGGGAAAGCTCTTGTTGTACGGATACTAGAGAGACTCTAGCTCGATTGCTCTAACGGGCGATACGCTAGTGCACCAACCTAAGAGAGAAAATGGGCCGTCTACTATCCCAAGTATGTTTATGTATGAATTGGCCAAGATAATGTAACTATGGTATGAGGCTCAATGTGCTTGATATGCGACCCGCAATGCGGGGTAACAAGTAGCATATGCACGAGAGAGATGTAACACTAAAGGTGCACTAAAGGCGTGGCCCGGCAATACTCAACTTGCTAGTCTGAATGGGTAAGTAACGCAAAAGGGACTCAAGGCTATCAAGGTAATGGAAAGGGTACTACAAAGGTGTCATTGAGGTTACTGTCCTTGCTTACAGTTGGTATGACGTGGTTGATGTCGAAGTGTAATCCAAGCCGGTGACGAGTGGCGGTGCTGATGAAGAGAAATCGCGCCTAAGCAGCCAAAACACCTTAGGACACGTGAGAACCACAAATCCAAAGCTTAGACACTCACGAGAAATATTGCATAAGATCAAGTGTGATGGTAGAAAGGCAAAATGGTGGGAAAATGGGGTTGGCCGAACTGCTCTGTATGGTCCGTACACACGGGGTTACTGATGCCCGTGTGTGTGGGGTCCCGATGGCCCATGCGCACGGGGTGTTGTTTAGTGGAAGAACACCTTTGGATCCGTGGAGTTTTTGTAAATTCCGGCCAAAATCAACGATAGAGTGGGTATGGAAAGGTGGTAAGGGATAGATCCACTTGTCAAACACCAAATTCATGGATAAAATCAACCAAATCTCACAACATCTAACAAATTGCAAGAAAAATTTTGGGGCTATTTTTTGTGGGGATTTTCGTATTAGGACGAAAAACAACAAATTCAAGCTAGCAAATGGGGGGTAGGGACTCCAAGATGTGTATCAACCTTGCTCATGATACCAAGATGTTGTAGAGTGAAACCCTAACAGGGATCTTTTCACACTTGGAGAGGAAAGAGGGATGAACACCAAGAACCAATGTTGAGGATATCACTTATCGTCATCGTCTCGGCCAACTGGGGATTAGAGATTAATCGGAAATTTGTCGATTAATCGATTTGTCGGTAAACTATTAGTCGGTGATCTTTTTGCAAATCTTGGGTTCCCAACACTAAAATATGCTATATTCAACACCAAAACAATATTACAGATAAGTGTTACCTTGATTCCTAGCCTTTGAATCCTCGTATAATGACAAACAAAATAGGACAACAGTACATATAGCGTAACAAGGTCCACAAAACACAAATAAGCATATTTTTTACAAACATAGTGGTATGAATAGGCCCGATTTATCGGTAGATTCCCGATAAATCGCTTGTTATAGTGATAAATGGGCCCAAACGATAAACAGTGAAGATAAGGCATAATCTTATCGGTCACCCCAAGAGTAGCGATAAATCGGACAATAAATCGTTGAATCAGAAGATTTACACAAAGAGGAATTAACTCCAACAAAACCCAATCACACATCCACTAGAATAGCAAACACATAGATCCACAAGATTACAAGCACAATGAAAGGAAACACAAGAACTAGGTAAAGTTCTTCCCACTCCTAAGAGATGAGGTCTTGATGATGATAGTCTTCTCCAAGAGGAGGTCTTGAAATCCACAAGTGGATCCCCTCTTAAGAGGACTTGATCTCCAATGTAGGGGGTAGAAGGAGCAAATCTCTCAAATATCTCACATATGCCTTTGCTAACCCTAAACATGACCCTAGGTACGGAATATATAGGCTTGGGGGCGAAGTGGACAAAGTGGAGGCCCAACAGCCAAACTCAGCCGGCCATCCTATATGGCCCGTGTGCATAGGGTGCTATAACGTGAGCTCCCTGTGTAAACCGTGGGCACGGGGTCTCGGGGGCCCGTGCGCACGGGGTCGCCAGGGACTTGTAGTCTTGCTCCTCTTTAACTCCTTCTCCTTCCTTATGGACTACTTGGGGTGCTTCTCCTTCTCCTTGGTGATGTTCCTCTTCATACCTAATGATACATAGTGCATTTTGGTGAGGTATTAACCAAGTTCCACTCGTGTCCATATGCATGTCAAGAAGGAAGGAGTTCACCTCGGTTTCCATTGCGCGTGCTCTAGCTCTTGTCATGGGTCCACGTGGTGTTTGATGTGTTGGTGTAGAGTCCATGGGGATGATGGAAGGATGCTCCACATCACTTTATTTCTTTCTCTCACTTTTTTTCTCTTTCTTTCTCTCTTTTTTTTCTCTCACTTTTTTTTGCTTTTTTCTCTGTATTTTTTCTCTGTATTTTTTCTCTCTCCATCTTTCCAAAACAAAGTAGATAAGATGCAGATTGGATCAAGCAAAGATGTGAACGATCTCAACTATGTTTATGACATTGAATGATGCGTAGCAAGTGTTGGAAATTGATGGATGGGGTGGTGGACAGCGGAAGGGATAACAATGCAGCGGTAGCGTGACTAAAGTGAACAAAACTCAAAACTCTAAATGAACTAGACACTAAGACCAGCAACTCAACACGTTGATGCAACCGAAAATTCAACTATCCAAGCAATGAAAAGAAAATTGCAAAGGCTCAGACTGGCTTAGACAAAGGATGAATAGATCTAAATTTTTATGGTTTTTTCTGGTATAGTAGGTAAGAAAATAAATCTAATCTAGGGACAACTGGAAATTCTAATCGATGATGAGGACATGACTACCTTGGATAGTACCAAAAATATTGCATACATGCATATTTGTGAGGTTATTTCTAATACAAACTATGCAATAATTTATTTATGTTACCGAGGACAAAAATACTTCACAGGATTTTGTGCCATGTCTAATTGCAGGTGTATGGAACATTTTTACAATCCACATATGAATATAAGGGATAAAGAGATGTTTAGGTGCTGTCCGAAAAGTCCTCTCACATCACTTTTGGCCCAAGAGAAGATAGAGGCCAAGTCCCTCACGTTCTGGACTCAGATTCGGACTGGACAAACATACCTGACTCAAATCGCCAAGATCTCTTTCACCCAGACTCCGAATTGGGTTATATTTTTTATTGTAAATTTTATTCCGTGCACTTTCCAACCCAATTGGATTCACCTTCAAACTTGTCCGGAGTGTTGAGATATTGACGAAACAATCTGATGATGCAGCTGAATCCAAGTCAAACTACAAGTCCAAATGTGTTGCGTCACCTCCAATTGGGCCCATTGACCTTGTATGACCTAGGGTTAGTTCTAGGTTACCTTGATGTCCTCCCACCTCCTTGGGCGCCAGCCTTGCTCCTATATGTCGGATTTCGGGTTCCGGCAGACCCTTAAGGTTCGAACTCTGGGGTGCGCGCGGAGATCCAACCCTCCACCGTCTCGTACCTCGCCGAATCGCAGGGACCCAAACTACTAAGAAGAACAACACAAGAGACGCAAGATTTATACTAGTTCGGGCCACCGTTGTGGTGTAATACCCTACTCTAGTTTGTGGTGTGGTGGATTGCCTCTGGGCTATTGAGGAACTGTACAGGGAAGAACAGCCTCGCGAGGGTCTGTTCTTGGTGGGTGTGATGAACTGCTAAGTGGTATCCCGTCGCTCTAGCTTGAGGATCAGGTCTCTATCTCTCTCTCTGGGTGCTAATCGTCCTTATCCTTGCGATCCCTCGATCTGATCGATCCCCTACTCGAGTGTGGCTACTCCTATTTATAGGCGAAGGCCCTGGCCTCTTCCCAAATGTTGAGCGGAAGGGCACCAACAATTGGCTATTTTGAAGGGAACAGCAGGTACACTTATCCCGACTAAAGTTGGTCCTCGCTTTGCCAAAGGCTCGTGATGACTTTGCTTGGGCTCCACGATGACTCCCTTCCGGCCGTTGGGGCTGGTCTTGGTCTTGTTGCACCAAGCGGATGCCTTTGCTTGATGCTCGCGCTGCGCTTGCTCCTTTGCACCAAAGAGGAAAGGAGGACGCTGCTGCTGGCTGGCGCCGGATTGGCGCCCTTGGTCGCCACGGCTATGCCATGGGCACCTCGCGAGGTACCCTGCCTTGAACTCTCCGCCTCCTCATGAGCCGGCTGACGAGGCCGTGCTCGAGAAGCTCCTTGTCGTCCGCCCGTGAGGCTTGGCCCCTCGCGAGGGTCTTGAGCTTGTGTAGATGAAGATGGGCTGTCTGGGCCTCCTTTGAGCCACGCCGCACAGGCCGCAGCGAGCAAGTCTGGGGACCCCGTTCCCGGAACGCCGACAAGAGCCCCAGGCCTGGCGCCCGAACTTGGCCGTGCAGAGAGGCGAAAGGGTAAGTGCGAAGCATCGTGGGCCCTAACAGCATGCGGCCTCGGGCGCCGCATGGCGGTTGATTGGACGCGTGCGCCTTTGCAACCGCGTGGGTTGATAACAGAGCGGCATCTTCCTTGCCTCCCTTACTTTCACCAGTCGCTGCTCAGATCCCCTTTCTTGCGCCTCTCCTCTCTGCTTCCGAGATCTTCAGATCCACTCCGCCTGCACGCCCTAGCCAGTCATGGCTCCTCGCCAAACCCCGGCCGTAGCTTGGTACTCTCCTGCCTTGGACCCGCCAAATGTGTCAGCGGCGAGCCTTGCCCTGATGCGCCGGTTGGCGGAGGCGCAGGGCGTCAATGGAACTGCGGTGTTCAAGGCCGGCTCCTCCGCCCCTGAGGGTCGGGGGAGTACCTTCTACCCGTTCTTCGCGAGCGCCATCATTGCTGGTCTGGTGCCTCCCTTCTCTGAGTTGTTCTTTTCTGTCCTCCGTCACTACAACATCCAAGCTCTGCACCTCCATCCCAACTCCGTCCTTCTTCCGCAATCTTAACACTATTGTGAGGACCATGTTGGGGTGAAGCCCTCGGTGGCCTTGCTGCGCCACTACTTCTTCCTCCGAGCCTCCGTGGTTCCGCCTCCATGGCTTGAGCTTAAATGACATCTGGCAGAGTCATCGCCATTTCAAACCACAGGAAGTGGATTGAGGGCATCAGGAGCAAGTGGGTCTTGGTGGATCTTGGCGGATCCACCTCGGCTGATCCCGCCCACGGAGCCCGCCGAGAGTTCCGATGGATCGGTCCCGAGCGGCTCAGGATCCCCGCTAAGCTAGTGCCGGAGAAGATGGATGCAGATCTGAAGCCGGCGATCGCGCGCGGCGGGCGTAGGCTGACGGTGCGTGCCGCCGAGGGAGTTCTCGAGCACCAATCTGGCTCCACTTCGCCAAGATTGCTTCCGCTGTGGAGGCCTCTCGAGCCCCCGGCCCCTGGCCGCGAGGATCTGCGACGGTCCTCCAGTCCTTGGTTGGGGCGATGTGGCGAGACCGAGGGCGCCTGCCGCCTGTTCCTTCGCGAGGATTGGGAGCAGGTTGTGGGGTCCATGCCCGCCTTCAATGGGGACGGGCTCGTGCCCGCGGAGGTTCCGGAGGATCTGGTGGACGTGTCCTCTTCCGACTCCGGTGAAGAGGTGGAGGAAGAAGAGCCAGGAGAGAGGGTTGATTCGGGGGCAGAGTCAAGGGCTCCCTCCCTGCGGCACAGGCCCCGCGTTCTCCGCATCCCTGAGGGTGACGAAAACGAGGATGAGGATGAGCGGGGATGCAGAAGCCTGCCCCCGATCCCGAAGAAGGACTGACTGGGTGGTCTCGCTGGTCCGCCTGCCCCGGGCGATCGCCGACGCGCCTCCTGCTCTTGGTCCCCTTGAGGCTGATCCCTGCAGCCGGCTCTCGGTCTTCAAGTATGGCCGGAGGCTGCTTGAGTCCTCCAGCGACGACCTGTAAGTGCCTGCTTCCCGTCTTGATTATTGCTCTGTCAACGAGATCTGATGCCCATGTTCTTCGGCCAGCTAGCGCCCGGGCGAAGAAGAAGGGGGCTCTCGAGGCTCCATCCGTGACGGTGCCGCTGCCCGAAAAGGAAGATGATCCTGACGCCCAGGCCTCTCCTGTCCGGGTGCCCTCGCGAGGCCTGGCTGAGCCCGCTGGGGTGAGCTCAGCCTCCTTGGCCAAGGCGACCTCCGAGGTGCCCTTGCTTGGTGCTGCCTCCACTGTTGTCGTGGCGCCGCTGGTTCCGCCTCAGGGCGCAGTGGTTACACCGCCGCCATCTCCTCCTACTCTGCCAACTGCTGTCTCTCCGACTCCTCCGCCATCTGGATCGTCTGCTGAACTGGGACCGGTTGCTTGCAGATCTTGGCGCCGACCCTCGCTTGGTGGCCGGGCGCTTGGAGCTGGCCTCTGGCTGGGTTCATGCCGATGCTTCGATTCGGGCGGCGCTGGTCCAGGCCTCTACGGCTTGCGATGAGGAGAAGCAGGCTGTTCGTGAGGCGAAGGTAGCCTGCGATGCTGCCACGGGGAGGCAGCCAGATATCAAGGTCGCCGTGAGGCGCTGGAGGGCGAGTGAAGGGCCTGCAGAACCAGCTCGCCGAGGAGGCCCGCCCGCCGAAGCAGGAGGAAAGCATGAAGGCTCTGAGGTGCCGCCAAGGACCGGGAGGCCAAGCTGAAGAAGCATCGTGACCGCCTAGACGCTACTGGAGCAGGAACGGGAGGCGAGGAAGGTCGTCTTGGACGCCAAGGCGCGGGTTCTTGCCAAGATCGCGTGGCCTTCATGGATATGGAGGTGAAGGCTCGCGCCTTGCCGAGGGAGCTTTATGATAGCGGCCTGGAGAGCCCACTGGCCGGCGCAGAGGATGGCCCCGCCAAGCTGCTTCCCTTCCTGATTCGTGCTCTTGAAGATGTCTCCCTTGGTCTTGGCCCCACACCGAGGCCGAGGCGCGCGTGTCTTGTCTTCTACTGACCGACGCGGATCCTCACCCACATCTATCTTGCGATCCCGGCGTCGACATGGACAGTTCTTTGGAGCCGGCAGCGGCGAGCATGCAGCTGCCGCTGCCGAGGCTATGAAGGGTCACGCGGAGGCTCATGGGGAAGTTCAGCCTTCAGCACCAAGCGGAAGTGAGGCGCTGCCGGCCCTGCTGCTTCACGAGGCGAGCCCACTCCACGCTGCTCCACCGCCGACAAGTGACTCCGTTGTGGCTCCGCCTTGCTTTTAATTCCTGCGTGTATCATACCTCGGGAGGCGTTTAAACTGCGTTTGGTATTGCGATAACAGTGTGGACTGTAATATTTGCTTTTAATTCCTTGAAATTTGTGCTTCCTACTTGCTTATGTTCTACGCCGGTAGAGCCCGGCCTCACAAGATACCTCGCCGCCGTTAGCCCTTAATCAAAACCAGGACGGGACCAAGGAGTGAGGGGCTACGTGAAGTTAGGCTCTGAGTCGCGATGCTCAGAGTCCCCTTGGCGCATGAGCAGCAAGTAGGGAGGTGAGGCGCGAGCGGACCCACCATTCTCGTCTGCAGAGCCCTGCCCGCGCATACCTCAACCGCCGTTAGCCTTTCGGAACTAAGGGGTGAGGGGCTACGTGACCAGTTAGGCTCCTGAGTCGCGATGCTCAGGAGTCCCCCTTGACGCTCAAACGACATGCGTACCTTGGCTCCGCTCGGGGAGTGACGTGCGACGAACCAGGCCCGAGGGGCCTGGCTGGGTGGCGTGCGTCTAGGCGTGACCCGGGCGCAGCCCCTGTGCCCATCCCCCTCCCGTGGCGCTCCCGAGGGGAGGCGTTGCGATGAGGCCAGACACTGAGCTCTGGGCTCCCTGAGGTTGGTGCGACCCGGAGGCCACCCTCAGTTGTTTATCACCAGCGCGGAGCATAGCGCTTCCGCATGCGTACGGGCATAGCCGCTCCTCGGCAGTGTCGTCAGCCAGCGCGGAGCATGGTGCTTCCACTAGAACGTGGGAGGGGGCTCCCCTCCGGGAGGAGCCCCCGGGGCGTATACAGCCCCACCCTCACACGTGACTGGCACGGCAGGGCTGGACGAGGTGTATCTGGGCACCCGTGAGCCAGCGCGGGACTCACGAGGCCCTACCTCAAGGCGGGTTGCGCCTGGCTCTGGGCCTTATCTCCGAGTGTGCTCCTGCAAATTTGGCGGATGCCGGTGTTTCTCGTCTTGGTCCCGCTCTCGGCTGGTCTCAACCGTCATTGGCAAGCCGGTCGCGATGCCATGGACAAGACCAGAGGGTGAGGGCGAGAGCGGTAGGAGCCCTGAGTCGCGATGCTCGTGCACCCCCCTTTAATCATAAGCTAGGTTAGATGACGCAACTCGTCCTCGGGTCCGGCTCTCGGGCTGGTCTTAGCCGTCGGCGGCAAGCCCGGTCGCGATGCCATGGACAAGACTAGAGGGTGAGGGCGGAGAGCGGTAGGAGCCCCGAGTCGCGATGCTCAGCACCCCTTTAACGCGCAAGCTAGGTCGGATGCAGCAACTCTCGTCCTCGGGTCCCGCTCTCGGGCTGGTCTCGGCCGTCGGCCGGCAAGCCGGTCGTGATGCCATGGACAAGACCGGAGGGTGAGGGCCGGAGAGCCGGTAGGAGCCCTGAGTCGCGATGCTCAAGCAACCCCTTTAACGCAAAAGTGGATTAGATGATGAAACTCTCGTCCTCGGGTCCGGCTCTCGGGCTGGTCTCGGCCGTCGCCGGCAAGCTGTGTCGCGATGCCATGGACAAGACCAGAGGGTGAGGGCGGAGAGCGGTAGGAGCCCTGAGTCGCGATGCTCAGGCACCCCCCTTTAACGTGCAAGATTCTGCCACCCAGGAAAAGGCACCAAATAACAAGCATGGTGGAACGAGAGCATAATCCTAAGGAAAAGCGGGAAGGATACATGCCGCTAGGACTGGCCCGAGCGGCTTGGGGATGATGCAGCCCGAGGGGTGCCCCCAACAGGATAAGCTAAAGACATGAAATAAAAGGGGTACATGCCGCAGGGACGGACCCACACGGCCTGGGAATAAGGCGGCCCTGAAGGCGCTCCCAGCCGGAAATAAAACTTAAAGATGTCACCTGGTGATGTTGGGGATGAAGGGTTGTTGATGTAGCAGACTCGGTGGGCTGCGGAAGCCGATCCTCACGAGCCCCCAGGCCAAGGGGCCTCGGGAGGCTCCGGAGGCGCGGGTGGCTCCTCATGGGCCATCTCCATCTCCGCTGTGGCTGCAGGCGTGCTGACCTCTTGAGCCTCCAGATGGTCCTCATGAGACGGTGCGCAGCAGCTGCTTGGCAGCCATAAGGCATGCGACGTAGGTAGTGGGCGGACCCTCATAACGTCCCACTCGCGAGGGCAGGCGCTCTTGAGATGCTTGGCTCGGTTGAGCCTGGTATGTCGATGTAGAGGCAGCAGCCCACCATCCTCGCTGGATGGGGGCCCACAGTGGTAGGTGGCGGCTGCCCTCATGACCCTTGACTCCTGTAGCTCCTGAATGGCCTTGCTGATGAACTCTTGAGGGTTCTGTCCTCCTGGTCTTGCTCCCGCTTGCGGGAAACGTGCTTCGAAACACGCCTCCACGTGGTGCCCAAGCGCCTCCTCGAGACCTTGGCGAGGTCGGTGGCCCTCAGGAGAGTCCCGTGCCCTACGAGGAGGGCACGGCGCCGCTTCCTATGCGATGGAAGGAGGCTCCCCTGGCCGGTCTGCGGACCATGAGGGCATGTCTCTTGAAGAGCCGGGCGGTCGATATCTTCTTCTTCTTGGGTGCGGCCTCGGAGGCCTCCCCTGTCGTGGTGCAGGTCTTCCGGCGATGCGGCTGAAAAGCTCCCTCCGGGGAGCACCTGCGTCTCTCTCTTCACAGGCACCGTGATGACTCCGCCGCTTCTGGCATCTTGAGTATGTTGTAGCCATGGTGGTTACGCCATGAATTTGGCCAGCGCTGGGTACCCGAGGATGGCGTTATACGGCAGCGAATGTGGGCGATGTCAAGTCGATGAGCTCGGTGTGGTAGTTGTCGCGGGCCCCGAAGGTGACAGAAGGCAGACCTGCCCGATCGGAGACTGATGGAGCCGTCGGTGACTCGGAGAAAGTCTTGGTTGGCTGAAGGCGACCGTAAGGCGCTTGAAGATTGTTGAATGTTTCCACAGACGGGGCGTTGGGCCCTGCTCCGCCGTCGATGAGGGTCGTGGTGACCAGCACGTTGTCGATGATTGGGGAGCAAAGCATTGGGAGAACTCCGGCTGATTGCGACTTGAGCTGATCCGCTGAGCTCAACGTGATGGCGCACGCCACGACCACTGGGCGCGTGGACTCGAGCTTGGGGAGGACTGCATTCACTTCGCGGGCGAACTGCTTGAAGATGCGGTGAGAGGCTGGGGCTTGAGCTCCACCCAGGATGCAGGCGATCGCACATGCTTCCTGAAAGCCCCCAGCCCCCTCGTCCTGATGACGATCTTCGACTCTCCTTGGCGGCGGTGGCAGCGGAGGGAGGCCCGCGTTCCCATGCGGGCGATCCTCATGAGGCTGATCCCTCCAGCCTCCCTCGCGAGGCGGGTCTTGCCAGCGGTCCTCGCGAGGTTGGTCGCGCCACCCTTGGCGCGGGCCGCGGTCTTCCCAACGTCCTGCATTCCTTCCTCCTCCTCGGTCGTAGCCCCGGTCGCTGCGCTCGGGGCGTCTGCCGACCCTTCCTTCGCACACGGCCCGGAGCTCTTGACATTCATTGGTGTTGTGGGTGTGGAGGTTGTGGTACACGCAGTACCGGCTGCCCTTGGAGGACTCGGGCTGATCTCTGCCTCGCTTGGTGTCTGGTTCGGATGCGAGCACGGCAGCCCCCTTGCGCTTTGCGTCCTTGGCCTTGGGCTTCTTCTCTTCGGGATCCGCGACAGGCAGCTCGAGGAGGAGAGGCGCCCTCCTCAGCCTGGCGCACTTGGTCGCCAAGTTGAACAGCTCGGGGAGGTGCACAGATCTTCATGCATCGCCAGCTCCTCCTTCATCTTGGCGTCGCGCCGCCGCCGGAGAAGGCAGAGATGATGGCCTCCTCCGTCACCACCGGGATCTTGAGGCGCGTTGTTGAAGCGCTGGATGTACTTTTGGGGTTTCCCGGCTGCTGCTTGATTCGGCGCATGTCGCTCTCGGCGGTGGCCGGTCGCGAGTACCTTGGAAGTTGGCGATGAAGCGGTGCGCATCTCGCCCAGAAGAGATCGTGCACGGGGCCGATTCAGAGCCAAAAGGGGCCCGTCCTTGAGCGCCATGGGAAACCAGTTCGCCATGACCTTTTGATCCCGTTGGCAGCCTCGATGCCTAGCTCGTAGAGCTGGAGGAACTCCGTAGGGTCGGCGGTGCCGTCGTAGCGAGGAGGCAGGTCCGGCTTGAACTTGGCGGGCCATGCGGCCTGCGCCTTCGGAGGTGAAGCGCGGCAGCCCGCCGTGGCCTGGGGGCCTCGGACAGCAGAGAGCTTGTTCTTGCAGGCCTCCCTGCGCCTTGGCTGGGGCAGCGAGGTCTTGACGTCTTTGGGCGGGAGCGCTCGGGCAGCTTCTTGCGGGCGAGGAACTTCTTGGCAGCTCTGCTTGCTGCGCCGGGCGCCCTTAGCGAACGGGTTCCGCCAGGGCCGCGCTTTTTGGTGCTGTGGCGCCGTCTTGAGGAGGAGGCGGCCGAGGCGCCCGGAGTTTCATCGCTGCTGGGCGGGTGCGGTGCAGCGAGACGGACGACGCAAGGTCGCCTCCAGCAGCGCGATTTAGCTCGTGACTCGGTCGAGCCATTCTTCGTAGACGCGTCGACGGGCGGTAGCGCAGGAGCTCGTTGGCGTGATGAGTGCAGCAGGCCTCCATGATGGCTTGGTGAAGGCGCGTGACGAAGAACCAGCGGGGTGAAGGCGTGGCGGTGCGCCATCCCGCCTCATGGACGGGTCTTTGGACGACGCTTGCTGCTCGTTTCGGCCGGGTCATGGCGGCGTTGACGGCAAGCGACGGGAACGACGAGGATGCCCGCCGACGGGAGCGTCCTGGGAGACATGGGGGCGAGGCGGCTCGGCGCTTCAGCGGGCCCGACGCGTCGAACATGGTTCGCGTGGTCGAGGAAGAACGAGGCGACGAAGCAGATTCCGGCGCACCCTACCGGCGCGCTAAATGTCGGATTTCGGGTTCCGACAGACCCTTAAGGTTCGAACTCTGGGGTGCACGCGGAGATCCAACCCTCCACCGTCTCGTACCTCGCCGAATCGCAGGGCCCAAACTACTAAGAAGAATAACACAAGAGACGCAAGATTTATACTAGTTCGGGCCACCGTTGTGGTGTAATACCCTACTCTAGTTTGTGGTGTGGTGGATTGCCTCTGGGGCTATTGAGGAACAGTATAGGGAAGAACAGCCTCGCGAGGGTCTGTTCTTGGTGGGTGTGATGAACTGCTAAGTGGTATCCCGTCGCTCTAGCTTGAGGATCGGGTCTCTATCTCTCTCTCTGGGTGCTAATCGTCCTTATCCTTGCGATCCCTCGATCTGATCGATCCCCTACTCTGAGTGTGGCTACTCCTATTTATAGGCGAAGGCCCTGGGCCTCTTCCCAAATGTTGAGCGGGAAGGGCGCCAACAATTGGCCATTTTGAAGGGGAACAGCAGGTACACTTATCCTGAGTAAAGTTGGTCCTCGCCTGCCAAAGGCTCTGGTGATGACGCCTACTTGGGCTCCACGATGACTCCCTTCCAGCCGTTGGGGCTGGTCTTGGTCTTGTTGCACCGAAACGGATGCCTTTGCTTGATGCTCTCGCCTGCGCTTGCTCCCTTTGCACCAAAGAGGAAAGGAGGACGCTCTTGGGCTGGCGCCTCGATGGCGCCCTTGGTAAATCACGGCTTGCGTCATGGGCACCTCGCGAGGTACCCTGCCTTGAACTCTCCGCCTCCTCATGAGCCAGCCCTGACGAGGCCGTGCTCGAGGAAGCTCCTTGTCATCCGCCCCGCGAGGCTTGGCCCCTCGCGAGGGTCTTGAGCTTGTGTAGATGAAGATGGGTTGTCCTGGGCCTCCTTTGAGCCACGCCGCAGGCCGCAGGCAGGCAAGTCTGGGGACCCCCGTTCCCAGAACGTCGACACTATATAAGTAGATCAATCTAGTAGCTTTTTCCTTCGTATTTTTTAGTCAAAACTTAGCCAACGCAACTCCGTGCACTTCGTTTGTGTCCAACGACCAGACAAAGACCGCTTACGGATCTCCAACATTACCAATAATTCATATATATTCGCAATATTCAGATTTGCATTATCATATTCTTGCTTGTTCTTTGATTGCATGCAGGAGTAAACCTTTGTGGCCAGGCTGATTGTGCTTCCGGCATCGTTAGTAACCACATGAGATTGGTTTAGTGATTGCTAAGTCGCAACATTGTTGCACATTCATAGTCGAATCGTCAAAGTCGGCTCCACCAAATAGATAGTTATCATCTCTTCGAAAGATCAAGCCCCTCCCTCTATCAAGTGGTATCAGTTTTCAGGTTGCTCTGTGTGAATTTTCAAATAGATTAGATTTATTTTCTTACATACTATACCAGAAGAATCCATAAAAAAAGTTGATCTGTTCATCCTTTGCCCAAGCTAGTCTCAGTCTTTGCAATTTTCTTTTCATTGCTTGCATAGTTGAATTATCATTTGCATCATCGTGTCGAGTTGCTGGTCTTAGTGTCTAGTTTCTATAGAGTGTCGAGTTCTGTTCACATTAGTCGCATCACCACTGCATCATCATCCCTTCCAATGTCAACCACCACCACCCACCCGTTTCCACCACGTGCTACCCATCATTCATTGTCATAATCATAGTTGAGGTCGTTCACATCTTCGCTTGATCCAGTCCACATCTTATCTAGTTTGTTTTGGAAAGAGGAAGAGAGAAAAAAAGGGAGAGAAAAAAGTAAAAGAGAAAGTCAGAGAAAAAAGAGAAAAAGAAAAAGAAAAAAGTGTGATAAAAAGAGAAAAAACAAAATTCAGATATATCTGGACTGAATCTCGTACCTGAATTTGGATTGAAATCTATTTTGCACACTGTTCAGTAAAACAGGCATATCTTACTCATACGAAGTCCGTTTTGGATCCGCGAGTGCTCAAATGAAAAAAGCGACGAGCCGCATCTAAGTAGTTGCAGAAGCTATTTCAAAATTTGGCACCTCAAAATTAGCTTCTAAATAGGCTTTTTGCCCTCTGAAGTTCGTGAACATAGTTTGTTCCAGTTTTTTAGGCTAGTTAAAAAAAATTGACTCCTCATATCAGGTCCGAATTGAGTGATTCTTTTTGACTTGTAAAGCTTGAGTCAATAGCATTATGTAGAAAAATTATCAGAAAATTGGCACAAACTTTTCTGGAGGAAAGTTGGAGAGAGAGTTGTTGGTATATCCTGCTTGGCAGTTGTTTCTCATCATTATCTTTGCTGCCATTGTGATCTTCACTTATATCTTGTTGTCCAGAGATACTTCATATTCTTTATTGATGCTAGTTGTGCTAGGCCATGACCTCATTAGTGTTCTAGGCTCGC
The DNA here is from genome assembly GCA_021605205.1 of Aegilops longissima. NCBI lineage: Eukaryota > Viridiplantae > Streptophyta > Magnoliopsida > Poales > Poaceae > Aegilops > Aegilops longissima. The sequence goes on from CM038682.1 coordinate 408,932,739, forward strand.
GACTCTAGCCTGGTCTAGCCTAGGACCAATGAAGTACCATCGTTGAGCGTTTATTCAACATTGCATATCTGAATTGATTATTGCTAATCTTTTGCAACCATATATAGCCAACCCAGCTCGACATATTTCTACACCATGCATATTTATGTTCACCTCGCAATTGCTTTCTCAAACTTTGGAGTTATTTGACACCGCTGGTTGCCTGTCACCACCTACTGCATGGTAAGAACTTGTAAGACATTGATATTTTCTATATTGTGAGTGTTTTACCACCACATCCATGTAGTTCATAGGAACATTATTTTTGAATTTTGTTTCTAGTTTTCTACTAATTATGGCAGGTTCCAGAGTTGTTAGTTCTTGGGCATCATCGATCATGGGAGACTTGCCACCACCCAAGAAAACACAACAACCGTCACGAGAGGAGCTGTCGGGGAAAATATATAGGGGCAGGCGTTTTCCCCTAACTCGTGCACGGACAAGACGAAGGCAAGCCAGAGGTCGAAGGCCAAGAGAATTGAAGAAACAACATGCGGCTCAGAGAGATCGAGATCGAGTCAAAGGAGCAAGATATTGGCAAGAGGAAGGGCCTCCCTTGCTGGGCAGGCGAGCCCGGCAAGGGGCCAGGCCACCACCACAAGCAAGCAACCAAGACTCCTCGGCAGCGCCTGCCGGGGCTCGCGGGGCCTGAATCGCCCCGCCAACCCCGCAAGTAGGACCCACGTCATCAATCAGTGCGGTGTCAAGCTGCAAGGTGATTAAGTGGCAGCATTTGCCACATGGCAGCCATCTCCTACAGAAGAAACCCATAGGTGACACCCGTCCAGCGACTTGTCAAGAGAACAGGTGCGGAGCTGGCAAGATCAGACTGGCAGGCCTTGCCGAGCAGCTAGTGATGTGACACTGAGCGGTGCATTTAATGCACCCTGCAAGCCCGCAGAGTTCGGTAAGATAGCACTGTTTGCTATCATATCAGTGGGTAATGGCTGTTTTGCCACTATGGTGGGCCCTTAATCTATAAAAGGAGGCCCATGGCATTCGTAGGAGGGGGTTAGAGGGTTGGAAACTTGACAAACCCAAGCCACCATACGCTTGTGGTCACCGTAGCCCGGAGGTAGGCCTTTGCCAGGCAAGTGTACCACACACCACCACATTCATTCCCACCATCAATCCACCAGAGCAGGAGTAGGGTCTTACGCCTCGCAGCGGCCCGAACCTGGGTAAATTTCTTGTGTGCTCTCTGTCGTGCTACCGTGCGCTGATCTACTCTTTGTGCAACGTGACGTCCGCCGCCGAACAAGCAAGGGGCCACCCGGTCCCATAGGTGGTCGCGGATATCCTGCGACATCTTTGGCGCGCCAGGTAGGGGCTCGCTTGTGAGAACCTGAAGGCATGTGCATCGCGTCATTTTCAATACCGTCTCCATCTTCGACGGCGCCATCGACCGTGGCGCCCGCGGCAACGCAGAAGCGAAGCAGGGGGAAGATCTGCTCGTGCACCGTGCTGTCACTCTCTAGGATACGCCATGGTTACGGTTACGACCAAGGCCAACATCGGTGGCGATAGATTAACTCCAACGTCTCGCATGGCGTTATCACCATCCGAGCGTCGTCCGGAGGAAAAGGGGCACAAGGCATGCGGGAACGAGCTCCCTCCCTCCTACCCCTCCATCTCGTCAGTAGTCGAACTGCTTTAGCTTCGGCATCATCAACGTCGACGATTACCACGCGACACTTGGTCCAGTATTTCCCCCGCTGTGGGCAATCCGGAGCAAAATACTTGTATGATTCCGTTGATTGATTTCCTAGCAAGCACTCTTCGGCAAGGCAGCCCACATTGGCACACTCCGTGTGATGGTAGCCATCGTGCTGACTCAAGGGGAGGGAAGCAAAAGAGAAGTGGACCAGGGAAGCTCATCGCAGTGCCCCTATGACCACCATACACAAGAAATGCTTGCCGGCCCTTGCCGGGAGCGAAGAAGCCACCAGATTGCCTTCTACTCCTCCAGGCGCCGCGGACGCGTCGAACGCACGCGACTCGGCAGGTGAAAAAGAAGCTCCAAACAAAAGCTAAGTCCATGCTATCACTTCTAGTTGGTGCGGTTTATATTTTTGCTATCGTTTATACCTTGGCTCTAGTGAGTGTTCGTATTGTGGAATCCCTCGTGCGAATGGAACCTCGGCTAGTTTCTTCGATCGCACCATCGTCCTGTCTAGAGGCACGCTCGCAGGACGAGAGGCTGCATCAAGAGCTACCTAGGAAAAACCTGTCGAGACAAACCCACGCCAAGATGACTGTTAAGGGCCGGACCCTTACGACTATCGCGGCAATATGATATCGTCGGGCATCTAGAGCATACATAGGAATTGATCGTATGAACACAAACTTATAGAGTTCAATGGGATTAACACGCATTTAAAGGTCCAGCTAGGAATATCAGTTTCGCACAAACACTAGAGATATAGCGACTAAACACAAAATATACATCATGTTTCAGTACAGGACCAGAAGGAATAACTTAGATGCGGAGAACCCTGTCGGCACAGGGAGCGGCCTTGTGCTCGGCGGCGGCAACGTCGGCACCCACTGGTGGCTTCTGGAAGCCGTCATCAAGGTCGAGTTCTGGTGGCGGCATGCAATGTTGCTCAAGACCATGAAGAGGGCATTGCGAGCAAGCCTCCGCGATTCAATCGCAAAGCACTTGCCTCTCCCCTCTTCATGCACCCTCAGCTTGTCGATCAACTCGTTAAAGAAGATCCCCAGCTTGACACTCGGGACCTCCTGCTCACTGGCTGAGTAGACTGGGCCGTCCATACCCATCGCCGCAACTTTGGCGCCAAGGCGTTCGGCAATATCAACTAGGCTCTTGATCCAGAGGTTGCTCATGTTGACCCGATTCTTCAACTTATCTTCTGCATCTTACCAGAGGCGCTTGGCATTTTCCAACTCTTTAGATAGCAGCGGCTGTCGGGACTCAAGGGACGCTGCTGACTGCTCCAACGAGCCAATCCTTGCCGTCATATCAGAAAATGTTGCTGTTGGCGGCTTCAAGGCTTTGGGTCTTGGAGGAGAGCTGCAACTGCACATCTACTAGATGGAGCTCTTCTTGCCATGCCTCTTCTTTGAGTACCTCCACCTCCTTGGCACTCCCGGCAAGGTCTTCATTCAGTTTGGCCACCTACCGCTCGAGCACAACCTTGGCAGAGGATGCGACATCCAGATCATCAACAAGCTTCTTCAGTTGGGCGGCATGATCAGTAGGGAGGGTGTCCAGAGCAGCGCCGTGCTCATCCTTCAGTTCTTTGGTGCGCTGCTAGACCAAGATCTCTAAACTCTCGTCCTTGGCGCGGAGAGTGGCTTCAAGATTCTCCTCCCGAAGGGAAATCTCTTGCTCCCTGACATCCAAAGATGCTTTGTGATCTGCCAGACGCCTCTTCCGATCCAATACATCCTCCCTCATCATCTGAAGAGTCTCGTGATGCCTCATGAGCACCTTGAACTGCTTGTCGTGCCATTCATGTAGCTCCAGACACTTACCCTTGACCTCT